>CM040935.1:7381258-7705892 GCA_023029165.1 Gobiocypris rarus
CGGGTTGAGATGGACATGACTCGCTGGTCAACACTCCCTTTATCTTTACAAGCTTGGATTTCTGTGGTTAATGGATATTCTACCTT
This sequence comes from Gobiocypris rarus, assembly GCA_023029165.1. Taxonomy (NCBI): domain Eukaryota; kingdom Metazoa; phylum Chordata; class Actinopteri; order Cypriniformes; family Gobionidae; genus Gobiocypris; species Gobiocypris rarus. The sequence continues at coordinate 7,381,345 of CM040935.1, forward strand.
GAATACATTTTTTTTCGGCTATGGTACCTCTATCGCCACCTTCAGATTACTGGTCTAAATTGCAAAGATTAATTTCTAAATTAATTTGGAATGGCAAGTCCCCCCGTATTAAGTACTCAACACTACAGCGTTGCAAAGATGCCGGCGGTCTTGCACTACCTGACTTTAAGCTTTACCACTGGGCTTTCATCTTACGACCTCTTACATTGTGGTTGAATTCTGGCTCTGCTGTATCTTGGCATCCGATTGAACTTAATCTGGTCTTACCTTATAGACTACAGGATTTAATTTATTGCAACATTCCATTGAAAAGTGCACAACAACATTTCGGCCCAATAATAGCATATCTTCTCTCTACTTGGCACGTGGCTTCAAAGTTGACCCATAATGACCATAAATGTCATTCCCACTCTCCATTATTTTATAATCATAATCTTCTTTCAGGAAATAAACCTTTTATTTTCTCAGACTGTAGTGACAGAGGGATTCATGTTCTGGGTGATGTTTGGGGGGACAATGGTTTAAGACTTTTCAATGATTTACGTGCAGAGTATAATTTACCAGGCACCTCATTTTTCTTTTATCTGCGCTTGAGATCTTACATGCGTGCATATGGGGTTCCTTGGGGCTCTAATATCCCCTGTCTTTCTTTGCATAAATTGCTCACGTCATGTGGAATTACAAGACGTATTGTTTCGTCACTGTACATGTTGTTTTTGGAGACCTCTTATAAAAAATTACCAGTTGTGGACAGTTGGTACAGTGATGTTTATGGGGCTGGCCCAGAGGACAGTTATAACATATGTTGGGATTCGATATGGGCTAATCTCAAACATGTCTCTAAAAGCCCTAATCATCAATTGATTCACTTTAAGATGATTCACAGGATGTATCTCACTCCTAGGAAGCGTCATTTAATGAAGCTTTCCAATACTCCTACATGTAACTTTTGCTCTAGTGGGTGCATAGGTACATACATACACATGTTCTGGGACTGCCCTGAAGTTAACGAGTTTTGGAGACAGATCTCCAAGACGCTGAAGGACATTTTGGAGTTTGAGGTATCTTGCTCTCAGAGACTTTTACTTCTTAATGATGATTCATCTTACACTCTCTTACTCAGAAAAAGTTATTTTTCTGTGGACTCACTGCAGCTAAAAAAATGCTTGCATTACGTTGGAAACCTCCACACTCTCTTGCATGGTCCCACTGGATGTACTCTTTCTTGGTCATAGCGAACATTGAGCTCTCAGTGGCAAGATTACATGGAGCATCTCAGAGGACTATCTCAGCATGGTTAGATGCAATCTCCAAAATTAAGGACCGATTGTACGATCTCTATGTATGTATAGCCTAATTCTGTTTTGCACTATTGTCAAGCTACTTTATGTAAGTGTTTAGTGCACTCTTGGGCACTTTTTTTTTTTTTTTTGGTCGCCTTGGAATGGGGGGGGGGGTTGTTAGTTGCCTTGGGATTATGGGAGGGCAATGGAAAAAAGTGTTCAGAATTAGGTTTATTTTTACTTTCTTTTTTTTGTACATTAATATTCTGTAACTCAATAAAAATTTGATCACAAAAAAAAGCATTAATGAATAAAAACAATAATAAATTCAGCTGTTGTGACAGATCTGTGTGAAATCTTTCAAAATCACTAAAACCTCTTGTGAAGAAGCAGAGACACATTTGAGACATCAACACTCATCATACAAACCTCAACAATAGTAACAATAAAAAAAATACTCAAATATAAATAGCAAGAGAATTCAGCTGCATAATTTAGTTTTGTGTGCTGATGGCATGAAGCATGTCACCATTGTTGCATTTAATATGCTGATTGGTGATGTCTGTGCGTGTCTAAATAACAGTAGATTACTCCTGCTCATATGTTTTCATAATATCTGATTGTTACAGTAGTACAGTAGAATGATCTACAGTAGAATAACGTTCTCACATTTGGCACCTAAACTATGGAATAGCCTACCTAATAATGTTCGGGGCTCAGACTCACTCTCACAGTTTAAATCTAAATTAAAGACGCATCTCTTTAGCCAAGCATTCCCATAATGCTTCTCATAATCTTGTACTACAATTATTTCATTATATCACATGACTGTCTTTGCTTAATGCTTTAAACAGCAGCTACGCTAATTATTTTCCTGTTCTGTTTTATCTTGGGACGCCCGTCCCGAGGTAACCATAGAGTCCGTCAGCTCCAGCCTCTCATACAGACTGATGACCATCACCTGTGAAGAGATGACTCCAACTCCTGCGAGGACTTCAGATGACGCAGCTGCATCAACGCGCCCTTGCTTTTCCTTAAACCTAATCATTGCTACATGTATTCCTATTTTGTTATGTAACATCTAACCTTAAAGGGATAGTTCAGCCAAAAATGAAAATTAGCCCATTATTTACTCTACCTCAAGTCATCCTAGGTGTATATCACTTTCTTCTTTCAGACGAATACAGTCAGAGTTTGAATGTCCTGGCTATCCAAGCTTTATAATGGCAGTGATGGGAAGTTGTTTTGAAGTCCATCAAAGTGCTCAACACGGGTTAATAAAGGCCTTCTGAAGCGAAGCCATGAGTTTATGTGAAAGAAATATCCATATTTAAAACTTTATAAACTAAAATATCTAAAAGGCCGTACACATAGATTTACGGTGATAGAGTGACCCCTGATGCGACGCATGACGTATTGGCAGAGGGAAGTGCAGAGAACAGAGCAAAACAAAACACTAAAGTGTCTAAAACGAGAGTTTTTAAAGAGAAATCCCGGAGGATTTTGATATAAGAGAAGAGGGGCTTGAGTTCATTGCCCAACCCTATTTGTTTGAACCTTGTGGAGAACTTTTATAAGAGATAGATGCACTTTTATAACAGATAGATGCAGTTTTATGGACTTCAAAACAAAATCAGCCATTCACTGCCAATATAAAGCTTGGAAGAGCCAGGACATTTATTAATATAACTCTATGTTTGTCAGAAAGAAGAATGTCATACACACCTATGATGACTTCAGGGTGAGTAAATCATGCAACAATTTTGGGTGAGCTAACCCTTTAAGCCAATTTTTTTTTTTTTTTGCCAAAAAGTTAGTGATCCTTAATATTTAAAGGACAATTGAAGAATTTTGTTCAAAGAATGTTTTCTGCCAACATTATGAGAACATTTTATCAAACAATAATTACAATATATAGCGATTTCATGAACAAAGAATTAACACTTTCTAAACAAACACTTGCAGAACCTTTACATAAATTTAAGAGAAAAGTTAGGAACGATAACTATTAAAACTGCACACCAAACCTTATTCATTTGAAGTTACTTGTCATTCTAAATGTTTAAAAGATGTTCCAAGGGTTTTGTTCTAAGAACGATTTCTGATTTTTGATACTTTTTTGATAATCAACAAACAATGCATGAATAAAATGTTTGACATTTTGAGAACTTTATCGAAGAACAGACAACATTGAAGAAATGTTACTGGAAAAATGTTTGTTCATAACTATTAGATAAACTCGCCAAAATGTTAGCCAAAGTTATGAGAATGTTCCCTGTTAGCTGTGTATACCTCTGTACAAACCCCACCCATCAGATCTTACCCCCAGTCAGGACTGTAGGTGTCCATGGCTTCTGGGTTCTTCAGAACCAAAAGAAGAAATTCATGAATCTCCAACAGAAAGGCATCAGCGCTGGACTTAGTGAAAAAGCAAGTGAGCAGTCTCTTGTGGTCCTCCTGCAGAGGATGTTTGTACTCGTCACTGATGCTCACAAACGGGTCCTGAAGAGCAGATGAACAAAGTCATCAACACATACAAACTCACTGAAAGCACAATGCAGAATACTGTTTACAGTGTTAGATGTCTTACCCTCTTCATACGTAGCGCTGTCTCTGATTTCAGAGAGCTGAGTTGCTGCCATAGTGCCACAGAGTGTTTAAGACTGCACCTGCTTAATGCCTGCACACAAACACTCACTTATTCACTAAAGTATCACTGACATGTGACATCTCAAGGTTTCTACTTTGTTTTATTCTGTTCCATCTAACTGTCTGTGAACATGAGAATGTGTGTAAACACTCCCTTAAGAGAAACAGCAGGCACAAAATTTATACTCAATGTCAGTCAGACGTTGGATTTTGGTTGAAAATGAAAATTGGTTTGACGTTTGAATTCAACGATTGTTTGACATCAAGCGCCAACGTTGGGCAGACATTGAATTTTGGTTGGAATAAAAGTTTTAAAGATACACAGACATTAAAGAATCAGTGTGTGAATCTCAATATCGGTGACATGCTTTATGCCGCAATGCATTCTGGGTGCATCAATCAAAAGTAGTCTACATAGATCCCAGAATGTATTGTGGCATTAAACATGTCACCATTGTTGGGATTCATATGCTGATTATTGATGTCTCAGTGAGTCTAATAGATGCTGGAGATCAAAATGTTTAGTGGACAATGCAGAATTGCAGGCTTGCTATAATTAATAATATAAAATGATCATATATCAAAAGATTAGATTCTGGATGACATCAGTGAAATAGACCACTATATGATGATCATATCTTTATCATAAATTAAGGCAATATTACCCTTACATTTTCTCTTGCTTCTCTTGCCATAACAAACATAATTACAGCAGCCAAAGAAAGACTAATGTTAAAAGTCAAGTCAAACTGCCCAACTAAAGTAAACACTGATTACCATAATGGTGACTTCAAACTAAACTATTATTTTCAATGTTAATTCTCAATAAGAGCTTCTGTAGACGTCTGACAGAAATAAAGTCAGTCTGGTTAGTAATGCGTGAAGCAGGTAATGCTGTTTGGGGAGTTGTTTAATCCGCCTCTGCTCATTCATTTAACCCTGTTTTATGATTTTTTTTATTTTATTTTTATTTTACAGTGCTGTGCTTATTCCAGCCAAAATTCAATGTCAGCCTGACATTGGAGCTTGACGTCAAAGGATGGCATCCTAGTTACACTGCTCTAGACAAGAAAAAAAAATAAAGAAACTCTGTGTTCATGACCAACCTTGAAGATGTGTGGGGCCATGTTGTCAGTCATCTGTAGCACCTCCTTCAAATAGGTGCTCAGCTGCATGTGTGGCTGTCCCCCCGTCATGGCGAGGAAACCCAGGGCCAGCTCTACTGTGGACAATGCCTCACACACGTCACTGTAGGACTGCAGCTCATTTACCAAGTTGTATTGTGTAAGTGCCTGCAACGGCTCCTTTGAATGCAAAAATCACAACATGGCTTGTGAAATTATATACAAATATATTTCTGCATTGTAAACATGGATTTAATTAAATATGCAATTTGTAATGTTGCATATAAACATTTTCACAATAAAGCTTTTCTTGTACAAAATTAACATAAACATGTATTATGCTAAAACAAATAATGCTACTTACTTGTTGAATTTTGCCTTTCAACTCCATAAATATGATCTCATAATTTCTGTCCTGTCTGTTTACCACTGTTGGAATTCCCTAAAAAAAAAACAAATGTAAATAAATATAAATATAAAAATAAATATAATTATAAAATATAAATATAAAAAACTCATCCGTTTTAACTCTGAACACGAATTTTCAACCCTTGTGGTGCTGTGACATACATTAAAGGTTATGTGGGGTTTGCCCTGTAGAAAGCGAGTGAAGATCTGGTGCTGGATCTTGGGCAGGTCGTACTCCATCAGTGTTTCCTGTCCGCGCTCCATGCTGTACTGGCAGTTGGACAGCACCAGCGGCAGCAGATCCCGCTCATACTCGTAATGGATCACGTGCAGTTCCGTCAGGTCAGCTGGGCTTACCGTGTAACTGGAGGAAACAGGGCAGAGAATCATACAGAGAAATAAGTGTAACTGGGAAATGTGGTAGAAAAGCTAACTTTTAATTACCAGGTCACAGCGTTGACAGGATAATGGTGAAAGTGATTATTAGTGTGTTGTTGTTTGGTTGCTAAGGTGATCTGGATGGTTGCTTACTGGCTAAAATTAAAAAGACCCCAACTCATCTAGATATGGCTCAGAACCCTCCTTAAATGTAAGTCTATTGATGTTTTTTTTTCCTCATCCAGCAGCATTGGGCATTCCATCTTTAAGCTACATTATTTGAAATTTCTCAAATCTATTTCATATGATTTGAAATATACATGGTGTAGGATGAGTCATGCCATAATGATTAACTAATCATGCAGTCAAGTCAGTTCTGGCAGTTCACGGTAGTCAAGCTCGCATCAGCTGACTGTCAGCTGATCACATCTACCTATAGGAATACGACATCTATCACAGCATACATATATAAGCTCCTTCAGTACTATCAGCAGCTATCACATTCTACAGAGCTCATTTACCCTCCTCCATCCCCAGCTCCTCCTCTCATCTAGTCAGGATTTGGTATTCTGATTCCCTGTGAATCAGACTAAATTCTCAAATTATTTTGTACATGTAATATCGACATTAATGATATCGGTTCTGTTTACCCTAAGGGGGGTTTATTGCTGCTCTCCCTCCTCTTATCCATGCTAGGCTGCATGGATGCGCAGGGAGTTCTTGCCCAGAAAAGAACCATACCGCCAATCCAAACAGTTTGCTAATTGTCAATCATCTTTGACGATAGTGGTCCTGACAGAACTTAGGGTTAAGGCTTTGTACATCTCAAAAACCCTAAATGAGCAATTATTACTATATCAAATACAACAAGACATCTGAATTCCTTACCCAGACACCTCTCCAGTGTATTTTTCCACAGCGTACACAAGGTCATTGTGAAGGGTGATGAGGTAGCTGACGAGGGCAGTGGAGCACAGGCCCAGACCATGTCTCTGTGGCAGCAGCACCTGCAGGTCAGTGTCCAGACATAGGTCCTCCTGAGTGTAGTCAGCCGGCAGCTTTATCTCTCCTGACCGAAAAACAATAAACATTGCCCATATGCCCAATAAATTATGTAACAGTGGCCTAAAACAGGGTTACTAAGTAGGAGTTGTTTTACCTTTGGTAGCCAAAGATATCCTGAGTTGGTTCCATGTTGACAAGAAGATTTGTATGCACTTTTCATACCAAGCTATTGAAGCTGTTGATTGAAAATAATCTTTATTTACAGAGAAATGCCATATGCTTGCATGATTCTGAACACTTTTGTACTGAAATTGGTAAATTAACCACCAACAAGCTTGCTTAAATTATTAACACCAATTAATTTATCATCAATCAATCATGAACATCCTCACACGGAGCTTAAGACAGGGCTCGGCAACTCTGGCCATCGAGATCCACTTTTTTGTAGAGACGAGCTGCAAGCCTGATCAATCTCTTGATTTTGACATTGATTCATTTGTTCAGGTGTGTTTGGATTAGGGTTGGAGCAAATATCTGCAGGAAACTGAATCTCAAATACAGTTGCCCAGCCCTGTACTAAGAGTCAAGTCAAGTCAACTTAATTTATATAGCGAAACAGGAAAATATTGCAAAAAATTTTTATTCGGCTATACGTTTGCTTTGGAGAAAATGGTGATGTCATCAGCTCATTTCAATTTATCATATAGTGATAATGTGGGCAGATCCGAGTAGTAGTTGATATAGTTAATTAGTTTAGTAAATAATTTTATTTGGATATTTAGTTGAAAATTTAGACCAAAATTTTAGTGTCCCCAACTGAGCAAGCCAAGCCATAGGCGACAGTGGCAAGGAACCAAAACTCCATCAGGGCATAACGGAGAAAAATAAACCTTGGGAGAAACCAGGCTCAGACGGGGTGCCAGTTCTCCTCTGGCCAATTAACTAACAGTGTATGATTATTATTCTGGTAACCTTACAGGTCAGAAATCATATTAGATTGGAAAGACAATACTTAGCCATGGCAAATGATTTATTCATTCACTAAAAAGGCCAGTACCTTCTTTATGGCTATCCAGAAACTCTCCTATGGATTTGAAGGTTAGGTCTGTCACATTCTGGAACTTCTTTACCAAATCCCTCTGGAGAACCAAGATGTCAGGAAGAAACCTCACTAGCCGTAGCTCTGCTTCCTAAAATAAACAGTTGGTTAACATGACACTAGTCTCAGTCACTCCCAGAGACCATCCACATACCGTATTTTCCGGACTATAAGTCTCACTTTTTTTCATAGTTTGGCTGGTCCTGCGACTTATAGTCAGGTGCCAGTGTAAATGCACGGTGGGCGGGGCTCCCGCTGTCCATACGCACTGCTTCTGCCCTGCCAACGCTTGCACGTGTGGTGTGAAGCCGGCGTTATAGTCCAGTATAATGCAACTTATAGTCCAGTGCGACTTATATTTGTTTTTTTCCCTCTTCATGACGCAGTTTTTGACTGATGAGACTTATACTCTGGAGCGACTTCTAGTCCGGAAAATACGGTATTATATACAAAATTAGATTCAGCTCAAGGTACCCTGAGATCACTAGCTAATGCTATAACTAATAATTTAATTAATAATAATTTGTTACATTTAAATAGCGCTTTACATATAGAAGGGGGGAATCTCCTCAACCACCACCAATGTGCAGCATCCACCTGGATGATGTGACGGCAGCCATATTGCACCATGAAGAACCATCCTGGGATTTTTACCACAGATGACCACAGAGAGTCAGGACCTTTCGAGTGCGTTAGTCGTAATGTGCCCAACTTATACAATGTCATTTTTCTTCATCTCAGGGAACCAAGGTTATGTTAGTATAAGTAACTGGAGACGTTCACTTTCCCAATTACTGTGGGTTCACTAGACATTGCGACTGTAGCTGATGCTTTGAGAAACAGTGTACAATCACACAGTGTTACCAGCACTGACCTCACTAGCAGACCCTCTACAACAGTGGTTTTCGAACCCTGGGTCGCGACCCTCGGGTGGGTCGTGAGAACAAAAAAAATGGGTCGCCAGTATGATTTATTTTTTAATTACTAAAATAATTAATTCAGTTTTCTAATATTAATAATAGTAGTAATAATAACTTTGAATAGAAGAACACTGAAAATCCCCGACCTGACACTGAGACCCCGACATCCCCTTCAAATGAAGATGCAGGAAACGCAGTCAGCTGTCCAATCCTGCCGCAAACAGCGGAGATTAGCAGGGATGATAACGAAGGCGATGCATGTGAACAGCGTAGCAGTATTTGCCCAGCAAAGAAAAAAGATATCCGGAGTAAGGCCATAAAAAGATGATTTTTTGAAGTTTGGGTTTGTCAACTGTTCCGAAGAAGCAATGCTGCAATACCAATGTGCGTAATATGCAGTGAAAAGTTGGCAAATGAAAGTTTGAAACCGGCGAAATTGGAAAGACTTTTAAATACGCGACATGCAGATCTGGTGGAAAAACCATTAGCTTTTTTTCAGAGGAAGGCTAAAGAAATTCAGTCAGTCATCAGCTCAGGTACTCAGCAGAAGTGTAACAAACAATCACAAATTGCATTTGGCATCTTATAAAGTTTCATATCTTGTTGCCAAAGAAAAAGCGCCACATACAATTGCAGAGAGATTAATATTGCCTGCTGCACTCTACATAGTTAATACAGTTCTGCATAAAATCTGAAAAGCTAAAACTAGTTCCTCTTAGTGACAATACAGTGTCACGTCGAATTGAGGATATTGCCCAGAATTTAGAAGAACAGCTCATAGCGAGACTGAAGTCAGCAAAGGATTTTGCTATTCAGCTGGATGAGAGCACTGACATTGCATCAAGCGCTACATTACTGGTTTATGTTCGGTACATTTGGAAAGGAGAATTTGTTGAAGATCTTCTGTGCTGCCTAACATTGCCTTCTAGCACGTCAGGAGCACATATATATGAAGAGTTAAATACTTTCATGACAAAATGCGGTCTGGATTGGGCCAATTGCAAAGGTATCACCAGCGACGGGGCGGCCAACCTCACTGGCAAAAATAGCGGAGTTGTCAGAAGGATTAAGGATGCAGCAGGACAGAACATTGTTTGGCATCATTGTTTTATTCATCGTGAAGCTTTGGCATCAAAAGGAATCCCACCTGAGCTTGAAGTAGTGATGAGAGACATTGTCAAAGTTGTGAACTTCATAAAAGGCAGTGCTCTTAATAGCCGACTTTTCGAGGCCATGTGTACTGAAATGGGAGCCGAGTACAAACATTTACTCTATCATACAGATGTGAGATGGCTGTCGAAGGGCAGGGTGGTCAGCCGAGTGTACGAATTGAAAGATGAAATACATGCTTTTCTGACTGAGAAACTGTCACCTCTCGTAAACCCATTCAGTGATGAGAAATGGCTTTTAACCCTGTCTTATCTTGCTGACATATTATCTGTTCTAAACGATCTGAATCTAAAACTACAAGGACGGGAGGACAACATTTTCAGACATTGCGAACAAATTCAAGCTTTCCAGAAATCACTCGAGCTCTGGCAGCTGCGACTGAAAACCTCAAGCTACTATATGTTCCCGACAATGATGAAACGCATTGAAGAAAACGATGTGTCCAAGAAATCAGTCACTGACCTGACGCGTCTCATTCACTCACATCTAGATGCACTGATGGGGAATTTCTCACGCTATTTTCCCCAGGAGAAATTCAATTAATTAAAAGACAAGCAGTGGGTGAAAAATCCCTTTGACTTAGAAACTCCAGATTCAATTGCTGAACTGAATTTAACTCCTCCTGAAGAATCAGAAATGCTGCAATTGACCTGTGACAGCACTTTGAAAACTCGTCATAAAACAGAAAAATTGTCTTCGTTCTGGATTGGCCTCTCCACCGAGTTTCCCATGCTAAGCAAAGCAAGCATTTCATTGCTACTACCCTTCACAACTACCTATATGTGTGAAACTGGATTCTCAGTTTTAACAAAAATGAAGACGAAACAACGAAACAAACTGGATTCTTCTCCGGACATGCGCGTTGCCCTCTCGTCTTGCAAACCGGCTTGGGACCGGATTATGCAGAAAAAGCAGGCCCACCCTTCTCATTAAGTAAATTGTATAAATGCACACAGTGGCATAACTTTGTTGACCGGAGTATGTGTGTCAGATGTACAATAATTCATGTTCAATTTGAATAGTACACTGACTTAAATTTATCACAGAATTCATGTTTATATAGTGATTGTTTCATCCTTAAAATGTACTATGAAACAATATATTGTTAGACCCGAGATTCTAATTAATCAGTAAATAAATACACAAATCAGCTAAATCTGCTCGTGTGCATTTATGTTCTGGTGGTAACAGTTGACTTAAGCATGTCAGAGGTTCCGGGTTCTAATCTACCCTCGAATAGTTTTTTTTATTAAAACTAAAATGTTCAGTATTAAGTGCAGGGATAAGCAGCACCAAAAGCACACTGTGACCGCGCCACTGATAACATCGGCAACGGCCACTCGGGATTATTTAAAAAACAACACATTCCAGCGCCAGATCATCTCTATTTAACTAACGAACGAAATTCAACATTCTGCTTGTCAACTGATGATGTTTCAAAATGTGGTTGGGACATCATCCACCTGTAAATTACGCCCATGCACGCACGCACGCACCTCTCTCTCTCTCTCTCTCTCTCACACACACACACACACACACACACTCGTTCGCTCCACCGCCGTGTCGCTCTCGCTTATATTATGGACTGATTGATATGTTTAATAGATGCTTGTATACCTATAATGTATGGGTCGTGTCAAAAAAACAAAAAAAATGGTCGCCCTTTAAAATGTTTGAAAACCACTGCTCTACAATGCAAGTAAATCAATATACAACCATATTTTCAGGGAGAAAAATATTCGGGCATAAACTATTTTTATAACTACAGGACAAACAGCTATTTATGCTAATCGGATATATTTCGTACTTATTGCATCAATGAATTTTATAATAATTTCAACCTACCTAAAGCAGTGGTTTTCAAATTGTTTAAGAACAACTCTCTTTATGTTCTTGTTTGATGCAACCCATATATAGTCCTGCAACCATTTACATGCAAACAAGTCAAGCCAAGCATAATAATCGTATTCGATTACTCACGTAACCTCGGTTCCCTGAGAATAACTCCTTTTTCTCAAAACATTGAAGCCTTATTTTTTAAAATGCATCTCCACAGCCAACATAGTACATACTTATAAGTGCACTGATTGGTTGGGCTGAGGGAACTGCATGAACCTATGGTGAGGCGGCGAGACTGCACAAACCAATAGGGGCCCCGTCAGTGAGCTGAGCCAGCCAAAATGGGCAGAGCTGGCTATAAAAGCAGCCCATTTCGCCATAGTAGTCAGGTTAATTCGACTGAAGCGGCAAGATCTGAAGCTTGATAGCATGGCCGACTATGCAGTACTCGTTCCTGTTATTCTCAGGGAACTGAGGTTACCAAATATGTTCCCTTTCGAAAACAGTTCACTCGTATTGCATTGTAAAAAGATGCTTAGTGCAATCACACCATGCTATAAACTGATGACCTAGCTCTGAACTCTCACCTGAGTGTACGAGGGTCTGAGCCCACGGAAGGAGTGTTTAGTGTTCTAGGATCTTTGGGCCAACTTCACTATACAGAAAGGACTCCTGCCTGCAGTCCAGAAGTCCCCACGTCACAATGTTGTAAAATCGCACAAATGTGAAAGGCGAAGACCACCCAGCCGCTGTACAAATGTCATCGATTGACACACCATGATAATCTCTACTTTGAAGAGGTGTATTAAGTCGTTTCTTCCCAGGGATTGGTTGCCCACGGGAGCATGGAAAGCTGCTATGGCCGCCACGTATACTTTGAGCATGGTGGGCATATGACCCTCGTTCAGTAGTAATGAAAGTACCAGTGGTACTTCAAATGAATAGGGGTCATGGTTCCGAGTCGACCACCAGCTGGTGAACACTGACAATTTAAGGGAGTAGAGGCGTCTCGTGGACGGAGCTCTAAAATAGTGTTTAGGATTCTTTCTGGAAGGTCCCTTGTGTGGTGAACATCAGTTAGGATGGCATTCCAGAGACCAGTTTATGGCAAGGCCCCTCTCTAACTACCGGTGTGGAAGAAGACGTGCCACACTGTGATTGGACCCTTGGTGAATGAACATAAACAAATGTTCAGCAACATCAGATAAGATGCCAAGACAACTGCCAGACACTTCTTACAGGGCAGGAAGGGGGACCTTTTGCACCCACCACCACCAAGGAGAGGACTTCTCATTGGTCTACAAGTTGACTTGAACCACCAAACTCATTCCTAAGGTTTAGGCAAGAGCTGCCATAAAAATTCCTTCAGGACCTCCTGGATGCAGCAGCAAAAGAGAGGCCACAGAGATCTATCCAAATCCATTCATTCACATGTTTGGAGGCCTTAAATGTGTATAAACTGCAATGCATCCACTTCATCTTCACACAAAGCACAATTTATGTTAATGGTTATTGACTGTAAACACAAGAGTCCACGGGACAGATCCATTAACAGATAAACAAATGCGTGGACGATGACTTTACCATTTCTTATCATGTTTGGTCTCTATCTGTTCCATACGATGCCTTTTATATTTTAAAAGAGGTTTGGTAAAGAATGAATGCATGGGTAAAACATTAGAGGCACTGTTTTAACATGCCACTTTATGCTATGCAAATGAGTTCCACACTAGGGTGGGCAACATCGGGGCTACTTCGGACACCAGTGGCCAATCACACTCCAGAATCGGAAAGGCGCCGGATGTCAATCTCCTCCTCATCGGAAAGGGATAAATATGTCCCCCGGGTAGACATACCCTCGTTCTGCATTTCTAACCCGACAGGGAAGGAGACACTAACAGACAAACCACGTCCTGTGTTTCTGAACTGACGAGGAAAGAGACTGCAAGACAGTTTAGGTTAAGCTTTTGCGAGCAAAACATTTTATATTGCTTTCGGCTGCACTCAAGCAGCAAAAGGAGATCTCTCATTGAGAGATCTTATCTGAACCCTGACGACTACTCTAGCAGCACAGCCCAGTCCACCAAGGACCTCTGCATCGGCAGACATCGCCTGTCCCACACGGCTCCACAGTGACGCAGCCAGCCTGGTTTATTATTTGTTTATGACAAATAAGCATTTATTTATCACCATTTGCCAGAACCATTAGGTGGTTTCCATAAGAAAAGATCTCATACAATTCTCTTCCATTGCTACATTCTGTTCAACAGCATTGCATTTATCCATTCTGTGTTCACATGATTTATTGGTTTTATTGTTTCATTCATTACTTTTATTTTTGGTTATTAGTTTACTATCCTTTAGAAGTGCATATTCATTACTAGCATTATTACTCATTTAAGTATTTACTCTTGCATATCTATTGTTAATACATTTCATTCATTTTATTACACTGTCATCGTCATTGTGTTGATGTTCAAAGACTCTACTAGTTGGCCAGACTCACAAATCCTTCAGATAAATCAGCTGACAAACTCCCTCTAATTTACATTAATTCTGAATTATTGAATCGGTCTTTTGGGGAGCGTTCTTATATTGTTAAGACAGTATTCTTAGCTGGTGCCCCATATCAAAAAGGGGGAAGGGTTATCTGATACACTCATAACCACAGCTTGAGTGACACGTGATCTAAAAATCACTACGTCATCTGTGAATTGAGTAAAAATCACTAAACTTGGTACCCATTCAGCGGCCATGCATGGAGGGCCCACAAGTCGGGATGGGGTGCCAGAGAAAGGAGGTCCTTCCTCGGGTATCGGGGTAGCTGCTGTGAACAGATGCATCGACTCCGCAAGAGAGGGGCCTCCTAATAAGGAGGACTGCACGCTTGCTCTCCCTGATCCGATCGATGGCCTGTGGGAGCATCGAAACCGGAGGGAATGCATAAAGAGGAAGGTTGGGTCATTCGAGGGCCAACGCAATTCTCTGGCTGGGGGACAGTACACTTCTGTGATCTGTGAGTTAATAATCAACCTCTGACTGGGTCAGAATGAGCCAGTCATCAAGGTAGTTTAGAATGTGCATTCCCCGCTGCCTCAGGTGGGAGAAAGCTGCATCCATGCATTTCATAAATGTACGAGATGCCAGTGACAGCCCGAATGGCAGGACTGTGTACTGGTAAGCCACTCCCTTGAACACAAATCTCAAGAACGGTCCTGTATGGGGGGGCTATTTGGATGTGAAAGTATGCATCTTTCAGATCTACTGATAAAAAACAATCCCATGGTGGAATTTGCAAGATAATTTGTTTGACTGTTAACATCCTGCACTCTCAGAAAAAAAAGGTACAGAGGGGATACAATTTTGTTCCTTGGGGTACAAAACGTATAACTGTACCTTTAAAAGGTACACAACTGGTCCTTAGGGTACAATTATACCATTGTTTTTTCTCTACTTAGAGCAGGGGTAGGCAAGCTCGGTCCTAGTGAGTCACTGTCCTGCAGAGTTTGGCTCCAACCCTGAAAGACGTCTATAGAAGCACTTAACTGAGAATTAACAGGTTTAGATGTTGATGTTTTATTGAAAATGTTGGTTTTGTGACCATTATGGTGATCAGTGTTTCCTTTAGGTGGGCAGTTTGACTGTTGGTTTTTTATGTGAGTTTGTGGTTTTTGTTACAGTGTTAACAAAACACAATCTGTTCATATAAAAAAGCCATAAACAAAAATTGTCTTGAAGAAAAGTGTTTGACTAAACTCATCGCTGACTAAAAATGTTAATAAATAATATTCACCAACGATACTTTCTTGCCACAGATCAGATGTTCTGAATTTTGATTTTTAAATACATTCTAGGGGGGGAAAAGTTTAGACACACACAGATTTCAAAAATCAGCATATGAATCTCAACAATGGTGACATACTTAACGCTGCAATGCATGCTGGGAGCCATGAGTACAGCCCCAGTGACGTCCACTTGTACCTTAGAAGGCCTTGTTCGGGTGTCTGAGATCCAGGATAGGCCTGAGGCCATAAGGAAGTAGCGGCTTTAGAAGCCTGACTCGCTCTGTGAAAGGGGAACTGTCTCGACAGCCCTCCTTAGGTAGCAGATTTGACACGTCGGTGCAGAGGACGTGAGCCACATTACTCCTTACAATGTGTTGACCATGGATTGAAAACGATTTGTTTGACAGCAAACAGAACATTTCCAGCTGCCTGAACTGAAGAGGGGGCTGGGGGAAACACAAGAGCCGCAGCGAGACTTAACCCCTTTCTTTTCCTTGTTGCCTCTGGATCAGGAATCCAGCGTAATCCTAGGCCGGGGGCACTGACGCTTAGGGAACGGGGAGTGCTTTTGCTGCCTGTGGTCGCTGCCTGGTGTCAGCCGTTGGGCAGGGCTGAGAGACTGGCGGCACTGGTTTGGATGGCTGCTGGGTCGGCGCATTCTTTGGGTGACCTGAAGCAGAGCTGGAGTGTTTAGGCAGGAAGTGTTGCATGGCTTGTAAAGACTTTTGTGCCTCAGTGAAGCGCTCAGCAAAGAGTAAGAACAGCCTTACTGAGTGAGAGCAATTTCAGCATGGTGTTTGCCCAGGCAGGAAATGCACACTGTGCTCGTCAGTTGCATGCAGAGGGGCTCTGCATGTCTCACAGTCAGAGACGCAACCACCTAAATCACCTAAGTATTGCCTTAATTTACATTTCTTTCTCTTCATTGCCTCTCCACCCTCATCTCTCCTCTCTACATATTGAGATGACCTGTAATTCACCCAAAATCTATATGGTTTAATGTGAACAATTATCATACAACACTATACATGTTTGGTATCCTTTGAAATATCTCAGTGCAATTGGTACACAGGTCTCATTCCCAAAGAAGTAAACAAAAGGTAATAAAGGTTTTAAGAGATTAGTTTGAGTGGAGGGTGCATCTCTGCTAATTGGTCTTTCATGCATATTACCTCCTCTCCTCAATAAGTTATAAACTTGGAGACTTGATTAATGCAAATTCCATTGCGAACTCTTTGAATGTTTGCATTTGAAGGAGATGATGCAGGAAAGTTCGGCATGATTCTGTACTAAGGTTCAGCCCATAACGCTGGTGTTTTCCAGACACTCAGTATTATGTTATTTTCCAGTGACAGCTGAAAATGTTTTACTCTTTACTTCAGAGCCTTTGATGTTATGCATTGATTATCTTTTAATTAATTATGTAATTGGCATAATATATTTACCAGACTAATAATACATTGTTACATTTGATTTTATTCTGACTTACTCTGGAATTATTAATTACTTTAGATTACTTAGTTAGTAACAGACTAATCCACAATTTAGGTGAAGTAGAGGGGTGCACCAGACTGATTTTCAAGAGCTCCGACTAACACATTGGCATTAGTTGCGTATACTTAGACTAGAGAGGCTCTGTTTAGAGCAACGTTGTTAGCCCATTCTAAATAGGGTCACATAAAATAATATATTGATTTAAAATTAGTAAGACATGTTTTGTGTCAGGAAGACTGGCGGGGAGGGCGTGAATCATCATGAATATTGATGTGTTTCACACCTGGGAAGACAAATACCCTCCCTAATGGACCTATATCAGCTAAATGGGACTGTGAGGGAACAAGAACAAAGGGTAACACTTTAGAATAATGGTCATTAGTTAACATTAGTTGAGGTATTAACTAACATGAACTAACCATGAGCAGTACATGTGTTACTGTAATTGTTCATCTTTGTTAACGTTAGTTAATAAAAATACAACTGTTCATGGTTTGTGCATGTTAGTTTACAGTGCATTAACTAATGTTAACAAGATTTTAATAATGTATTAGTAAATGTTGAAATTAACAAACAGAAATAAATTCTTCATAATTGCAGTTCATCATTAGTTCATGTTAACTAATGTAGTTAATAATGTTAACTAATAACAATTATTCTAAAGTGTTACCAAACAAAGAATGTGAAGAGATTAAAAGAATGGCTAGTTCATTTGTTTGCAAGAAAATAAACTCTTGTATGGCAGTATTTGACAAAATACTTGTCGGTCATGAAATCATTTACCGGATGAACCAGTATACCACCCAGCACTATCCAGGACCCAAAACAGGTTAAGTGCCAACAGGTAATGTGCCAAGCCTTCTTCACAGGTGCTGAAGGCTGGCTGACTGAAGGTGCTGAAGGCTGGCTTTATCCCTCTGGTAAAAAGCTGTGAGGAAAGTGTATGCCACAGAGATTCTCGCATGGCCAAGCAAAGTGAGCGCATGTTCAACAGCCCTAGCGAAATCACAGATGATGCTGCAGCCTTTATACCCAGGTCTCTTTGAGAAATTTTGCAATTTCCAAGCTTGAAACTTCTGAGAGCTCCTGAATAGTCTGCAAACTCTCTACCAAGAGATGGGCTCAAATTCTATTCCTAAAAAGGGAATGCACTGACTGGGAATCGGAACACTCCTTGCCAGATAAATTCTGAGCCCCAAGCTCTGTTAACTCTTTCCCGCCAAACACTGAGAAAACGCCTCACCGCCAAACACTTTTTCTGGGTTTCCGTGTTTTCACTGTTAACTGCTTGGGGGCGCTATTACACATCTTCTGAATGAGTACTGAATCTCCAGATCAAAACATAGGTGAGTAAGACGGAGTAAAGCAAGCGATCGCATGTAAACAGATGCGTATGTAAAATAACGTGATCATCAACATTAAACATCATATGAATCAAAACTATCTAATGTTACTGCATGAAATGTGGACCCAGGACGAGCTACAGGACTGTGCAAGCATTAGAGGTGTTGATGATCTCGATATACTCCATCTGTGTTTGATCATCGCTCTGAATCTGATCTAAATGTAGTCTTTCACAAAAATGTGATTTTCTCAACTTTTTGTTCAAAATGTTGCTTTTTTATGAAACTTACCCATATTCAAGTGTTGATAAAGAAGGAATGCATGAAGCTAGAATAAAATGTTTTTTTGTTTTGTTTAAAAGAAGAGGGTCAGCTCTTTCTTTTGGTATATTGCATGCTCAGATATTCATAAAAGAAAATATTCTATGGTCTATTAAATTTAGGTGAAAATGGTCAAAAACCCTGGTGGTGGCTGGCAACTTTTTTTTTTAAACGCTGGTGGGGAAAGTGTTAAGTGGCTGAAAACAGAGACCTGTATTTGCAACTAATAAAAGTAGAAATGTAACAGATTTCAATTGTGTATAACACTTGTCTGCGCCGGTGCGACCGCCAACCCCTAGGGGCTAATCTATACTTCCAACTTTCTTTTGGTCATAAAATTAGGATTACAAAGTCATGATTTCCACTATTTTTCTGTGATTACTCTACACCTGTTTACCTTTATTTAAATACTTTCCCCATGCTGATTTATTATAGTGGAATAATCACTTTAGATAAAAAGGTAATATCTTACCTTCTGAAGGAACCTCCAGAGTACAGGTAAAGTGTCCCGGCCATCTTTCTGTTCCACAATCTGTGCCAGACTCAACAACGAGACCTTCCTCCTGCAGCTCCAGATGGATGAATTATGGATAAAGGTGTTCTGGTGCAAAGAGCACAGGAAAAGATCTGGTTTCCCAAACGTCAACTTCATCACTGGATTAGAAGACACTCGCTCATCTTCCCTGATGAATGCATTCACTTCTTCTAGCTGATGCTCCAGAACCTGAGAAAAAACAAAAACAAATTTACATAGATGGCATTCAAGGTAAAAGATTATATAAATACTGTTCGGTTTCTCGCACAAACTGATAATTTCATGTCTTAAGACATCAATGTGTCATGCCACAATTCACATGTATTATACGACTGACAGACTGCAACAGTTGGAGTTAAAAATCTTCATTTGTGTTCTACTGAAGAAACAAAGTGATTTAACTTTAAAATGCAAGCAATTTTCTCAAATTTTTTAGGGACCATAGTCTCACAAAATCCTGTGGGATGTGCAAATTAAACAACACAGACGCATGCAGATCATTTACACAATGACCAACGCAATCTACCAGTTAGCTTCTGGTTTAACACATGCTTTTTTAGGCAGTAAACAATGGCACAAACACCAGTACATTGACAAGTGCAAACCTTAGTAAATCACCTTGATTCATTTAAATACTCTCAACCCATTAACTTTGCGTCTGAAAGGGAAACTCCTATAAATGCATTTGTAATAAGATTAGTCGCAAAAATAATTGTGCCCACGCATTTTACCCACTTTTCAGTGTGTGTCTATAGTAAATCCTGACAGTAGTTTTTTAATGCCAAAAGATGGTTTGCGCTGGCGTAAGCTATTAGTAAATCTTGCCCATAATGAGGAAATTCGCATGAGGAAAATACATAAGAAAATACAAATTCAGCCTGTTTTCACTAAATATACTAGATATTTAATATACTAAAAGAAAGCATGTTATTTACCTTCAGATGATGTGTGATGATATCAGTATTCATGGCATTTTCCCATCCATTTCTTGCATCTTTAGTGGAAAAGTTTTTATCATGAGGAACCGGCCCTGTTTAGAATAAAATGTTAGATTTCTTGAATTTCTGAAGCAGGAGATCAATATGGCAAGTTGCAGATGTAAGGTGAGTTGTGAATGCTCTTACACTGGCTGTGATGGGGCTCCAGTAGACTGTGGATGGTCAAATGGATGGTACTGACCGTGTCATCCACCCCTTTTCCCAGAGCTCTACTCAGCTGCTCCATGTCCTTCAAAAGATGGGCTATCAGGAATGGACCGGGATCTGGCACAGCAGGCTTGATCATTTGCATAACACTCTAAACAGACATATGTAAAAATATGGCATAAGGATAGTTACTCTCACTAAGTTACCCTATCTATTATCTAAATGCATGTTATAGAATTTTGGTGAACAAGTCATCTGTGCAAAACAGTCGGTGTAACAGTTCAAGTTCTTTTTTTTTCTTTTTTTAAATGACTAACTAGAAATATATTTTACCTGTATAATTATGCTGCACCCAGGGCTTATTAAATAAAGACCAAATATTTTAAAATGTAAAATTGTATGCTCATCATTGTGTGCCAAAATATAAATGTTATACACTTGACATACTAAAGAAGGAACAAAAACAATTTGGAAGGTCCCTTGATTTGAAAACAGCATGACAGTGTAAAAATTACAAATTTTTACAATACAATACAATACAATACATCTTATTTTAATACAATACAATTACCGGTACAAATTTCTCTGACCATACCATTAATACAAGACACAACCATACTGTCATATGTGCTCTGTGTCTGTCCTTGAACTTTTATGTTGAAGAGGTTCCTGTGTTATTTTTGTAGTCAATTTGTAGTCTTTCTTGTTGATTACCGTATTTTCCGCACTATAAGGCGCACTTAAAAGCCTTTATTTTTCAAAAACGACAGTGCGCCTTATAATCCGGAGCGCCTTATATATGGATCAAGGCGCTCTGTCAAAATGTTTCAGTATGAAAAACCAATAAAAACAATTTAATAATATTAAATGTTTCAGTACGACTGGTAAACTACAAAGCCGCACCGCTTGCAGCATTACGGCTACCGTAGTCAGTAAACACCGGTACTGTGCTTTCGGATAATGAAAAGAGGGAGCCGGGCAGGTTGGATGCCGTGGTCGCCCAACTGTTCAATTCGGACACTGAAGAAGAAGAATTTGAGGGATTCGTGAACGGGGAATGAACTGAAAAAGTGAGCTTTACGTGTTATACGTAACTGAACAATGTGGAGTTATGCACTAACGTTTGATTTAGTGGTATCCGACTGTTTCTTTTACTACGTGTTTACTGAATTAAGGATAAGTTTCCCTCCACGTTTGGGAGAAAAGTTAGCAAGGCTGGGAGATATTGTTTATATGCACATCAACGTTTGAACAACGTTACCATGGGAGTGAACGGAGTTGTCAGAACGCTTAATAAAGTTGGACTTTATCTGACTGTTTTGTTGACATTCCCTTTAGCACAGAGCTCCATCTAGTGGCTGCATAACGCAAACGTTTGACTGCAGTATCTTCTATTCTATGCGCATTATAATCCGGTGCGCCCTATATATGAAAACAGTTCTAAAATAGGCCATTCATTGAAGGTGCGCCTTATAATCCGGTGCGCCTTATAGTGCGGAAAATACGGTAGTTTTCCCCAGGTGTTTCATGTTAGGCACTCCACCTTTTTATATTGTTTAGCTTGTTTCCCTGGGGCCCGTTCTTCGTACGTCGCCAACTCAGTTAGCGGGATTTGATTGCTGAAGATTTTGCATGATCTTGGATTGTTTGGTTCTTTGACGCTCATCCTGGACTTGCTGTCATAGCAACAGGCCCATAAACTTAAACCTGCTCGGGAGCAGGTTTATTTCATGTAAATGGGATTAGATTGTATCTTGAGGTGATACTTAAAATCTGTCCCAGCCACTGCTTCTTTATTACAAGAATTCCTTACTGAACCAGGGGCAATAATAATTTTTAAATAATAATATAAAAGTTTATTTGAAAATAATTAGGGCTGTATTCTCCCAGTCGATTAGTCTATTCTTAAGCCCAATTTATACATCTGCGTCGCGTGTACGCTGTAGCTACGCCGTAGGCTGTGTGAGATGCGCGTACCCTACGACATACCCTGACGCGCACCTCTCTAAAAATGTAACAACGCGTCAATTATACGTGGACCGCAAGCGCTGTGATTGGCCTGCCAGAACAGTGCCACGAGCTCTGCATGATTTCACAAACGCATTCCAGTGCCAGATCACCTCTTATGTAACTCTACTAACCAACTAGAGATGCATAATTTGTATTACATACAACAATTCAAGCTGCAAGAAAAGCCGCTATCTGACGCCATGACGGCTGCTGATACTCCGACAATGTAAACAAGCCTGCTTCTTCTGCTTTTGCCTTGATACTGTGGGTTACCACCAACATGCCCGTGGACACTGCCAACTAGCGGTCTGCATGTGGAATTGCACATTGACGCAGACAACAACGCAGAAGTATAAATGAAAACCAACGCATAACTTGCGCCGTAGAGGATACGGCGTAGGTCCGACGCAGAAGTATAAATTGGCCTTTAGTCGATACGGTCTGACTCGACCAACATTTTTTTGCCGTGTTCATTTCATTAATTTTGCCGCGTCCATTCAATCAGGTGTAAAGCACTAATTGCTAATGGGAGTGTCTTCAGAACACCCCCTTGTTTTCACTTCTTTTGGATTAGCCCAACCCACTGGAGAAGAGAGACAGATTGAAGTAGGCTACTTTGCTATATTATTTATGCTTAATATCTATGCTTTATTTTTCAGTTATGCACTTTATTTCATTTCTGCTCTAAATATTCTTTTTTTTTTTATTTAAGTGGACGTGCCTTTTGTGTTTAAGAGTAAACGGTTTAAGTTAATAGTTGTGTCTCAGCTGCGAAGCTGAGGAGGAAAGCCAAGAGCAGAAAGACCAGATGATCGCGGAAGATTTGGTTTCAAAGCGAAATGTAAAGGTGCCTAATTAAGCTTGTTTGTCATTGTACTGTGTTGTTGTTAAGTTTTTCATTAAGAATAATAGGCTAATGAACCCACAATTCAAGCAACCCGCTCCCGAATTGGCGCTCCAAAACCGAAACTTAAAGGGCACCTATTATGCAAAATTCACTTTTATAAGATGTTTGAACATAAATGTGTGTTGGCAGTGTGTGTACACAACCACCCTATAATGGTAAAAATCCACCCACTACTTTTTTTTAATCCCCATAAATCATAAGCAGTGTCTCAGCACAAGCTGTTTCCAGATTCCTGCAGTGTGACACACTGCAAAGGCCCCGCCCGCGAGTGTTGATGGACACTGCCATTTTAGCGTAGAACCCGCCTCAGAGAGCTGTACACAGTCATCCAGCAGCTCATTTGCATTTAAGGGGAAACACACACTGAACAGCTCATTGTTCTTCAACCCAAAAATTGGCATTTTCAACATGGTATATTAAATTACCTGTTGGGAATTTTGATCTAAAACTTCACAGGCACACTCTGGGGACACCTGAAACTTATATTACATGTTGTAAAAAGGGGCATAATAGGTGCCCTTTAAAACATGCGCAGCCTCACAGAGCCTTTTACGGATGAACTGTCATTCACGGTGTGTGCGCACTGGCACATTTTCAGTACATGCATATAACTTTCATTAATTAATTGAATTAATTGAAACCACTCGCTTTGCTCCGCTCCGTTATTAATGCCCGAGCGGCCGTGTGCATTACTTCTGTTTATATAGAATTAGTGATTTAAAAGCCCAGTCGGCAACATAGTAGGCTACTATATTTTTGGAAATATGATATGCTCAGGTGCATGTGATGCAATGCTGTCAGAGACTCATATGTCAGACTCATTTCAGTGCAAAATAATCAGGTCAAAACGATTTAATATACTGCAAATAGCCTACTAGTTTTTTATGTTAATTGATAATTCATTTAGGCAGACAACAAGGCTACCAAGTACAGCGCACAGTGCGCAGCTAATTAATGTAACTTTTTCCTGACGTCGTTTTTAGTCAGGACTTCAGTCAACCAAGATTTTCTTTGGTTGATTACAGCCCTAAAAATAATTTTGTGTAAAAGGTGCGTATAATACTACAGACACAGTCACTTGATTGAGAGATTTATTTGTGATGGAATAATTACTTTATAGTTGTATTGAAGGTTTACACACGTTGTGCAGTTAATCTGTGTCGTGCATTAATTTGAGTGATGACGGATATTATGGGAATGGCTTGATGCAGCGCAAGAGATGCAGATAATTTGATCTTGACCATTAACATTTTTTAATGAATACTGTCACGTAACAAATCTGCTTCAAATTGAATAAAAAATTAAATTACAACATTGAAATAAAAATGTAAAGGGTGTACAAATACTATAAAATCGTGAATATAAATAATTGGGAATCATGTTCATCAGCACATTTAATTGATCTATTATAACTTTTATGTTGGTTTGGTAGTTTGGCTGTTTCCTTATAAAGGTCCAGAAATGTGTGTTTTTTCGTTCTTTTTTTTTTTCTTTGTCGTGTTTTTTGCCAGGTGGCTTTTTTAATTATATGATGTCATTACGTTGTCTTGACGCCAGCCAATTGCTGCATCGCTGATCATGGTTTCGAGTATCGATGCATCTGCCCTCTTCAGGGAACACAAGAACGTGCAGTGATCTCAGATAACTCAATCCAGATATTTTAATCCAATCCGCAAATTCGTTTGAAGAACCAAATTAGCCAGAGATCAGTTATCACGATTAAAAGCTTTTAACAATGCAGATTGTTTCAAAGCAGCTTCACAGTGTTAAACAGGAAAATAATGCAACTGAATACATTTCAATTATCATACAATGACAATGTGGGCTTTAGATCAGTAATTTAGTTTATATGGTTAATTTAGATTAATAATTAGATTTATTTGGACATTTATTTGTTGCACATTGAAAAATGTTGTGTCCCCAACTGAGCAACCCAAGCCAGAGGCAACATTGGCAAGGAAATCAAAACCCCATCAGGAGACCTAATGGAGAAAAATAAACCTTGGGAGAAACCAGGCTCAGTCGGGGTGCCAGTTCTCCTCTGAACAATTAACAAACAGCGTATTATTATTATTATGGCAATTTTACAGGTCAGAGGTCATAATAGATTGAAATATTTGAAGGATCCGAGGCAACACGCCGGAGACGAGTTTATTGAGGATGATGTATCGATTAAATAATTATTAAATATAAATAATTTGAAATATCGGAGTCATTGCACAAAAACATGTATTAAATAACGACTTGTAAAGAGATGGCCGATTTCAAAACATTGCTTCCTGAATCTTCGAAGCGTTATACATCAGTGTATCAAATCAGCGGTTCGGATCGCCAAAGTCACGTGATTTCAGTAGTTTGGTGGTTTGACACGCGATCCGAATCATGAATCGATACACTGATTCATAGCGCTCCGAAGCTTCAGGAAGCAATGTTTTGAAATCGCCCATCTCTTTATAAAGTCATAATTTTTTTGTGCACAAAAACTATACTCGTCACTTCATAAAATTATTGTACAACCACTGTAGTGAGATGGCCTTTCTGAGCCATCGGATTTCAACAAAAATATCTTAATTTGTATTCCGAAGATGAACAAAGGTCTTACGGGTGTTGAAAAACATGAGGGTGAGTAATTATTGACAGAGTTTTCATTTTTGGGTGAACTAACTGATCAGAACACACGATGAGGCCAAATGAACAGAACACAAAACACGACAGGACAAAAGGCAAATATACATGAGTCCATGGTTGTTAATTTACTTTGTTAGCAGGTGTTTGATGTAATATTCCTGTTCCTCATGCTTTCTGTGTTCTTGTTTGCCGTTTACTTTACTTACTGAACTATCCTGCACATTACAGAGGAAAACTAATAAACAAGAAGGAAACAGACTAAAAATATAGCACAGGAACCACTTCAACATAAAAGGACAGACACAGAGCACGTGACACATACTATACAAAAACAAATGTAAAAAACAAAAAATTAAATAAATAGAAACGAAAAAGCACAAAATATGTGTCAACTGGTTAGAGGTAAACACATATTTGACTTTATGAACTTCTTTATGTGTAAGATTGACAATATTAGGAAGAAAATTATAACCATGCAGCCGTCTACTACAGTATCACATTAGACAGAGCATCGTAGTGTCACTGAGGAAAAATTACACTCATTCACTGCTATAGGAGAGGAAGAATTGGCTAAACTCTCATCTAAATCAACAACATGTATGCTTGACCCTATACCGACTAGGCTATTAAAAAAGATGCTATCAGAGGTCATGGATCCTCTTCTTAATATCATTAATTAATCTTTGTCATTAGTATATGTACCGAAAACTTTTAAGTTGGCTATTATTAAACCACTTATTAAAAAACCACAACTTGATCCTACAGAATTAGTCAATTACAGGCCAATCTCAAATCTACCCTGTCTTCACAATTATGTTCCTTTTTAGAAAGAAATGGTATCTGTGAGGATTTTCAGTCAGGATTTAGACTGTATCATAGTACTGAGACTGCTCTCATCAGAGTTACAAATGATTTACTCTTATCATCCGATCGTGGTTGTATCTCTTTGTTAGTGTCACTCGATCTTGGGTGTGCTCTTTGATACCAATCTTTCGTTTGAAAGCCATGTTTCTAGCATCTGTAAAACTGCATTCTACCATCTTAAAAATATATCTAAATTACGGCACATGCTCTCAATGCAAAATGCTGAACAGTTAGTACATGCGTTCATGAGCTCAAGGCTAGATTATTGTAATGCTCTAGTGGGTGCTTGCCCTGATCGCTTAATAAACAAACTCCAGCTGGTCCAAAATGCAGCAGCTCGAGTTCTTACTAAAACCATGAAGTATGAACACATTAGCCCAGTTCTGTCAACACTGCACTGGCTCCCTATTAAACATTGCATACATTTTAAAATCTTGCTTATTACTTAAAAAGCACTTAATGGTTTATCTCCCCAGTACTTGAGGGAGCTCTTAACACATTATACTTCATCACGTCTACTGCGGTCTCTAAACTCTGACCAGCTGATAATACCTAGAATATCAAAATCAATTTCTGGTGGTCAATCCTTTTCCTATTTAGCACCTAAACTCTGGAATAGTCTTCCAAGCATTGTTCGGGAAGCAGACACCCTCTGTCAGTTTAAATCTAGACTAAAAACACATCTCTTTTCTATGGCATACACATAAAACACTTTTTCAATTAAATGATTATTAGGCTGCATTATCTAGGTCAGCCGGAACCGGGAACACTTCCCATAACACCTGATGTACTCGTAACATCATCAGAAGAATGGCATCTACGCTATTGTTAGTCTCTCTGTTCCCTTTCAGTCGGTCACGTTCGACATACGTCGGACGTCACCGACGAATTGAGATCACTTCAGGGAGCCCCTATCAGCTTCGAGATAAAGAGAACTGGCCAATGGCAATTGGCGTGCATGCTTTTGCATATCCCACCCCGCCCCGCGGCGCGGGTATAAAGCGGAAGCGATCGCCACGCACCATTGTCATTCACTTCGGAGCCGAACGGCGTTCAGGTCGAAGACTAACGTAACACTGCTTTTCAGCGAGAGAGAGAAAGAGAGAGAGAGAGAGAGAGAGAGAGAGAGAGAGAGAGGACGCTCGTGTTGGCGTTACAGCACAACAGCGCGACCGCGTGCTCACCACTGCAGCAAAGCAACTGCTGTTTTCACAGCACTTCTCAGTGAGTGCAGCACATAGGGCTGCACTATTCCCTGTGTGCTGCCCGCGGTTTTCCCTGGGTGCTTCAGCACATTTAAGAGAGCGTTTCCTCACAAAAAGAGCAACAAGGGTGTAACACTGCGTCTTTTTCAAGATGTCATTCCACCCTTGCGTTTCTGGATTCGGTCGTTCCCTCTCACCCGCTGACGGTCACAATCGGTGTCTCACGTGTTTGGGCGTTCAGCACACTGAGGCAGCGTTTGTGGATAGTTCATGTTCCCACTGGGGGAAAATGACTATCTCGGGGCTTAGATCGAGACTAGGTGGGGTCCCCCTCCGCATACCTCAATCTCGTGCTATTCCTGCCCAACAGCAGGATAGACCTGCCACGGATGCCGGGGTGATCTGAGGATTACGTTCAGGGCAAACCCGCCGAGCGAGCCTCCGCGGGCCCCTGATCCCTCACAAGCTCCGCAGCTGGTGGTGCTTCCGAGAGAAGCTTCTGGCCCCTCCCAGGGGTGTCCAGTTGTGACTTTTGGGGCACCCGCGGATGAGCAGATGTCGATCGCTGCATCGGAGGGGGAGTTTCAGTCCTCGGAGGATGAAGACTCAGCTGTACTGCCTCGCTCTGGGAGAGTGGCAACGGTTGAGTCGGCCCCCGAGTTGACGGCTATGCTTTTCCAGGCCGCCGAGAAGGTCGGGCTTGAGTGGAACCCTCCACCACGTCCCGAACCTTCGAGGTTGGATGATTGGTTTCTTGGGGCGACTCGGGCTGGTTCTCAGCATCCCGCCCTGGTGCCATTCTTCCCGGAGGTGCATGAGGAGCTGACTAGGTCGTGGGCGGCACCTTTCAGTGCCAGAAACAGACCTAGCGGCTCCTCACTACCCTCGACGGCGGACAGGCCAAGGGTTACGTGGGGACCCCGCCGGTTGAGCAGGCCGTCGCGATGCAACTGTGTCCGGCGACCACTTCCAACTGGTGTGGTGACCCGCGTCTCCCGTCCAAGGCCTGTAAGTTCTCTTCCAACCTCGTTGCGAAGGCTTACAGGTCTTGTGGACAGGCTGCGTCCGCTTTGCACGCCATGAGTCTGCTCCAGGTGCACCAGGCCCAGGCGCTCTTGGACCTGCACGAGGGTAGGCCTAACCCAGAGCTCCTCGGGGAAACGAAAGTCACCGCCCGTTACATTGGTCAGGCGATCTCTGGCTCAACCTGGCCGACATAAGGGAAACCGACAAGTATCGGTTCCTGGACTCCCCCATTTCGAGAGCTTCGCCCAACAGTTCTCGGCCGCCCAGAAGCAGACGGAGGCCATCAAGCACCTCCGCCTGCCCGTCGCCGAGGACGTCCACCTGCCGCCGCCTCCGCTCCCGTCCCGTCCCAGCAGTCTACATCGCGCCATGGCCGTGGAGCCGGCTGCGGGAAGGATGACCAGGCCGCTGCCAAGCCAGGAGGCAAGCGCCGTCATAAGAGACCCTGAGTCGGGCCGGCCAGAGATTGAGGAAACTGCTCTTCAGGAGATGGCTGCAGCACCACTCCTTCCCCCGGAGGAGGGCCGGGGGAGAATCCTTTGTTCTGTTTTTTCTGTGCCAGTCGTACCCAAATTGTCCGTAAAAGAGTAGTTTCCAATATCTCTGGGTGCCAAGAGAGTGCGCCTGTCAGTGTTTGACGCTCCCATGCTTTGTCACCCTCAGGTGCCTCTCTGTTCACCAGCAGGGGGTGCCGGCTGTCTGGACGCACTCAAGTGGCCTTCCTTCAGTAGCACACCCCCTCAGCGGAAGCAGGTAAGTGTTGCACAGCACACACAGATCCCACTGCGGGCCGCCACCAGGCCGTCCGAGTCGGATCCCTGCATGCCGCCTCGCCGCCCTGCTGCGGGTACGTCAGTGGTGCCGATGGTCCCGCTTGCACGGTCCCTAGGAGCCTGGCTAGCACTTCCCAGGCCTTCTCGCTGGCTCATCCATACCATCAGACTCGGCTATGCGATTCAGTTCGCCCGGTGTCCCCCCAAGTTCTGGGGCATTCACTTCACCTCCGTGTCGAAGGAGAATGCTCCTGTGCTCCAGGCTGAGATGTTGTGACCCCCACGGTGGTCCCATATGTGTATTCTTCCACGGTACTGCTCCCTACGGCGAGCCCGTGTCTTTCCCTTGGCAGAGCCCGCTCTGCCGTCTTAGTCTGGTGTTGTTCCCCCGCCCCGGGGCCACCCCTGGGATTGCCGTATGTTGTACTGCCCACGGCTAGGCCATACGTGTATTTTCCACATGGAACTCCCTCTGGGCTTGATGTTCCGCAGCGGTCCCCCGGGGAACGCTTTCCCAGCGTTATCCAATAGTCTGCTGAGTGGTTCTTGCGGAACAGCAGTGTGACTCTCCCAGCGTGAGTTTCCCACCCGGTACAGATGAGGTCTGAGGGGCTCTTCGCGGCACTGGAAGTGGTAGTAACTGTGGGGTTTTCCAAAGGGATCCCAATTCGTCTGTGACGTCCGACGTCGTCGAACGTGACCGACTGAAAGGGAACGTCTCGGTTACATATGTAACCCTCGTTCCCTGAAGGAGGCAACGGAGACGTACGTCCAGTTGCCACAGTTGCTGTACTATCACTGCAGACTGAGTCTCTAGTTTGGCTCCTCAGTGGAAAACAATGGTGCGTGGCGATCGCTTCCGCTTTATACCCGCGCCGCGGGGCGGGGTGCGATATGCAAAAGCACGCACGCCAATGGCCATTGGCCAGTTCTCTTTATCTCGAAGCTGATAGGGGCTCCCTGATGTTATCCCAATTCGTCTGTGACGTCTGACGTATGTCTCCGTTCCCTCCTTCAGGGAACGAGGGTTACATAGGTAACCGAGATGTTTTTTCCCCGAGGTCTACTGCAGTCAACCGGATCCAGGCTGTATCCAGATCAGACGGTGGCCCTGCACCCAGATGTGACCAACACATAACCTTGAAGTGTCTGCAGAGACCGTGTCATTTAGACTCCCCCTTAAGCTGCCTCATCAACACGGCATCCTCAATAAACCTGTCTCCGGCGTGATGACTCCAATTGTTTGAATATTCCTAGTCGATAATTCTTTAAATCGATATGTCATCCTCAAAACAAACCGTCTCCAGCGTGTTGCCGCCTATCTTTCGAATATTACACTTTAGTAATTGTTTAACCAATACGGCATCCTCAATAAAACCTGTCTCCTACGTAATGACTCCGATATTTCAAATTATTTATTTTTAATAATTATTTAATCGATACATCATCCTCAATAAACCCTTCTCCTGCGTGTTGCCTCGGATCTCTCGAATATTCAGATCTATTATGACTTCTGACCTGTAAAATTGCCAGAATAATAATAATAATAATAATAATAATAATAATAATAATACGCTGTTTGTTAATTGGCCAGAGGAGAAATGGCATCCCGACTGAGCCTGGTTTCTCCCAAGGTTTATTTTTCTCCATTAGGTCACCTGATGGGGTTTTGGTTTCCTTGCCACTGTCGCCTCTGGCTTGGCTTGCTCAGTTGGGGAGACACAATTTTTCTAATACATTTCCAAATAAATCTAATTATTAAACTAAATTAACCATATAGACCAAATTACTGATCTAATTACTGATCTAAAGCCCACATTGTCACTGTATAATAATCGAAATATATTCTTTTGCATTATTTTTCTGTTTAACACTGTGAAGCTGCTTTGAAACAATCTGCATTGTTAAAAGCGCTATACAAATATTTGTCTCACTCTGTGTTCTAGAACAGTATCGCCAGCAGAACTCCACATTATGGTGTCGAGATTGTGGGGAAAACCCTACTCCACCCACTTTTTCAATCCTGCATCTTATTATTTCACTATTTTGCAGTTGCAGGAGCATGGGTACAGATGCCTTCTTCGGCATCTCACCTACGGAGAGTGGTCTTGCCTTCTAGGCCTTGTAGGTTTACATATAGCATGGTTGGCAGCTGAAGGGCAGGCTGGTGCATCCCTGCACACCATGGTGATCCCGAAGGATTACCTGGCTGACCTTCTCAAGGACTCAGACGTTGGTGAGGAATAAAAATAAATATATTTTTAAAAAATCAAGACAGTTAAATAACTCTAGGCCACAGATTTGGTTCTTCATGTCACAAAGCAAATGGCCTGTGCCATTGGCTGTTCCGTGGCTGCCCGGAGAGACATCTGTGGCCCAATCTTTAAGGCATTAAAGAAAGGGACAAGATCTTTCTACTAGATGCCCTGATTTTGTCTTCTGGTCTGTTCAGCAAGGCAGTTAATGCCGCTGTCGACAGATTCCTGGAGGCACAAAAGCAGTCGCGGTGTTCAGTTTATGCATTACTGCGTCTGGGAGCCTGTGGCTTCCACTAGCCTGTACACAGCCTAGGCTGTCTAAGGTAGATTTGACAACCATCACCTCACGATCTAAAGGCAAAATTAAGTCCTGTCACTACTATGTGTAGGGAACAATGGGTGTGCAAAGGGGGAGAGTGTGTCACACCACAACATCATGCCACCTACGGTGGTTCAGGGAGCAAAAATCTCAGATGGGAATGACATCGTTGACAGGCTGATATTAGCTCAGTTTGAGGAATTAGCAGCTCAACATTGAGCTCACATGAGGTGCTTAGGTTTGAGATTAAAACTCAAGAAAAGTGTGCTGTCTCCAGAACCGTTTTGTCTAGGGATAATAGGATAGGACCTTGAGACAGGCATGTCTATCCCCTTCACTGGTGGAGTCGGTTATGGTAGGCAGTATCAGGATAGGCCAAGACATTCCTATCAGCAAGTTGCAGAGGTTGTTGGGTCTTATGGCACCGATGACCAACATGACACTGCTAGGCCTGCTTAATATGAGACCGCTTCAAAGTTGGCTCAAGAGCAAGGGTGTTCACCCTTTGGGAGAGTCATGAGGGTTATTCCCTTTCTATACCCTGATCTTGGGTCCAATGCCTAGGACATATTGCTGTTGCAAGACAGTCACAAAGGAAGCTTTCCTTACAGGCTAGGGAGTAGTCTTGGATGGCCGTCTAGCTCACGGTCTCTGGAAGGCTGTCAGTTCTCATGGTACAAAAAAATACCTGCAGATGTGAGCTGTATTTCTAGCACTGAAATACTTTCTCCTGAATCTGAAAGCTACCATGTGTTGGTCTGTATGGGCGTTTGTGCACCCTGTTCAGGTTGACGCAGCAGATCCTGCTCTGCTCTGGCCTTTCCCCCAATAACTCAACTGTTTGTAGTCCCGTATTGGCTGGCCCAGGTGTGGTTCTTGAACCTTAAATCTCAAGGCCGTGCACAGGGGGGTGGCCCGGTGGCTAGAGCCACTGCCCCTCTGCCCTCATCGGCTGAGGTGCCCCTCTTGCCCCCTTCCCTCCCTTACCCTCAGAGGATTCCCATAAATGTGTTCTGTTCCGCTAAAAATCCACTAATTCTGCTAATTCCGTGTTTTCCCGCAGCATCGCTCACACTCTGTGGTCGCTCTCAGTTCCATAATGTCGTCCCATTAACAGGTAAATTACAAACCACAATCCACATTACAGACAGTGAATTATCCGTGGAATTAGTAATTTTGGTAGTTTGTTTTTGTATTTCTGTCAGTAATGTTTTGCTCTGGTCTTCTAATAGTGCTAACAACTTGTGCAAAATATTTATGTTCTGGAAGATAATTGTCTTATCAAATTATTGTACTTGTTCTGATCTAATATAAATATGACAACATTTGCTCTTATCAGCACACTTTGTAGACTTAAAACAATGACTTCAGAAAAAAGAAGACCAATGGACTCAAAAAGGGAGTCTAAAGCCCATTCAACTTTGCAAATATGGATTTAAGTCTCCAGCATATTAGCGGGTGAATCATCATATAGAATATTTAGACAGTTTGTCACACTTTAACTCCTATTAACTCCTATTTCCCATTATAATCAATTTTCTGAGTTAATACTAGTATCTATAACATCATATTTATGATATTTTATTAAGATCATGTTAATAGTATATACAATTAAAAAGGTAATATATACTATAAATGTTCTACATTAGTTGTATCATAGGGTACAATGGGGTTAAAGGCACACCCTAAGAAACATTTGCTTTTAATCATGTCTAAGTTAATACAAAGTTTGTACTATGTACTATGTTTATTTTGATAAATAAAACAATTCATTATTGTTCAATAATTATTAAATTTATGTTAATATAAAAATATATTTAAAAAATACAGAAACTATTGTTTTAAAGTAAAGATTCTGAAAGCATTGAATGAGATCCTATAATAATTAAATAAAGCTTTATAGTAGGCTAAAAATATTTTTTATTATATGATATATTTAAAAATCTGATGGTTTCATTATAAATATGGTGATTATCTCTTAGGTGGACACCCAACTTAATATATTATATTACAATCTGAGTCTGACCATGTCATGTCAACACATGTGAAAGTCAGCCGCTGTTTATGATCATGTTAAATATGATGCCTTTTGCCCCAAACACCATACTTTTACATATTCTTCAGTTAGTGAAAAGCTGACCTTTGTCTCGAAATATATTCAATAATTGAAGAGATTCTTATCTACAACATTTTAAATAGCATTAAATATAAGATCATCAAATTTGCGCAGAATCAACCTTTTAGAAGCATAATTACAAAAACATAAAATGAATTAGCACTAAAGCCTCAAGGTTTATGTGGCAGCTATTTTTACTAGGCATGTGCTTATTAATTGAGCCTTTGTAGGGAGGCATTTCCTAATTTTTCATTTTCTATG
The DNA here is from genome assembly GCA_023029165.1 of Gobiocypris rarus. Classification (NCBI taxonomy): domain Eukaryota; kingdom Metazoa; phylum Chordata; class Actinopteri; order Cypriniformes; family Gobionidae; genus Gobiocypris; species Gobiocypris rarus. The sequence goes on from CM040935.1 coordinate 7,416,210, forward strand.
CAGTGCTATTCTATAGTCTTAGAAGGTCTATCAGATGCTCCATTTAGCCCAGCGTCAGTTTCAGAGAAATTTTGAGAAATTACACAATTCAACCAAATTCAATTTGAAAACAAATATTCTCTGATTATGTAATTCATACCCATGTGCAGTTAGGGTTGGGTAAAGAACGCTGTTCTTTTAAGGGCACAGACTGAATTACGTCTGTACTACCGATCACATTAAATCAATCGGTGCCAAATTTCTGTACCTGAGAATGCATCTGGAGATATAGATTAGTGTCTGAGAATATTAAATCGCAAAAAGACTATTTAAATGTCATTCCCACTAGAAAAACGCGATTATGCAATCGCCGGATTTAATGCATAATCAGCCAAAGTCCGCATATTTATGCGGGGGCCGCATTTTTTCAAATACGCCGCATAAATTGCCGATTTTCGCACACAAAATATGCGGCCTTGCATGATTTCATAACCCCCGCATTTTCATTGCAAAAAAGTCACATATATCTTAGCAGAAAGTTGAAAAATGTTACGTTTACTTCACAGAGGAGCAGCCATTTCCGCCTACTGTCATGGGAACGCTATGAAGTAGGCTAACGTAATGACGCGACGTGAACAAGCTGCAAACCCCGCCAGTGTGCTACGCAGTTATAGGCTGAATCAAAAATCAATCCCACAGTGCACCGCAATAAAGAGTGTACAACCGATGTACACACAACGGCTGTCCGACTTCACACACTTGTTTTAATTCACGCCTTTAATGAACTGTATTAGTGGATTAACGTAGGGAACAGTGATTGAGGTTTTGGGGTGCAATTTCGGATTCAGCCCCTGACTGTAGTAGTTTCATTCAGGAGTTGATGCAACTTAACAGTTGTGATATTAAACTTTTTGTTACCAGTGGGTTAAATAAAAAAAAACTTACAGTTGTAAGTATATTAGTAGTATGTAAAGTTACAGTAAGAGATTGCACTTCATTTAACAGAAGATGTCTGTTTTGTATAGCTACCTCTGTAAAACAGGAAGCACTTTGACTCATCAATGTTTTTTAAGTTTGAGCCATGTGATTGTTAATATTTGAAATATTCCCAGCCCTTTCTGTGATGTAGTGTGCTTGCTTATCATAGGAAGTGATAAGACTCTTTACATTAAGATAGTAGCCTACCTACTACCTTTTTTATTTTTCACTTTTTCACTTTTTTTTCTCTTTTTCATCAAACCGCAGTTTTTGCAGATTCCCGCAATTTCATCGCATAAAATTGCATAAATATCCTGCATAATCCATCGCATTTTTTAAGAAAACGTGCCGCATAATCAAGGATTTTTGCCCGCAACAATAAAAAAAAAAAGCCGTATTTTTCTGGAGGGACTGAAATGTGAATCCTGCATGTCCTGCATGTCTCTGTGAATGAGTGGTGCAGACACATTGTTTAATTTACCACACACACACACTGAAGCGCACGTGACGGTCACGTGTTTCCATCTATGTTGTCGAATGAAGGCATGAATGCATGAACGTCATCTCCAAGGCATGAATGCATGAACGTCATCTCCAGAGTCAGTTCATGAGCATTTTACCATTTCATATGAGAAAACCATCCCATCATAAACACACAGAAACTCAAAGGTCTTCACGACATTCCATCAAAATAAAAGTTTATATTACTTGTTTATATAACAAATATATTACTGTTGTACAGTAGAATTTAGATATGTCTCAATGTAATAATAATACTAACACTAATGTAGAAATAATAAATTATCAAAACTTTATTTTTAAGTAAAAATCTAAAATTTTCCACAATTGTCTTGGTACTCCTCACTAGGGAGTCACCACACATGCTGGACACTATCTGAATCAAACAAGTTTATCTTGGTCTCATCAGACCACAGGGCATGGTACCAGTAATTCATGTTCTTGGACAGGATGTCTTCAGCAAACAGTTTCTTGTGAGCCATCTTCAGAAGAGGCTTCCTTCTGGGACGACGGCCATGCAAACCGACTTGTTGCAGTGTGCAGTGTATGGTCTGAGCACTGACAAGTAGACCTTCTGCTTCTGTAACCTCTAAAGCAATGCTGGCAGCACTCATGTGTCTGTCACCTGATGGACAGCACGAGGACTCAACTTCTTTGATCGGCACTTGCGAGGCCTGTTCCAAGTGGAACTAGTCTTGGAAAACCTCTGTATGACCCTGGCCAATGTACTGTAACTCAGATTCAGGGTGTCACCTATCTTCTTATAGCCTAGGCCATCTATGTGGAGAGCAACCATTCTTATTCTCAAAACCTCAGAGAGTTCTTAGCCATCAACTGCCATGTTGAACACCCAGTGGTCAGTATGAGGGAATTGAACTCAAAGCACCACATTTTAACTGCTCTAATAAAAGATACACAAATTTGTATGGTCCTGTCAAGCGAACAAAAACATGAACGTGATGAATAGGACATGTGGCTTTGCATGGTTAAACGACGTACCGCTGTTATCACTTAGGAGGTACTCACTTTTGTTGCCAGCTATTTTGGCAATAATGGTTGTATGTTAAGTTATTTTCAGAGGAAAGTAAACATATACTGCTATACAAACAGCACACTGACTACTCTAAAATATATCAAAGTTTCATTTCTATAGCATTGTCCCTTGAGAAGATATACTAAAATGGTTGCTGAAATGTGAGGGATGTACTCACTTTTGTGAGATACTGTATATCTGCCTTGGCTATATATCGGTCGACCATTATTAATAAAATGAATAATAACTAGTTAAAAAAAAGTTTGTTGAGACAAACTTTAAGTTGGCTTGAGAAAGCTGGACCAGAAATTTGAAGGTTTTCAGTTTGAAGTAGTTTTACACAAACGGATGGATGAATGGGTGGTTGCTAAGGTGTTATGTAGTTGCTATGGCACTCTATGGTTGCTAGGGTGTTGCTATGCGGTTGCTAAGGTGGCGGGGGAAAAAATGGGAGAGAACACTGGTGCACGTTGGCTGCCGCTTCTCTATTCGTATTTGTTCTACTTTTTGTTTGCAGCCCCACCCATCAGCCGCCAGCTCCTCACACCAGTAGCAACAGAAGGAGAGTGTTGCCTCTTGATCCCCCTCTCAAAAAGCCTGGGGGTCATGACAGCACTCTTAACTGAAGTCTTCTAAACCAAAGGCAGATCTGAGGACAGTCATTTAGGCAAGGAAGGCTCCAGAAAAGAGGCCCTGGTGCTGTGTGCAGGCCATTTTCCCCTTCCACTGAAGCTCACAACAGGTGCACAGCGTTTAAATGTATTAACTAATTTTTAATTTACAAATTACATTCTAAATTAACAAGACATTCATAAAATATTAGCATATTCATTACTGATAATTTATAAATGTATAGTCATGGTTTGTTAATGATTAGTTCATCATTAACTAATAACTTATAAGTGACTTAATAATAAGTGACATTATTATGAAGTGTTACCCAATCTTTTCCACATTTCTACATGTTTATTCTTACTCAAGTAGTTTTTTGGGAAGTACTTTTTCCACCTCTGTATGTCATGAAACCATAAACAGGCAAAAGGATTGTAATACCTCAGGGTCGTTTTGAGCTCCCAGCAGCATGGACATGTGTGTGAACAGCCTAAGAAGAGCAAAGGGGGCAGGTGACATATCTTTAGTGTCCTGCATGTCAGGCTGGTCACGACGTTGTGCATCACCCAGAATGTGTCCCGAGAGAGTCCGATCCCCTCTGCAAAGAGGAACAATTTTCTTTACTAGACTGGCTGCCGGTCAAATATAGAGTTGATTTTAAAATTCTACTGTTTGTTTTGAAATCCCTTTGTAATCAGGCACCACAGTATTTATCTGATCGGTTACATCCATACATTCAGTCAAGGTCTCTCAGATCTGCCGACTCTGGACTACTGCAAGTTCCCAGGACAAGACTAAAAAACAGAGGTGATCAAGCCTTTTCTGTTGTCGGCCCTAAACTATGGAATAGTCTCCCAGTTCATTTCAGAACAGCCCCAACTTTATCCATTTTTAAGGCTACTCTTAAGACTTATTTAATTTTCTGTCGTTTAATATTTCTTGACTTGCTGTTTTATGATTTTTACTGTTATGCACGCCAATTATTTTACAGCTTGTGTTTTTATTGTCTTTATTTGTTAGTAATATTGTTCTTTTGTGTTGTTACTTTTTTTTCTTTCTGTATTTCTTTCTTTCTTTTTTTTTGTACAGCACTTTGGTCAACTTCGGTTGTTTTTAAATTGTGCTATATAAATAAACATTGTAATTGCCTCAAATTCATTAAACAACTGAAAAAAATTCCCCCCAAAACAGATCTACACAACCAATTTTTATGTAGAGGCATCTTGAGCCTATTTTCATGTTTTGTAAATAAATTCAGTAACACTTTTTGTAATATAAAGGTATATTTTAAATTACGGGGTACATATCTGTGCATTTATACAGTATTTTTTTGACAGCAAAAGTGAACTGATTAAGTTTGGGCAAGTAAAGGTAAGGTTTTGGGCAAGGCAAGGCAAGGCAAGTAAAACTATTACAACTTTTTTTAAATACTGGGGCGGCTCTCTATGGACAATTTGATCCAGGTCCAGGACAGAAAAACTCTGCTGCACAACAGAAGTATGTGAGAGCGTCAATTTACACTGGGAAATGAAGTGTTTGTATTACTTCCAACATCTAGTTCCAATTTACTGGCGAAGTGGCAAGGACCTTTTGTGGTCACAGAGCGAGTTGGGGATCTCGATTATGAGGTAAGGTGAATGAGACAATAAATTTAACTAGATTCCCCCCCTGTCCAATCTGTTAAAATGCTGGAATGAGGTGACATTGGTGGAGTTAGCAGTGGCGGTTTTGGCAGAGGAAGATCTCGGACCAAAAGCAGCTGTCAAAACCTGCAAATCTGCTCACTCTGGTTATTACAAAAAGCCAGGTAATAGACTACATTTACCAAACTAGACAAAAATAAAAGAGGAACAACAAGCATTCGCTGCAAGAATAACTTACTGTCTCTGCATGAGTTGGAAGCCTTGAACAGGGATGTGGTTTTTGCCGCCTATTTCTGCATGACACTCTGGACAGCGACCAACCTCCATGGGTTGACCACACTAGACAGATGCATGAAAAGAATACATTTCATTTTAAGACACAAATAATAACAATTTTATCACATTAAATTACACTAATTATGTTTACTATGACTTTTAACCCTCTGGGATCGAATTTTCTTCACATAGCAACAAAATAGACTTAAAATACTCTGTCATTTATGCTCATACAGATAAAAGCAATACATAATTTGAACGATTTTAAAATGTCTACTTTTTATGCGTTCACTCATTATCCGCTAATGTGAACATACCTACTGACAGTGCACGCTATTCAAATGCGAGCCATGCAAACAGTGTCAACGCCCACATCAACTCAGTAAAACTCATCACGATTCATATAATTAATGTTGTCTTGGGACGCGGTGAGGAATAATCCTGAAATAATTTACCTCAGAAGAAGAGCTGGTTTCAGTTTAATTTCAAATAGTAACAGATCCAACTAATGATTGTGACAGGTAAGTTCATTATTCTTAAGTTCTTTAATCGAATTGCAATATGGACTAGTATCTGTAAACTGCAAAAAAGACTTTAAATATTAATTCTGCATGTTATGCGCAGGTGCACATTTTTGTTTATTACACATACTTACATTAGTAAACATGCTATTTTCACATGAACATATACACACTGACTAGTTTGGTTTTTCCCAAACTATATTGTTATACTGAGATGAGTGAAAAAGACTGAAATATGTTGAAATAAAATGTCTTTGTATAAGAAACAGAAAGCAACAAAAAAAAGCACAAATGTCAGGGCGCGTCAAAACTTCTCCAGGGCCCCTGGCCCCCGTCAGACCCCAGAGGGTTAATGTATGTAGTTTATGCTGTGATGTTAAGCCAAATCATAGAAATTAAATGACCATACCCTATCAACCGTGCATGGATGGCCATTAGGACAAGCTGTTAACAACAAAAGAAGAGATTAAGGTTTTTAAAAAAGTCAGAATGCAGAAATGTTTGAATAAAGAACTCCTTGTCAATGCCGAAAACCTGTCAAAATTCCACCCTCTTGGATCCCAAAGCAATTATATTGGCTAAAAGACATTTTGGGGATTCACTTTGGTGCCTGATAATAACTTGCTCCTGTCACCAGGCTCTGTCTTCCACGTTCGCAATCCCCCTAATACTGATTTCCTGAATTATGCCTTACCAGTTGCTTTTCTGGATGTTTGTTTCCTGCTTCTGTGGCTAACATGTTTGCTGAACTCTGTCCAAGGATTAACCAGAGACCTTTCCTGAATTTTCCTGTCCTTGATTGTTAAAGGGATCCCCTGGTGTTAAAGGGTTAGTTCACCCAAAAATGAAATTATGTCATTAATTACTCACCCTCATGTTGTTCCAAACCCATAAGACCTTCGTTCATCTTCGGAACACAAATGAATATATTTTTGTTGAAAGCTGATGGCTGAGAAAGGCCTCAGATAGGCCTCCATTGGCATTCAGTACATTCACACTCCCAAGACCCATAAAAGGCACTAAAAACGTTGTTACAAAGTCCATCTCACTACAGTGGTAGACCTCGGACGTGAACTCACGAAACACCACGACGCATGCGCGAGAATATGATGCAGATCCAGCATTCTGACACATGCAAATGCACACTTTAGCCGCCCCATTTTGACCACTATGGCAAAACCTAAAGCACGATCAATGTAGACTTCAACAGCTTAGACACGGCGCGTCTTCCTCTGCTTGTAAACAAATCTCCTCCTCGCTTCTGGGTCATGTGTCCGAACGCCGGATCTGTGTCATATTTTCGCGCATGCGTTGTGGTGAGTTCACGTCCGAGGCCTACACGGAAGACAAGAACTTGTTGAATAAAGTCGTTATTTAGACTTTTTTGGCGCACAAAAACTATTCTTGTCGCTTTGTAAAATGATTGTAGAGCCACTGTAGTGGACTTTGTAATAACGTTTTTAGTGCCTTTTATGAGTCTTGGGAGTGTGAATGTACTGAATGCCAATGGAGGCCTATCTGAGGCCTTTCTCAGCCATCAGCTTTCAACAAAAATATCTTCATTTGTGTTCTGAAGATGAACGAAGGTCTAACAAGTTTGGAACGACATGAGGGTGAGTTATTAAATGACATAATTTAATTTTTGGGTGAAGTAACCCTTTAAGACTCGAATGGCTTAATATATCAAATTATGTCTCATACTGAAATATGCAGTAGAAAACCCATGAAAGAGCTGCCTTATTTAAAAAAATCCATTATATATTTGGACAATGGGTGGCGCCATTGTGTTTGCATTCTAGGATGATGACATAGAATGGTTGCACTCTGCAATCAGCTGGCGCTACCCGTAGCTATTTTAACCCCCCACCCCGTTGACAGGTCTTGAATTTTGCATAACACAAAATCCACTCACAATACCACTGGACGCCTTCCATGGCCTGCTGAGCAACAGTCAACATGTCATCCGGCATAGTTGGGATGAATGAAGCCTGTGAGGAGAACATTACAGAAATATCACATTCAGACACATTCTAGTCACCATGTGAAGCGTGCAGGGTTCGTACCATCATGTTGTTTGGGAAGAGTACCAGCCACTGCAGTGGCTGCAGTAAAGGCAAATTTCCACAGAGCAGGACTGCATTCATGTGAACTGTGACCTCCAGCAGCACAAACTCTCTGCCTGATGTCTGTGGTTGAACACTCAGAGCATGCAGTTGATTATTTACCAGCGCTTCAGCAAACACTCTCGTTTCTTTATTGATGAAGACGTTTGTGCTTCTGATACAATCTTCAAGGCCAGCACATTGCTATAGAAAACAAAAAGACATGAACATCAGAATTAGGGATACACATTTATCAATAAATAGATAATAAAAAATACATACATTACAGAAAATGGCCTATTTTATAGGTGCAATATCAATTTCTGCAAGAATTATTAATGCTGATAATAATTTACTAAAGCAAAAGCAAACACGTGTCTATTAAGGTCTGTTAGTCTGCATCTACACTTCAAGGCTATTCAAATTATCACTGTCAATCATCACAATTTTGGATTCAATTCTGCTTTTAAATATGGTTGTTACACCTGAAAGTTTGTCTATTCAGCAGCATGAAAAAACTAAAACTTTAATTAAAATCTTAAATGAGTTATATACATTTTCATCCAAACTTAATGTGCGTTGTAAAATGTGTCATGGTGAAATTCACTCATAATATTTTTTTTAGTTTTTTTTTTTATGTAGTGAGTTACTAAATTGTTGTTGTGTTTGGTGTGGGTGCATTGTATTGTTTGTATTGGTCTGAAAAATGATTTATATGAAATATATAACAATATAATTGTGGCAAGCAGTCGAGGCCGAGGGATTATGAGAACGGCACGAGGCCGATGGCGTGATTTAATGAGTGCCACCTGCGCGCTGCACCGGTCTCATATCTCACAGAGGAGCTGCGAGGCATAAAAGGAGGAGCGACGACAGTGAAGGATGAGAGAGGACCAGGCCTGGACTTTTACGTTGTGTTTTGTTAATGTTTTACTATGTGTGTGCGCAGCAGCTGTCCGTGAGGGGCTGCCCACGTTTACTTTCAGTTTGTTTATTTCTTTATTAAAGTCTTTAAACGTCACCGGTTCCTGCCTCCTTCTTCCCATATCAACAAACTCTGTTACATTGGTGCCTAAACCTGGGAGGAAGGAGGGACATGCTATCGGAGAGCCCTCGCTGCTGAGGGGGATCACGGTGCTGATGAGGTCGGGCAGCGTGGAAGAGAGAAGACCGCAAAGTGGTGGTGCTGGAGCAAGTGAAGACCGGTGGGACGGAGAGCTCGCTGCCGTGCCCCTGGGTCGAGGTTGGGTGGCTGCCGTCCTAGTCCCTCTAGTGGAGGAGTCGCCGCCGTTTGCCATGGGACATCCCTCATGTCTGAGTGGCAAGTATTCGCTTTACAGTTCATTTTCTGATGCATTTCAGAATGGAGTTCACTGAGAGGCAGACAGCAGAACGTGCATTTGACAATAATAAAAAAAAAAGGTTTTATGTGAGTGTACACAAATAAAAGTAGATCCCTTGGGGGTTAAGAGAGCATAGTTTTTCCCTAATAGTCTACATGAATGAGCAAGCTTTGCATGGGAGTATTTAAAGAGATCTTGTGGACAAGATCCAAGTTTGAGTCCAGGCTCGAGGTTCAGGCTTCTCAAATTTGTACATTTATTGATTCTAAACACTTTTTAGAGATTTGTCATTTTTATTAGTATTAGGCTTGTAATAGTTGTAAGAATAAAACTTGTAATGTTTATTTTTAATTGTTACTTAATGATAACAACATTGTTAATTTTGCTCTTAACCGATGTTGGCAACAGCGTTTACAGTATATTTTACCGTTCTTAGTGATGCTTTGAAATAAGAAACAGCAGATTGGTCAAGCGTTTGGTTTTGTGAATCACTCATGAAATGTAGATGACTGACAATGATAACCAAAGCAAGGGAAGAAAAACAACAAATTTCAAAACAGACCTGTACATAAAACAAATTAATTTTTGGCTGATCTATAAAAAGACTCTAGACATTTTGTTGACTAAAATGACAACAAAAATAATAATAATAATAATGCTAACTAAAGAGTACTAACTTTAAAAATTAAAACAAATAGAAATTAAAAAGAATAATAAAATAGAAATTCAGTTAAAAATAAAAAATAAAAATAAAACATATCACGGTTTATATAAAGTATTTATTTACTGCAGGTGTTTATTCCCTGTGCAATTTTATGTAAAATGAGGAATATAGAACATTGACATTTCTATTGCTCTTTGGTTGGGTTTCAAACATGTATTTATAGAAAAAAAAAAATCAAAAGGCAATTCTTCCAGTTCAGAATTTAAAAAGCCTTTATTCAATACATGGCTTACTATACAAATATATAATAATAACTAAACACTGCACACAGATGCATTTTGGCCATTCAGTGTCAGATACACCTGATTTGAATAAAGTGCTTTGAATAGTTTTATCTATCATATAGCAGTACTTCAGATTTGTAAAGTAATAAATGCCCTGTTGGGTAAAATATGTTTGTGTTTTTACCTCAGGTTTAGGGTGCAAGTTGGGGTTTCCATTTCTATACAGGGAGGTGACTTCTCTGAACAAAGCCATTAGCAGATAAACAGCTTTCTTCATGGGTGTGCAGTTGCAATCCTTCAAACAAAGATTTTTTTGCAAGATCAGTGCTGATAAAACAATTTATCAGAGTAAGAAAGAGAAATGTCAAACGTTTTATTGCATATTTATGCATGTCATTACAGTGTGCACATAGACACAATAACTCTGTTCCAAAATCTAGTGAACTGCCTTACTACTGTCTAAATCGCCATCCAAACCCAGCAGGAACTTCATAAGAAACAGAAAACTCTGTTTTCTGGTCATTGGCATTGTAGTGGACAGCACATTCCAGGGCCCAGTTTATGGCCGGGCCCCTCTCTGCCCGTAACAATGGACAAAGGGTTGCTACATTTTAATTGGATCTTTTTGGACTAACACAAACAAACTGTCCAACGCCATCAGATAAAGATGATAGGACAACAGCCAGACACCTCTTAGAGGCCAAGAAGAAGACCTCTGGTTCCAAGCCCATCTAGAAACTGATCCCTAATGTCCTGGTCTGTGACTGCCATAAAAATTCCTCAGGACCTCAGCAGTAGTGGGTGAAACAAAGAAAGACCACAATGATCCATCCAAATCCATTCATAACCATGTTTGGAAACCTTAAAGGGTTACTTCAGCGATTAGCATTAAGCTTTGTATCAGTAGAAACCCGGGAGTATATTCAAATTATCGTACTTTCCCCCCTCATATGACCCTGAGAGGAGAGAATTATGTATTTTATTTCTGGAAAAATTCCTCCGATGACGCAAATATCGTCATTTTGCGTCATCAGAGGAGTTTTTGGCCAGAGGCTGAAGACTACAGCCAGCAGAGGGCGCTATTTCCACATGTTTTCAACATCACACTCACAGCACTCGGCTCGCGGAGCTGCGGAGATTCATAAACGGAGCGGTGGAGACCAAAGTGAGTGTTTCAACTTATATAATGAACTTTCTATGAAAGTTAAGCTTCCAAAGATATGAACTGAACACGCGCCAGACTGTTCACGCGCTGTGAATGCAGCCGCAGCCGCGAATCCCGCGATTACCTCAGCTCATGTGATGAATGTAATCCGATCCTGCTGCGTTTGTGCCGTGAAGCTCAATCGGCTCACTCACATTATATCGAACAGACACGTTCAGTTTTTAATTGTAGTTTCTCTAACTGAACTGATTTTCTGAAAATGAACGTGGTAGGCAAGTGATCCAGTAATCCAGTAGCCGACTAGCCGTGCCTAGAGTAGGGCAGTGAAGCAGTGCGTTCTGGGAATTGTTGTCTTTCATCCCCATGAGACAAAATACATTTTCTGTGTTTTCTCAGTCTAGAAGGCACCAAATTCAAAAATAATTTCACATTTCTACTACATTAATGATCCAGTTTAAATACAGATTCATCTTCCCAGCGCTGAAGTACCTTAAAGTACTTTAGTACTTTAAAACTGATTAAAACTACACACATATCCATACTATTTAATACTTACTTTTACACTTGAGAAATAAGTATTCTCAATGAGAGCTATATGTAATGCAACATCATACACAGATTCAGCTGTTAATGAACAAATGAATGAACGCATGACAGTTCAATAGTTTTCCATCATGTTTGGTGTCTATTTGTTTAGAATATTTCCAAGGGTATTCTGATGGTGGTTTGGAAAGTGAGAAACGCATTGGTAAACTTTAAAGACACTTTAAAGACCTCTAACTGTGTACAGTATGCAAATGAGTTTCACAGGGGAAAGAAGGGTGGGCCACACTGTGTGCCCCCTCTGATGCCAGCAGCCAATCGCAACACTGGAATGGAGAAGTCCCAAACTGCAATCTCCTCCTATTCGGACAAGGATAAAGGTGTACCGTTTCAACAGACACTCCTTGTTCTGGGTCTCTACTCAAGAGAGATAAACAGTTCACCAAGTTCTGGGTCTCTAGTCGAGAGAGATGAACAGTTTACCAAGTTCTGAGTCTGTCTGGTGAGGATGAGACATGAGCATTCTGAGCCTCTGGTTTATCCAGAGTGACAACCAAAGAGCCGAGGATCTGAGTCTACAGCTTGGGAGGCAGCAACAGATACGGCCATGTTCTGAGCCTCCAGTCTGTGAGGAAAGAGACATTAACAAACACTATGTTCAGAGTTTTAGTCCAGCGAGACGACTACAGCACCTCCCGAGTCTCCGTGCCAGAGAGACAAATGTGGATAGACCAAGTCCTGAGTGTCTGGCCCAGAGATGCAGATGACACACAGAGACATTTGCAACAAGGTTAAGCTCAGGAGAGCAAACCTTCACTTCAAGGTTCTTTCGTCTGAGTGTTCCAGATTTTAGGACCCCTTAGTGCTCCAGGAGATCAGCATCCCACAGATCTTCGTGTTCAAGACTGTTGAAACGGATTCCAGCTCCTTTCCCCATTGCCTTGTCACCCAGCACAACAAGTGGAAGAAGTCATCGCCATCGGACTGCTTACTCAACCACGTGGAACGTAAATATCACTTAACCAAACCTCTTTCTAGAGACCTTGGCATTATTGTATATTATCAGTATATGATTTCCTAATTTACATTAGGGGTAATATAACTGATGCTAGTTAATAACAAATAATATTTTGATTATTATTTGTTATTAATAATCAAAATATTATTAATCATCTAATGTACTCATAAGCACACTTTAAGTGACGTGTGATCCAAAAATCACAACATCAGCGGTGACGTGAATACCAAACACTACCTTACTTAGAGTCTTTGGAGGGACGAAAGTAAAATCACTACAGCATACAGATGCATTCTGGCCCATGTATCTCTCTTTGTTTTTGAGCACAGCGTGTGTGTGTGATTGTGTGTGTGTGTGTGTGTCTCTGTGTGTGTGTGTGTGTGTTTGTGTTTGTGTGTGTGTGTGTGTCGGTGTGTGTGTGTGATTGTGTGTGTGTGTGTGGACTGGTAATCCCTACGGTATGGGGACAAAATGTCCCCACAAGATGGCAATATCAAATTTTGTCCTTGTGGGGACATTTTTTTGGTCCTCATGAGGAAAACATCTTATAAATCACACTAAGTGATGTTTTTTGAAAAAGTAAAAATGCAGCATGTCTCCTGTGATGGGTAGGTTTAGGGGCAGGGGCAGTGTAGGGGGATAGAAAATACGGTTTGTACAGTATAAAATGCATTACGCCTATGGAATGTCCCCATAAAACATGGAAACACAACATGTGTGTGTGTGTGTGTGTGATTTTGTGTGTGTGATTGTGTGTGTGTGTGTGTGTGTGTGAGAGAGAGATTGTGTGATGTGTGTGTGATGTGTGCGATGTGTGCGGTGTGTGTGTGTGTGCGTGTGTGTGTGTGATGTGTGTGTGATGTGTGTGTGTAAAGTAAAAATCACTACACCATACAGATGCATTCTGGCCCATGTATCTCTCTGTTTTTGAGCACAGCGTGTGTGTGTGTGTGTGTGTGTGTGTGTGTGTGTGTGTGTGTGTGTCTCTGTGTGTGTGTGTGTGTGTGTGTGTGTGTGTGTGTGTGTGTAAAGTAAAATCACTACAGCATACAGATGCATTCTGGCCCATGTATCTCTCTTTGTTTTTGAGCACAGCGTGTGTGTGATTGTGTGTGTGTGTGTGTGTGTGTGTGTTTGTTTGTGTGTGTCTGTGTGTGTGTGTGTGTGTGTGATTGTGTGTGTGTGATTGTGTGTGTTTGATTGTGTGTGTGTTTGATTGTGTGTGTGTGTGTGTGTGTGAGAGAGAGATTGTGTGATGTGTGTGTGATGTGTGTGTGTGAGAGAGATTGTGTGATGTGTGTGTGTGTGTGTGTGTGTGTGTGATGTGTGTGTGATGTGTGTGTGTAAAGTAAAATCACTACACCATACAGATGCATTCTGGCCCATGTATCTCTCTGTTTTTGAGCACAGCGTGTGTGTGTGTGTGTGTGTGTTTGTGTGTGTGATTGTGTGTGTGAGAGATTGTGTGTGTGTGTGTGTGTGTGTGTGTGTGTGTGTGTGTGTGTGTGTGTAAAGTAAAATCTACAGCATACATATGCATTCTGGCCCATGTATCTCTCTCTGTTTTTGAGCACAGCGTGTGTGTGTGTGTTTGTGTGTGTGATTGTGTGTGTGATTGTGTGTGTGTGTGTGTGTGTGTGTGTGTGAGAGAGATTGTGTTATGTGTGTGTGTGTGTGTGTGTGAGAGAGAGATTGTGTGTGTGTGTGTGTGAGATGTGTGTGCGATTGTGTTTGTGCCACGGGCCCATCCATCTGGCACATCAAGACTCACTCTCATTTCATCAGTCCATAAAACCTTAGAAAAATCAGTCTTGAGATATTTATTGGCCCAGTCTTGACGTTTCAGCTTGTGTGTCTTGTTCAGTGGTGGTCGACTTTCTGCCTTTCTTACCTTGGCCATGTCTCTGAGTATTGCACACCTTGTGCTTTTGGGCACTCCAGTGATGTTGCAGCTCTGAAATATGGCCAAACGGGTGGCAAGTAGCATCTTGGCAGCTGCACGCTTGACTTTTCTCAGTTCACGGGCAGTTATTTTGCGCCTTGGTTTTTCCACATGCTTCTTGCGACCCTGTTGACTATTTTGAATGAAACGCTTGATTGTTCGATGATCACGCTTCAGAAGCTTGGCTATTTTAAGACTGCTGCATCCCTCTGCAATATATCTCACTATTTTTGACTTTTCTGAGCCTGTCAAGTCCTTCTTTTGACCCATTTTGCCAAAGGAAAGGAAGTTGCCTAATAATTATTCACACCTGATATAGGGTGTTGATGTCATTAGACCACACCCCTTCTCATTACAGAGATGCACATCACCTAATATGCTTAATTGGTAGTAGGCTTTCCAGCCTATACAGCTTGGAGTAAGACAACATGCATAACGAGGATGATGTGGTCAAAATACTCATTTGCCTAATAATTCTGCACTCCCTGTATATGGAGTGTCCCCACAAAGATAGTAAACCAGACGTGCGTGTGCGTGTGTGTAAATGAGTATATCAATACCTCAATAGCTTTCTTTATTCCGTTCATGGTGCAATCTAGCATGGCTTTGGCTACTGCATCTCTAATAGTTTTGTAGTCCGGTCCACATGATAGATAGTTGTCAATCTGGCTGCCTTCTTGATTCTGAGAGAAACAAGTGTAGCAGTTAAGCACAAATTCTTGCGACTTGTGTCAGCATTATGAAGTTAATTCATCTAAAACCCACCGATTCAAGAATCTCCTGAGGAAACAGCCAACTGAACTCGTCCTGTGGCAGAAGTTTCTGGACATATCCAACCCCATTAAGACTGCAGATCTTTCTGATGAGGAAAACCCTGTACCAGTCATTCCTACTCTGGCAGCACAGATCCTTAACACTGTTCAAAAACGTTGGGATACAAGATGAAGGATCATCTTGTACATCTAAAACAAGAGAAACATTATCAATATCACACATTTGCACAGATTTCTCGCTTTTAGTGAATACAAAGTGCCCTTGCCTTTCATGGCAATTAATAAACATCAGATAGAGACAAGAGCAGTCCAGCTCTAAACTATGAGCCAGTAGCAAAAAGTTTTATATTAAAAGCGACCAAAACAAGGTTGTAAACAAGGACATTATTTTTTACTTTCAACAACACCTTATAAGATGAAACCGACAAATTAATTGACCAACATTGTCATGGGAAATCCCTTTGACGGTTGAAAGGATTCTATGACAAAGATTTCCTCAGTGAACATTCAAATTAATGTTTTAGTATGAATATGAGATTGAGCTAAAGAATGAATCCAGTATCAGATGCAGGTAATCACACTCGCTCAGTCAATCTCTCTCATAATACTCTATACAAAACACAAAAACACAATAAGCTACTAACTTCAATGAAGCAACTCAGACACCTCTTTCGTTACTTGTTCTAAAGTGACGTTGTAGAATTATTAACTGAGGCTTGAGCTTAAAGGGTTAGGTTACTGTAACGGGTGGGGTTAGGGTTATATTAAGTGTTGAAAGTGCCTCTCGCAGTTCAAAATGCTTACACTACGTCTGGTGAGCGTAACTGTTAATGTAAGCATTTTGAACTGCAGAGGCACATTCAACACTTTTTCCATAAATTGAATACGGAAGGTGATCGTCCAAAATTTTACACTGTAAAAAATTTCAGGCCTGTCCAATTCAAATTTTTCTAGTGACCGATCACATCTAAATTTTTCAGTTGGCCAAATTTTATTTCTGTGAATTGAATTTTATCAATTGTGGCAACAGTCTGTTAAAATGGGCTCAATTAGAAATAATACGTTGAACCAATGGAAAAATTTATTTTACCTACACTGTAAAATATTTCAGGCCTCTCCAATTTAAAATTTTCTAGTGACTGGTCACATCAACATTTTTCAGTCGGCCACATTGAATTTCTGTGAAATGATATAATTTAATTAACAGAAATTCAATTTGGCCAATAAAAAAAAATAGTTGTGATCATTCACTAGAAAATTTTAAATTGGAGAAATGTTTTACAGTGAAACTCTGAGGTTGGTCAAATTAAATATTTTAAATTTTACTAAAAATTGTTTATTTCTCAATGTCCCAAAAGACAAAAATGACAAAAAAAAAAAATATAGTAAGCAAAATAAACACAGACAACATGGTTGACATTTTATCACATTACTTTAATAACAAGTCAATTCCAACACAGGATATTTGTTGAAATTCATTAATTTCAATAAGGAAAAAACTCGGAATAACGTTACATTCAAGAAGTCTTCTGCATAAGAGGATGTCTTGATATGGTGAAGAAAAAGCGGCACTGTAAAAACCTGCAAATAAAAATAAAACTAACATTAATGACAAAGTTCCCCTGCATCACATCTGGCAAGTGACCGATATAATGCGATATCCTTCATTATATAATTAGGATGAGACAAATGAATGGACGAATAAAAAAATCACAAGCTTTACTTGTTTGATATTAAAAGGCAATAACTTAAGCCCTGAAAGAGGCAGACGGCAATATAAAGGCACCGTGTTCAACGGTCGCATGGCGCACATATCACACAAATGACTTAAATTTACTTATTACCTATTATTTTAGACATATAAGACATGATGAAAATAAAACTATTGGCTACCATTAGCTAATTATGTGGTAAACAGGTGAGAACTCGTGATTCTACAAAATGTCTTCAAAACTTCATACCGGGTCATAAAGCAACACTCTGGAGAATAATTTCAGTGCTCAATACTCACCAACATCTTGTGACGATGAATATCTCTCTTGTGAATGTTTGTTTCGGTCTTCAACAGCACCTGGCTGGTTTGGCTCTGTAGTCTGCTCCCGCGCGTGAATCCACAATTCCGCATTTGAAATATCCACACGAACAGTTTTCCTCGGACGCATTTTGCGCATGCGCATACAGTTTTTCGGACGTAGGACTTGTTCATTCAACATGGATTTTTCACTTCGACTTCATAGATTGACTGAGCACAATTAAATATGTTCGGTGAATATACTATTTTAATTTTGAGTGAACACCTTAAGCTATGATTAGTACAATGTATATTGTACTAATCCCATCCCCACCCCGCCCCATTTTTTTTTACAGTGTATAAAGTTTTAAATATGGATATTTTTCTTACACAAACGCACCGGTTCGATTCAGAAGGCCTTTATTAACACCCAGAGCCGTGTGGAGTGTGTTATTTGATGGACAACTGCATTTTTATGGACTTAAAAAAAACAACAACAATTGCTGCGATTGTAAAGTTTGGATTAGCCAGGACTTTTTTAATATAACTCTGTGTTCGTCTGAAAGAAGAACGCCATATACACCTAGGATGGCTTGAGGGTAAGTAAATCATGGGCTAATTTTCATTTTTGGGTGAACTGAAAATGGCCCACACATGAAAGGGTTTTTAAGACACTCTGTAGTTGTTTTTTTTTTTTACACACTTGTGTCGTCAAACTGTTGTAAAATTTCAATATCACACTCATGATATTGCGTTTAAACAACCTGTAGCCTCATGCCTTTGGTATAGAATCCTATCGCATGGATACTCGTGTGATATTGCTTATTTATACATTCCATGGCAATTATAGCTCTGCTTATCTAACATACATTTATTTATTTATTTACTAATACAAACATTTCAAGAATTTCAAGAAATCATGGTCTTAAATCATGTCAGGCACATAGTGCCATTTTTACTACCGGTAGTTATGTCAGGCTAGTAAAAATGAGTACTAAAAAATTTACCAGCACTAGTCACTCTGTTGACTAGCAGATCAGCAGCCACATCCAGGCACAGTCGGACTCTGGCCACTTGCTGCAGGTACTCTATAGATGCAGTGTGTGCTGACACAGAATCAGAGCAAAGGAACTCCCGCAGAAAGTGTGTTTCCTCCTGCAAACAGGCCTGCTGCTCTGCCACAGAGTGCCACTTGGTCCGACCATACATTGAGTCCTGCAGACACAGGAGAAACGTACTGTACTTTTAGCCGAACTTTAAATATATACAGTACTATATATGTGTTCATATATTCAATACTTATTCTTAAGTAATTAAAAACTGAAAACAGAAACAAAAACAAAAAAACCACTGTTCAGAAAACACACGCCAATACTTGCATCGCTGAGAGAAGCCCAGAATATGCAGAGATGGAATCTAGACAAATAATAGCTCATACATGAGACAAATGTCCAACTTCATTAGAAAAGACAGCAAAAAACTGTAGAAACCAGCTTTGATCAGCATGCCATCTTTGCAGTAGAAATTCAGTAAGATGCAAAGGCTGTGCCAAGTGTGCCACAGCACAGGGCCTCATGCCTCTGCAGGGTCTCACTTCTGGCCTGCAATACTGCAGTTTTTGCATAAATTTTAATGTAAATATCAAAAAATTATATATATTAATGTTGTGTCTCAATTCTATTTTGCATGGTCAAGTTAACATGAAAACAATCAAACAAATTATTTGTTATATTTTACTGCTGTATGATTATGATTACATGCTGCATCTATCTGCTCATTCTATGACAAAGAAGTAATATTGGCCACTGAAAGTGCGACTGTTTTCGAAGACATGAGTTGGGTGGTGAGAAAAGGAAAAGGAGGAGGAAGAAGGAAAAGGAATTTCAGAAATCACTGTATGGATCGCTGAAAAAAATTCACAACTAGCAGTTGTAAAAGTGCTAATATTGCAACAACTAGCATAATCCACTATACTATCACAAGTGGCTGTGGTGACTGAACAATATTTATAAATCAGACAATTTTCGTTAAATTAAACCACAAAATCAATTAACTTTTTAGGGACTGGGCTGGGAGACAAATTTCCAATTTCTCAAAAATACACTTTTCTGATGATGGCTTGTCTATTCTATATTTTGCTTTTGTTGTAAACTGTTTAACAAATGCTGACCCTGGACCAAACATGCTAATGAGTTGCAATAGAGGCATCTAGCTGCTGTGCTGAAACAACAAAATATCCTGTTATCACAAGTGCTGCAAAATAGTGCCTAAACAATGATAAGATACAATTACATCTATAGATGATCAACATCAAAGAGAGGTAAACAGAATTATAGCAGCCGTGCAATATTCGTCTGTGCATAATTTGCCATTTCAAGGAACAAATGCAAAGCTTTATGAAGAGAAAAACTTGCTCAGATCCCTTTCAAAAGCTACACTTAATGCTGTGTTTAATTCAGCGCTATGGGAACACTTTGTGGTGTGACCAGCAGTGAACATGTGTGAAAATGTTAGTGACGTCAGTGACGTCATCGGAATGTGCGCTTGTCAGAGGCTATAATTAGATGTGCCACAGGTGCAGTGACAGGTCTTTTTCTGACCATGCTCTGTCTGTCTGTGTGTCTCTCTGTTTTCTGTTATGAGTTAGTTTTCCTAGGCAGTGTGCAGAAAACACCCAGCCTCGCCCCGGTCCTTCTAAACATGGGCAACAAACAAAGTGTGGCGAGTTATGCTCCCCCTTGTCAAGACTAGGGACAGGCTCGTCGATCTCAGCAGCCTTCAAAAAGGCAAGACCTAAGGTACATTAATTAAAAAAAAGAACAAGTCCTGATGGTCTTTTGAATTCCAAAACTTTGAATTCATTATGTCATTCAGTATGTCTATGGTCATGGTGTGACATTCTGTTTCCAGTCGAGAGACATATGGCAACAGATGAAATAACATGCAGATAGAGACAATAAACACACAATCACGATAATATACCTGTGTTTATCACACAAAATTGCTGTGGTCATAACGGCTAGCGCTGCACTCTCTGAACTCTGGTCGGGGGCTGGAGCAATTACTGCACTCTTAAAAAGACCAAAAATTAGGCAGTGATCCCCTGCAGGTTCTGGAGAGGTCTGATTTCCAGGTGTACTCCTCTTGGCTGAAGACTCAGGCGTGGTGGCCATCTTGGTTGAAGACCCAGGCATGACAGCCATCCTGGCTGAAGACCTAGGTGTGGTGTAGTTGCGTACTGCTTGAGTCATGAAGATTGATGATCCCAATGCAGTATTTATTTATTTATTATCCACAATCGTAGTCAACAGTACAGATGGAGCAAACGACCACCACAGCAGCGCAGACGGGCTTGAAGACACCTACAGCGGAGTAGACGACCACCACAGCAGCACAGACGGGCTTGAAGACACCCACTGGACACTGGAGACGGGATCCTCTCTGGACTCTGGCCAAGAGACAAAGTCCTCTCTGAACTCTTGGCAGGAGCTGGAGCCATGACTGGACACTGGTCAGGGGCTGGAGCCATGACTGGACTCTGGTCAGGGGGTGGAGCCATCACTGGACGCTGGTCAGGGGCAGGAGCCATCACTGGCATAGCGGCGGCCATCATGGCAGAGGGCTCTGGTGTGGCGGCCATCTTGTGAGCAGGTTCAGGTGGGGAAACCACAGGACCGGAAGGTGCAGAAAACATGGGACTAGCGATCATCAGCACTGGACATGGCTTGATGCACAGTTCCCCCTCCCAAAAAATGTTTAGGGGAAACTCCCTCCTCTACTTCCCCAACAGTGTAATAGGACCCACTTAATAACAGTGCATAGTCAAACAACTCAACCAGTGATCTTCGAGGACCATCCCTGATGAGTTTGGATTGGTAGCGATCATTGAGTCCATAACAATAAAAGGGAAAAATCAGTCTGTTAAATAAGCAAGTTCCAGGAAATCTTGGGTGTGTTCCTCAAGTTATTTATTACCTTGCTTCAGATAGATGAGTTCAACTGCTGGATCCATGATATGGCTAAGTCGTCTCTAATGTATTGCTCCGAGAAACAAAAGGTTGAGGATCCAAACGCAGTATTTATTGAGGTAATCCACAATCATAGTCAACAGTACAAGCAGTACCTGGCAGTACAGGCAGAACCTGGCAGAAGAGATGGTCATCGAACCATCGATGGGGAAACACACATTAACGCAACAGAGACCAAACAGAGACTGAAAGAAAGGGTGCATCTTAAATTGCAAACCGAAACGAGATAATTAATAAAACACAGCTGGGACAAATTAACTAATTAAGACAGATAATGGTAGGGGTGTAACGATATATCGTTGATGGAAACGATATGATTCGCGATATATAAGTTATTTTATCCGAGGCTCAACTTGCTGTAGTAGGCCTATTTATAAGGTAGCCTATAATTCACCCAAACACAAATTAATAAAAATGTACCACAAATGTAAATTCTGTCATCATGTACTCACCAAGTCGTTTTTCGTTTAACTTCCAAATACAAATGAAGATTTTCTTTATGAAACCTGAGGGATTTCTGTCCCTCCATTTTTAAAGTCCATTCCTCTCAAACTTAAAAGATGCAAAAAATGTCATAAAGGCATCATAATAATAACTAATTGAGTGGTCTAATTCAAAGTCTTAAGTCTTCAAGTCTTCTGAAGAGACATGGCTTTATAATATGATGATGAATATATTTCACACGACGCGCATACTGTAGTAAACACGGATGTTCAAATGATTGAGTGAAGCGCGAAAACAACATGAGAGGGAGTAAATGCAGATAGTTTAATTATTGGATGAGCTAAACATTTACAGTTTGAGAGCGGTCATTTTGACACACTTTCTTGCGATTAGAACTGTGATTGATTGCATCTTCTGAAGTCCACGCGCTGCCGGAACGGCTCTCTTCAAAGTGAAAGTGCAAACATTATTTAAAGCGGCACTCCTCCAAGTCAAAGCGCAAACATCATTTAAATCACTATATCATATTTAGTTTTAGTAGTATAATTATTCAAAGAAATTTAGATGGTTCATTCATACATACTGTATTAATAGAGAGATAGGCGGGACATAGCGAGCACGGAAGAGTTGCGAGCATGGGGTGAGAATGCTGCCTGCATTGAAAGCGCGAGTAATGCGTGATTGAAACTCCGTAAACTGTATTTTTTTTCAGTGACATTATTACATTAATAATCTTAATACATAGAATCATACAACGACTATACATGGTGTTGAATATAATATAATAATGCATAGGGAGAATATTTGCTGGATCTGATAATAATAATGCACAAATAATAAAATTATTATTTGAATCAATATATATATATATATATATATATATATATATATATATATATATATATATATATATATATATATATATATATATATATATATATATATATATATATATATATATATACACACACACACATACATACATACATACAGGTCCTTCTCAAAAAATTAGCATATTGTGATAAAAGTTCATTATTTTCCATAATGTAATGATAAAAATTTAACTTTCATATATTTTAGATTCATTGCACACCAACTAAAATATTTCAGGTCTTTTATTGTTTTAATACTGAGGATTTTGGCATACAGCTCATGAAAACCCAAAATTCCTTTCTAAAAAAAATTTGCATATTTCATCCGACCAATAAAATAAACGTTTTTTTAATACAAAAAAAGTCAACCTTCACATAATTATGTTCAGTTATGCACTCAATACTTGGTCGGGAATCCTTTTGCAGAAATGACTGCTTCAATGTGGGGTGGCATGGAGGCAATCAGCCTGTGGCACTGCTGCGGTGTTATGGAGGCCCAGGATGCTTCGATAGCGGCCTTATGCTCATCCAGAGTGTTGGGTCTTGCGTCTCTCAACTTTCTCTTCACAATAACCCACAGATTCTCTATGGGGTTCAGGTCAGGAGAGTTGGCAGGCCAATTGAGCACAGTAATACCATGGTCAGTAAACCATTTACCAGTGGTTTTGGCACTGTGAGCAGGTGCCAGGTCGTGCTGAAAACAAATCTTCATCTCCATAAAGCTTTTCAGCAGATGGAAGCATGAAGTGCTCCAAAATCTCCTGATAGCTGGCTGCATTGACCCTGCCCTTGATAAAACACAGTGGACCAAACACCAGCAGCTGACATGGCACCCCAGACCATCACTGACTGTGGGTACTTGACACTGGACTTCAGGCATTTTGGCATTTCCTTCTCCCCAGTCTTCCTCCAGACTCTGGCACCTTGATTTCCAAATGACACGAAAAATTTGCTTTCATCCGAAAAAAGTACTTTGGACCACTGAGCAACAGTCCAGTGCTACTTCTCTGTAGCCCAGGTCAGGCTTGACCTGGGGAATGCGGCACCTGTAGCCCATTTCCTGCACACGCCTGTGCACGGTGGCTCTGGATGTTTCTACTCCAGACTCAGTCCACTGCTTCCGCAGGTCCCCAAGGTCTGGAATCGACAATCTTCCTCAGGGTCCGTCACCTCTTCTCGTTGTGCAGCGTTTTTTGCCACACTTTTTCCTTCCCACAGACTTCCCACTGAGGTGCCTTGATACAGCACTCTGGGAACAGCCTATTCGTTCAGAAATTTCTTTCTGTGTCTTACCCTCTCGCTTGAGGGTGTCAATGATGGCCTTCTGGACAGCAGTCAGGTCGGCAGTCTTACCCATGATTGCGGTTTTGAGTAATGAACCAGGCTGGGAGTTTTTAAAAGCCTCAGGAATCTTTTGCAGGTGTTTAGAGTTAATTAGTTGATTCAGATGATTAGGTTAATAGCTCGTTTAGAGAACCTTTTCATGATATGCTAATTTTTTTAGTTTTCATGAGCTGTATGCCAAAATCATCAGTATTAAAACAATAAAAGACCTGAAATATTTCAGTTGGTGTGCAATGAATCTAAAATATATGAAAGTTAAATTTTTATCATTACATTATGGAAAATAATGAACTTTTATCACAATATGCTCATTTTTTGAGAAGGACCCATATAAGCAAAAATATAAAAAATAGTAAAAAAAACAACTTTATTTTGGCTTAAAATATCGTGATACATATCGTATCGTGAGTTCAGTATCGAGATACATATCGAATCATGACACGTATCGTTACACCCCTAGACAATGGTGTGGCAGAAAACTGAACAAAGGAGCACAGGAACAAATAAAAATACAAACTGAAAGTCCAAACACGAACTGGACTTCCAGAACCAAACTGAAACGTGACACAGACGTAGTGTTCTGCAAATTCGAACGAGAGCCAATCAAAAGCATCAGAATAGCATTGCTTTACTAAACAGCCTTTAAATGGCAGGAGGCATCGTCTTGAATATCACGTTTGTAGAGAGCTTTATTGAAGATACTTCCTGCTTAGCTACTGTTCGGACGCTCTTGCTTACTGCTCCGCGCTTTGCTCTATCGCTTCTATATTTTATCTCATAATTTCAACTTCAGTAAATCAGCACAGTGCTCAAGCAACAAAGCTTGACTTCAATGATAAAATTAGATACTCCGGTGACTGAATTACTACAAAAAAGCGGAATATTTCATCCGACCAGCCTCCCACTGCCATCAGCTTACATTCCGGAGAAGGGAAAACACAGCTGCCTACATTCAAAAGGATAAGAAAATGCCTCATCTAGAATCTACTTGCTGCACAAACTGCCACAGACTTTTACAGAGGATTGCAGTTCTTGAAACAAAGTTATTTGAAACCACCAACCAGACGAATCACACAGAGCTTCAACATGAACGCCCTCAGCACACTGCCGGTGAGTCCCATAAATGTAGTGCTACTCAACAGGAGAAACAAGTAACTGATCAACACACTAATCGATGGTACAAACAGGGAGCAAGACCCAAAGGCACTCGAGACATCAGATTGTCACGAGCATCACATACTGCCACATTAGCATGCTCTACCCCAGACACAAGGATTGCAAACGCTGATTTCCTACCACCAACTATACATCTTGAAAACAGATTTGAAGTATTAATGAATGTGGGTGATGAATCCCCAAATGTGATGAATGTAAACGAACACAGATCGTATCAGCCCGCAGCTAACACTGATACCAACAGGCGCTCAAGGTCGAGCAGACAGCGGCACTCAGCTCAGAGCGCAGCCGAGCCCAGGACTCTGATAGTGGGGGACTCCACAGTCAGAAACATTAGCAGCAGGGATACAACTACATGCTGCCTTCCACAAGCAACAGTTATTGATGTAAACAGGGAACTTCAGAACATTCTGATGAAACATAAGACTGCAAATCAACTTGTCATTCATGTGGGGAAAAACGATATTCAGAGAGAGCAGTCAGAACTCATTAAGAGGGATTTCAATGTACTTTTTGAAACACTTGGAAAACTAAAAGTTCAGCCGTTCATCAGTGGACCACTTCCAGCAAGAGGAACAAATAGGTTCTCACGGTTACTTGGGCTTAATACATGGCTGCAAAAAACATGCAACATGAAGGGAGTGAACTTCATCGACAACTTCAATATATTCTGGAGCCAGAGACAATTGTTTACATCAAATGACCTCCACCCAAACAAACTTGGTGCAAGAGTGCTAAAGGACAATATTCACTTTTCCCTACACCATCCCTCAGCTGTGTGTGCTAACCCACTCGACCTGGATGGCACACACACACCGAAACACAGACTATGGATGACCACAGGACTTCATTTCAGCACCTGAATGGACATGCAGCCGACACACTCCACAAGGACATTGATAACACCACGCAGACACAACAACCACTGCTCACGGACACACTCCCAGCTGAGTCCCGCCCACAGAGCTCACCACAGACAGACTGTGACGTATTAGAACTGACACAGATTGAGGGACAGAACTGTAACATCTCAGCCCGGACTGTGGAGGTGCAGGAAAGGGTGGGCTCCATGGGGGGTCAGACTGGTGAACTGTTACGCTTTATGACTAGTCTGAACAGGAAATTGCATGAAATGTCTAAGTCAATCCATGAACTGGATGATAACATAATTCAGCCTCCGATAACACCAGAACAACAGCCACCCTCACCAGACATGCTATTCCTGTCGCCAGCATCCCCGCTTCTGAGCTTCTCAGAGAAAATGGAGCAAATGGTCTATGCTGGAACCAGACTATCACACTCAATTGCTCGAGCCCCAGATATCAACCAAAGAGCGTTGAGCCCCACAACCATCAAAGCCTGTGGGCCCAGCTCGCTCTCAGCCTCCTCCTGTGAGATTTCTTCGGTCACAACGCCAGGGCCAATACCCTCCTCCATCTGTTGTAGGTGAACCAAAAACAACTGATACCAGCTCTCAGTGATGTGTGTTGGGTCCCCGCTATGATAACAGTAACTTTATTAAATGTTTACAGAACGAGTGGGAACCCAGTGTGCTTGTCTCTCTCTCTATTTCTGTTCTGTTACGTGATAGACAGTGTTAGACCTTCTCAGACCGTATAGCAAACCCATCTAATCTGCTGCCTATTACATGTCAAACTAAGATTACCATGGGGGAAAAAAATTAATACTGTTAAGTTAGCACTTTTAAACATCCGTTCACTTAAGAACAAATCATTTCTAGTCAATGACTTAATAACCAAAAACAACCTAGATTTTTTGCTTCTAAATGAAACGTGGCTTGAAGAAAACTGCAGTGCAACAGTCCTCAATGAAACAGCCCCTCCTAACTTTACTTTTATGAGTGTGTGTAGAGCGTTTAGGAGGGGTGGAGGTATTGCTGCTCTTTTTAAAGATGTCTATCAATGTAAGCAAGCATCATTTGGTGACTATCTGTCTTTTAAATATCTGGGTATTGTGTTAAAAGGTGCTCCCCGCATCCTGCTTATCATTATTTACAGGCCTCTAAAATACTCTCCATCCTTTGTTGAGGACTTTACAGAGCTGTTATAAATAATTTCCTCAGAGTTTGATTGTTTTGCCATTGCTGGGGATTTTAACATTCACATAGACAATGCTGAATCCAGTACAACAAAAGAGCTCATGACTGTTCTTAACACTTTTGATTTGACACAGCATGTACATGGTCCCACACACAATCGTGGACACACTCTAGATTTACTTATCATCAAGGGTCTAAACATTTCATCAACTGTTGTTAAGGATGTAGCATTGTCTGATCATTTCTGTATTTTCTTTGATATTTCAATCTCTCCTGCCATTGAAGCTAGATCTGTCTCTGTCAAAAAGAGAAGCTTAAATGAGAACACTAGTGAGCTATTTATGAAAGCTATATCTCTAACACCAAGCACATCCAGACTCTGTTGATTCTCTCCTTGACTCTTTTAACTCAAAAGTTAAGAGTGTTGATATTGCTCCTGAGAAAGTCAGGAAAAAGAGGGGCAGACAGAAAGCACCTTGGAGAAACTCAACAGCAGTGCAAATAATGAAAAGACAATGCAGGAAATCTGAACGCATGTGGCGGAAGACAAAACTTGTAGTCCATTATAACATCTATAAAGACAGCCTTCATGATTTCAATGTGGAACTAGGCAAGGCTAGACAGACCTTCTTCTCAAATATTATAAACAGAAACATAAACAACACGCGCACTCTTTTTGCTACTGTAGAGAGACTAACAAACCCCCTGAGTCACATTCCCAGTGAAATGCTCTCTGACAGCAAATGCAGTGAGTTTGCTTCCTTCTTCTCAGAGAAAATCAATAATATCAGGAAGGCGATCAGCACATCCTTGAGCTGCTCTGGGGTCAGTCAGATCAGACCACAACCTCAGAAAGTTACTATGTCTAATTTCGAAGCGATTGATTATCAAATTTTAGAAGAAACGGTACAGCACCTTAAAACATCAACCTGCGCCCTTGACAAACTCCCAGCTTCTTTTTTCAAAAGTGTGTTTAACTGTTTAGAAGCAGATCTGCTAGAAGTGGTAAACTCCTCACTTCTCTATGGGACTTTTCCAAACTCCCTTAAAACCGCAGTAGTTAAGCCTCTTCTGAAAAAGAGAAATCTGGATAACTCCATATTGAGCAACTACAGACCAATCTCAAATCTCCCCTTCATAGGCAAGATCATTGAAAAAGTTGTCTTCAGTCAGCTGAACAAATTCTTAAGCTCAAACGGATACTTTGACAATTTTCAATCTGGTTTCCGACCACATCACAGCACAGAAACAGCGCTCATAAAGATTATAAATGATATTCGCCTCAATACGGATACAGGCAAAACATCAATTCTGGTGCTACTCGACCTCAGTGCTGCATTCGACACTGTTGACCATAACATTCTTCTTGACAGGCTGGAAAACTGGGTCGGACTTTCTGGGATGGTCCTTAAATGGTTCAGGTCGTACTTAGAAGGGAGAGGTTATTATGTGAGTGTAGGTGACCATAAGACTGACTGGACATCCATGACTTGCGGAGTCCCACAAGGGTCAATTCTTGCACCACTCCTATTCAACCTGTATATGCTGCCACTGAGCCAAATAATGAGAGAGAACCAAACTGCTTACCACAGCTATGCTGACGACACCCAGATCTACTTAGCACTATCACCTAATGACTATAGCCCCATTGAATCTCTGTGCAAATGCATTGATGATGTTAACAGTTGGATGAGCCAAAACTTTCTTCAGTTAAACAAAGACAAAACCAAACTTATGGCATTTGGAAACAAAGATGAAATTCTCAAGGTGAACGCATACCTTGAAGCTAGGGGCAAATCAACTAAAGATCAAGTCAGGAATCTTGGTGTGATTTTAGAGTCAGACCTACATTTCAGTAGTCATGTAAAAGCAATAACTAAATCAGCTTACTATCATCTGAAAAATATATCTAGAATCAGATGCTTTGTTTCCAGGCAAGACTTAGAGAAACACATTCATGCTTTCATCACCAGCAGGGTGGACTATTGTAATGGTCTTCTCACCGGCCTTCCCAAAAAGACAATTAGACAACTGCAGCTCATACAGAACGTTGCGGCCAGGATTCTGAGCAGAACCAGAAAATATGTCCATATCACGCCAGCCCTCAGATCTTTTCACTGGCTTCCAGTTACATTTTGAATAGATTTTAAAGTATTATTACTGGTATATAAATCACTTAATAGCATAGGACCTCAATACATTGCAGATATGCTGATTAATTACAAACCCAACAGATCACTCAGATCATCAGGATCAAGTCAGTTAGAAATACCAAGAGTTCACTCAAAGCAAGGGGAGTCTGCGTTTAGCTATTATGCCAGCCGCAGCTGGAACCAGCTTCCAGAAGAGATCAGATGTGCTCCAACAGTAACCACATTCAAATCCAGACTCGAAACACATCTGTTCAGCTGTGCCTTTACTGAATGAGCACTGTGCCACTGTACGTCCGACTGATTGCACCTAATCTAATCTATGCATCATCTTTATTATTTTTTATTTTATTTTTATGTATATATACTGTAATAATTTTATTCTTTTTAATTATCTTTACAACTGTATATTTCTATTTCTTCTTATTTTAAAAATTCTATTTACAACTGTTTTAATTATCCTGTTTTTATTTTTAATTCTGACACGTGGTATTCTTATTTCTTATCACTGTTTTCATTTCATTTTCTATGTAAAGCACTTTGAATTGCCATTGGGTATGAAATGTGCTATATAAATAAACTTGCCTTGCCTTGCCTTGAGTCCATTTTAAATTCTTATTTTGGCAGCTTCTAAAATGGGTAATTTTTGCAGAATTATGTCAAATATGCCAAGTGAATGTGAGTTGATATACACACCTCCAAACAGTTTATATACAAGGAATAAAGCTCTGTTTTATCAGTCTCCTCAATGATGCTGCTTTGATCAACTTCTGTCAGATGCCGCTGAAGATAGAGCTTCACATCATCAAAGCTGAAAGAGGACAAGACAACAAAACTATTATATCAATAACTGTATAAGAGTTTGCTGTGAGCTGTTAGAAGCCCTGCACTCACCTATACTGGAGTAGGAGTTTCAGCACCACTGAACGTACCACTGGATTTTTATCCACAGAGTCATCGAAGGGAGAAAGAGCCTTAGTCAAGAACCTCCGGTCTTGCCCTGATAGCATGAGGAACAGTGTTCTGATCATTAATTTATCCTAAGCAGATTCTAGTCCTCCACATACACATACACATACACATACACAATACAAACAGACATACCTCTGATCTGAGGGAGAGAGCAGGAATCTACCATCAGCAGGGACAACAGATGGTGTATGATGTCACTGCTGGGAGGAGTGTTGTCCTTGAAGCACACGGTGGACACCAGGTCA
This sequence comes from Gobiocypris rarus, assembly GCA_023029165.1. NCBI lineage: Eukaryota > Metazoa > Chordata > Actinopteri > Cypriniformes > Gobionidae > Gobiocypris > Gobiocypris rarus. Next base: position 7,446,906 of record CM040935.1, read on the forward strand.
ATGAAGAAAGCATTGCATCGCATTCTGAACAACACATTTTGATTGATGAGTCCCCTAAAGACCAAAATAAACACAATCTTTTAGACTGATAAAGACTCAGACAACTATTCAGCACAGAAAATTAGTAGATTTACCGTATTGTCTCAGAGGCCTTGAGCTCAAAATCATCAGGCACTTCCTGTACACACTGAGGGCAATGCATCTGACCAGGCACCAGCCACTGTTTGATGCAGGTTAGGCAATAGATGTGGTCACAGGGCAGTCTCAAAGGGTCCCGCGGGTCTCCCTTGCACATTGGACAAAGGTGAATGCCAAACCTGGTGACAAATCACCACAATTCAATAGTGGTACTAAACCCTCAGATTAAAGAAAGTGTAACTAATAACAAATCATACCTAAAAATGCTCTGAGATGCTTCATCTTTGCAAGCCTTGAGTACAGTGATCACTGCCTCGAACGGATGCTTCTCTTTGAGGTCTGAGTTCTTCTCTAGGATCTTTAGCAAGCAGATGAGTATTGATTGTTTTTTATGAAATGAATGAAATTAAGAAAGTATTTTCAAGGAAGGACTAAAAGCGGACTCACTTGAGCTAAGCATTGAGTGTGTTCCAGAACCAGTGGCCTGAGATTCAAATGCACATCCCCGACACCCAGCAGCATGTGTTCCACAAACAAGGCCAGAGATAAAATGCGACGCCAGCCATGTCTAAATTAAAGAAAATGTATTTATATGACCTGCTATTTCATGAACTGAACTGTAAATAATTACATAAATGCAATGCAATCTAAAGCAGTGGTTCTCTACCAGGGGAACACTGCCTGTTCCCAGCTCTAAAGTCTAAGGTGCAGGTATTGACACAAACTTTTTTGCTTAGCAGCCACTGTGTCTAGTGGTTTTCCAAAGTTATAAGTCACTCATTTTCACAGGCCAAAATTTTGTTGTTGCGAAATTTGTTGTCTATATGTAAATGACCACTGTGCACACCCAAATCAAGTCTACATGAAATGTATAACATGACAGGTCATGAAATAGGCCTATTTAGTTCTGATACGGTTGTGTGAAAGCTCCTTAATCTAGACAGATAAAAACTAACAGTTGCTTGTCTGAAATATAAAAAAATGAAGATTTGTTTGGTGTAAATATAATTTATTCTCAAGTAATATTCTCATCAGTGTTCTATCAGCTGTGATATATTTAAATCTAACATATTTTTTTGTATGAGCCCATACAGTAGCCTAGTGAAATACATATCCATATTTTCACGATTTGACAGTTTATTTTATTAAACATAAAAAAATCTAAAAAGGTGTGTGTGGCAAGCAGCGAGGCGAGGGACCGTGAGAGCGGGCCGGTGGCGAATCATGATGAGCGCCAGCTCGCTACCGGCTCCCTCAGTAGGAGGAAGATCAAGCCGTCCACTGAGCGGCCAGTGCCATCGCATGGCACTGCGAGGAAGAGCCCTCTCGGCCAGCTGTGGACTGAGCGGCAGTGTGTCTGGGAACCGGACCGGAATTTTTTTTTTTCACTTTTCTTTTCTCCTCTCTCCTCTCTCTTGTTCTGTCACTCCTCATGCTCCTGGCTCCATTTCTCTCGCCTCTCTGTCTTTACCCCCAGTTTGTAGAATTTTGAAACATTGCATACATTTTAAAATCTTGCTTATTCAAATCTTGCTTATTACTTACAAAGCACTAAATGGTTTATCTCCCCAGTATTTGAACAAGCTCTGACTGCATTACACTCCTTCACGTCTATTACGATCTCAAAACTCCGACCAGTTTATAATCAGTTCTCACAGATTCACTTTTTTTTTTAAAGTTTACAGGAAGATCACATTATCGTTTCAAAACCATTTCAAAACTTGTTTTGGAGTTTGCTTTCTAAAGCCACCAAACACTGTTGCCAAGCAAATGAACTGCCAGAACGCATTAAAAGTTTTCTATTTTAGTTGAAAATTGTTTTTTGCGCAAGTGGCCCCAAAGTGAACAATGATTCGGAAACGGAAATGAATCAATCCTAAATTTAATTTAGCTTGACAATAATTATTTCCTAGAGCTGATGCACAGCCAAAACAATCTCTCTTCCATTAAAGAAACCCTCCACTTTTTTTTTGAAAATAGGCTTATTTTCCAAGTCCCTTAGAGTTAAACAGTTGAGTTACCGTTTTTGAATCCATTCAGCTGATCTCTGTATCTGGCGGTAGCACTTTTAGCATAGCTTAGCATACATCATTGAATCGGATTAGACCATTAGCATCGCATTCAAAAATGACCAAAGACTTTCAGTATTTTTCCTATTTTAAACTTGACTCTTCTATAGTTACATCATGTACTAAGACCAACGGAAAATGAAAAGTTGCAATTTTTTAGACCGATATGACTAGGAACTATTCTCTCATTCCTGCATAATAATCACAGAACTTTGCTGCCATACCATGGGTGCAGCGGCGCAATGATATTACAGCACTTGAAAGCTGTCCTCAGATAGGTAACTTCCAATGTGACCGGCACTAAGTTTGTGTAGTTGCAGACTGGTAAATTAGTTTCAGCTGGCAAATTAGGTAGTGTATTGGAAAAATTCTAAACACTTATGAAGAATAATTAATTATGTAGACAAGTGTTTGAATTCATACAGGAGTTACATGTGGTTCTGCCATTCAGGGACTACTGTAGGATTGTTTTGACAACGAGGGTATAAGAGATTGTGACTTCTGTTATGTCTTCAGTTACACTCGATGCAGGCACTGATGACTGTGTTGAATGTGGCTCTTTCTTGCAAGAAATAAATCTTTATAAAAGACAATCGACTAAGGTTTGTCTCTTATTCAGTAATGCAACGGATTTAATTTTACAGTAGTGAATTTACCTGTGCTATTAGCCATGGTTCTGTGTGTTGTAAAGGGCTGTTATAGTAAGTTGAAGGTGTATTCTACCATCATGTTTCACAGAATACCAACGAAAAACGAGGAACGAAACAAATCAATGGTTGGCTGCTCTGAACATATATCTCAAAACACCGGTAACTTAGATTCAATACAAGAAATTGCGTGTTTACTCAAAGCATTTTGGACCAGATGACTATTTGGAAAACATGGACAGTGTTACCCGTAAAACGGGCTTTTTATTTGTTGATGTGGTTTTATTTTATGCGTTCATTGTTAAACTCGTAGTAGATGTGTGTGTCAGCTAGTAGTGTATAATGCATAAAGTGTATAATAAGTGTATAATAGCGTAAAAACCAGCCCAGTTTCAAGTGCATTCTTTGTTTATGCCCATAATAGGTGTGTATGTATCTCAGCTAATATGCGTTGCAATAATAAAAGTGAGGCATGTAGTGCTGAACCAGCTGAAGGCAAAAGAGTGCAGGAAGATGGCGGGAATACACAAGCCCAGGGTCCCATGCCCCACACCATACTCACCCACAAATGATCCCCACTGAACCAGACATGCTTTGGAATGCCATGATTAACTGGGGGAAGGGGAAAATATCTACTTCTACTACTACTACTACTACTTAATCTTTATATGTATTTAACTAGGTTTAATATTAACCAGTGTTGTTACCTCCTCCTAATCCAATCATATGTGGATAATGATGGTGGTGTATCATTGAGGTTGGTTTCAGACAAAGAAGGTCAGCGGATTCATGACTGTTGGCAGGTAATGTGAGATGACCAAGAGGGGTGCAATTGTAATGTATTGTTTTGAATGGAAGTGGACAGGTTTTCCAAAGAGATGGAATCTAGTAGCAAGTTTGTCCAAGTTCAATATGTATGGTGTTCGTTGATTTTTAGTTCATGAGGATAGTTAGAGCCACTAGCTCTAACTATTTAAACAATACAAACATTCAATTGATGCAATTGACTGTTTGTATTGTTTAAATTGATTATGATAAAAAACAGAGGGAGGGAGACATTGGGAAGTGACAACCCATACACTGCAAAAAATGCTTTTCTTACTTAGTATTTTGTCTTGTTTCCAGTCCAAATATCTAAACATTCTTAAATAAAATAAAAAAGTGAGTTTTTACTTAAAACAAGCATAATTATCTGCCAATGGGGTAAGAAAAATATTCTTGTTTCTGTTTGAAATCTTGGTTTGTGTTTCTGTCCCAAACAGAAACAAGATAATTTTTTTATGATTTTATTTAATGTATTAAATAAATGTATTTTGATTTTGTGACGTTTTCCCAGAATTTATTGATTAGGGTGCAATGCCAAATGGTGTGAACATACACAGCAAAATCCCAAGAGTTAAATTAACTCTACTCAGAGAACATATGGTCCCGCTCTACATAGAATTAAAATAACTCTTAATTATCTCATTAACTTTAACACTGATTCAGAGATTAATTAAGTGATGATTTAGCATTAATGATTTAAGTTTTCTGAAGTAAATCCCATATTTTCGTCCAGTTAGGTGAAATCTATAAAGTACATTTTTTGTCATGAAGTAGATATTTTTGCAGAGTTGTGTCCAGAAAACGGCATCGGGAGTAATGGATAAGTCTGATTCCCATTTGGCATTTGGTTAGCTACATTTTTTTTTCTGATTTTAATATTATTCAATTTAATTGTTTTGGGTTTGTTTTAGGAGGAGGATATATTAATTATCTTGATTGAAGGGGGAAAGTCTAGGTTAAAGGTCTGAGTGTCAATTTTTGATTGAATAGATTATTTGATTTGTAAATATTTTAGAAAAGAAAAAAAAATATTATCCCGATGTCGAGTTCCTGGACCAAGTGGAAAAATTGTGCCAGGTTAGTATTATGAAATATGTTGAAGTGGTCTGATGCTCTTTTCTGCCCATGAGCATAAGTTGAGTGGCTTCTTGTTAACTGTAAAATCTAGGTTATTCCAAATATGTGTATATTTAGATGGTGAAGGAGGGGGTGTTTGTGATTTGATAAGGTGATGTGATGTGATGTGTGCATATTGTAAATTAATTGAATGGACTTCAATTTCAAAATGTTCACTTCCTCAGGCCTACTAAATCATGGTAAAACGTGTGGCTTTGACAAGTGTATTTATAGATTGTGGTTAGGACAGTCAATTTACATATAAAATTAAAATTTGTCGCAGACAATGGGAGTCTTTGGAATCAAAAAGGTTGAGAACCACTTATCTACAGTGTCTAAAGGGGTACAGAGAAATTCCAACACAAACAGACTGAAGAATGTATTCTTTCCCAGAGCTGTAAGTGCTATCATGTAGGAATGTAACTCAACATACACAAATTAAACATGCTATTTTTAAAGAACATCTACCAACACTGACGATAGGATAATGTATTGTAAAGCTCATAACTTACTGGATTTGAATGACCATCTGTTTGCTTTTCTCTCCGTAGTGGCGTGTGCTCTTCTTACAGCAGACCAGATCAATTGGAACCTGTAGCTTTTTTACACGTCTAAGCCAGGCCAGACTTTGAACATCTCCATCTAGAGCCTGGGGCTCCAGGTATTCAATACAGGCCACAGCAGTGTAGACATCTAACACCTGAGAAACAGAGAGACTGTAATGGGGCATTCACACTGGACGCCAATGACGCAATTCAAGCGAGTGAAACATGTTAAGTCAATGCAGAGATGTGAATAGCGCGATTCTGAACTTTGGTGGATATTCGCGCCGCGTTAACCAATCAGGAGCTTGCTCTAGTAGTGACAACTATGAGAAGAAAATCTGGTTTATATTAATCATATATTAATATCTGGTTCAGACAAGTGTGCATATGATTATCACTGTGATTAAATGACATGAAACACAACCCTGTCTCTTTTTGCAATGCAAATGTATGTATGATCAATAATACAAAAGTATAAGTAACTTAAAAGGTATAATAAGCTATAATAAAGCGAACAATTCAGTAAAACATTCAAAGTGAGTGCTAGTACAATGGTAAAGTAAAGTTAAATAGCCTAAAAATAAAAAAAGTAATGAAACTTCACTTTGCCCTCAGCCTAAACGATTTGCCAGGGAACAAATTATAGATCCATGAGACCAAAAGATCGCCCGTTACATACACACAAGACGAATTATAGCTCGAGACACCACAGAGATGTCAGAGCCAGCAGCAAATGTCTGAAGGACTAGCCGAGGAAAGGCTGCTCTTGCCAAGGTTAAAGGATTAGTTCACGTTTAAAAAAACTTTTGCTGGTAATTTACTCACCCCCATGTCATCCAAGATGTCCATGTCTTTCTTTCTTCAATCGAAAAGAAATTAAGGTTTTTGATGCAAACATTTCTCCTTATAATGGAGTCAATGGACCCCAAACGGTTAAAGGTCCAAATGACAGTTTCAGTGCCGCTTCAAAGGGCTTTAAACCATACCAGAGGATGAATAAGGGTCTTATCAAACGAAACGATCGGTCATTTAAAAAAAAAAAAAAATTTAAGTTTTATAAGCACAAATGTCCACCTTGCTCTGGTCTGTGATATGTGTATGTGACGTCACGTGATACGCAGTTACGTTGAAAAGGTCACGCTTGTTTGCATCAAAAACCTTAATTTATTTTCGACTGAAGAAAGAAAGACATGGACATCTTGGATGACATGGGGGTGAGTAAATTATCAGCAAAAGTTTTTTTTTAAGTGAACTAATTCTTTAACGAGCGCGGAGTGCTGCTGATAAAATGTTCAAATAGGCACTCTTTTTATAAATAAACCACAGATTTGAGTTTGAACTACATTATCGCCTGAAAAAGTCTTAAAACTACGTTGTCACATATTAACAGTAGAATTTTAACAAAAAGACGTGTAAACACAGCCCACGTCAAACATTTCTCAACGAGACAAACCGCCTGACACGAATTCGAATTTCTCGCACCAATGACGCGAGTAAACTCAAAATGTTCAAGCGTCCAGCTTCGCGCGAATAGCGCGATTTATTCGCGTCATTCACGTCCATGAGAGGGAAGTAACCATTTGCATTTGAAAGTTGCAAACACTTACCAATTCTGGTCCTTCTCTGGAACATGAGTTATCTTGGAGCATCTGAGCTATCTGAGGCTCTATGCTGATCATCCTGTAGAGGTTCTGTATTCGGTTCTTGAAATGATGGTAGGCAGCATGAACCCATGGCAGAGAAATTACTTCACACTCATGTATTTCCTGGCTACCTCTAAGCTCATTTACACCACAATTAAGGGCTCCACATAACAGCTAAAAGGTAAAAAAAAAAAAAAAAAAACGATATAAAACCTTATCACCATATTAACAAGAATATGTGCTTAAACATGCAGATGATGTAAATGTATCTTTGAAAGTATCTTACCTTGAGATCCTCTACTGATTTTACCTCCATGGTCATGGACACGAAATCCTGGAGATACCTGTGGAAAAACTCAATCTGCATCTCTTGGGTTGCTTCAGAGATGTACTTGCCCAAGGGGATCTTCCAAAATAGCTCTTCAAATTGCTTTAGAGTGTGTCCTGTTGAAGAAATTAATGTACATTTGTTTGTTTTCCCTAGAACTGTAAAAAAATAAATAAATAAACAAATCCACACTGATTTAAGGATAATTGCTTAACAAACACAATAAAAATAGCAAGGAATGCAGTTAAAAAGATATTTCACCCAAATATCAAATTTAGCCCATGATTTACTCACCCTCAAGTCATCCTAGGTGTATATGACTTTCTTCTTTCAGACGAATACAATTGGAGTTATTTATAAAAATAAAAAAACATCCTGGCTCTTCCAAGCTTTATATTGTCAGTGAGTGGGAAACAATATTTTAAAGGTGATTTCGATATAAGAGAAGAGGAGCTTGAGTTTGTTGTTTGAACCGCGAGAGGCATCAAAGCTTACACTACACCTACATCCTGCGTCATACATCGCATCCGGGGCTGCTCTTCTGGTGTAAGTTGACTTGCGTAGGCTGTCTGCCGGAAGCTAATTATTTTAGTTTATGAAGTTTTAAATACGGATGTTTTTCTTCCATTGCTTTGCTTATTTTTTAACCCCGCCGGAGCCGTATGGATTACTTTTAAGATGGATGGATGCAATTTTTGGACTCAGGACCACCATTCACTGCCATTATAAAGCTTGGAAGTGCAATTAGATTTTGTAATATAACTCAGATTGTATTCGTCTTAAAGAATAATGTCATATACACCGATGAAGGCTTGAGGGTGAGAAAATCAAGGGATAATTTTCATTTTTTGGGGAACTATCCCTTTAAGTAATATACCTTCACGTAGCAACGCATGTTCCCAGAGTTCCTCTAGATAATCTTTAATTCTCCAGCTGAAAGGCATGGTGCAGCCCATGTTCCTGTCAACTGAAATGTAGTTCTGAACCAAGATTGTCTTTTCTGAGCTGTTAAAGACAGAGTGTTTTAGTTACAACAACACTGTTTTAAAGCCAAGAAATGTACAAAGCACTTGCACAAATTGTCAGTGTGTGTTCCTGTTTTGTATACTTAACATGTTGTTTTCTCGGTTCTCATGTATTTTGAAAATGTACCACGAGTTGAATGTTATCATTTGGATAGCTAGCTATAAAGAGGCTGACTTTAAGAACTTGCTAAGAAGGATTCTGTTTTTAACCCCCAGGGGTTATATAAGTGTTACATCATTTAAAACTGTTAAGTGTCTGTCAAAAGTAACTGTTAAACTTACACTCACAATAAAAACAAAAATATGCTTTTTCCAAAATAAAGAAAGCAAACATGCTATGCAATCTGCTGCCTCTCTCTCAAGTCCATTCTGATACTTGTCAGAAAAGTAACTAAAATTAACTGTGAATGACAGTGAATACTTGTCATTGCCGACGGCCCCAGATTATTGTAGTCAAAATTCACTACTCGTTAAAACATCACATTCTCACTTGATCTGGACAAAGTGGGTATCAGTAGAAAGATTAAAAAACTCCAGCTTTGATACTTGACCACTGTTTATGATAAACTGGGTTGCAGTGATATTCATTTCTTAATTTATGCAAGGAATGCAAAATAATCAATCTGTAATGAACAATATTTTTAATAGAATACCAACAAGAATAAAAAGCCAGTCATGTCTTCGCCGTTTTATTTTTGTTCACATCCATGCACTAGACAATGTCCGTTAGGGCTCTTAGTTCAAACGTGCGCTTATTTGGAGAAATATTGATTTATCACGTTTGCAAAATATTTTGTCATACAGAATTACCATTTTATGCATCTGAAAGAGCGTTCACAGCGAGCTGTGTCTCTCTTCTTCCTAGTTTGCCTCAGATACGAGTCATCACGCTCTCATTCAGCATTTTTTGTCTTTGTTTGTTAGAAAGACTTCATGACAGACGTGTGAAAGATTAATTGAGTGAAAACAATAGAGTATGATTGAGCCATTAGAAGACTAGTTAGAAGACTGCAAGAATGTGTTTTACAGGGCAATAACAATGATTAGCATCTATCAGCATTCTCTAAAAATTCACAAGACATGGTCTCACAATATGCCTAATAAAATGTGTAGTTTTAGAGATCTCATCCTCAGATTTGTAATGAAGTATGACCACACTTGTGGCTTCACTTTAGTTGTGGTTATAAGTTGTTACTACATTTAAATAATATTTGTATACATTTAAAACATATATTCTTAATATTTTTAGTTTGAGCTTCTTTATCTCCATTTTAAAGGTGTCATGAACTGGCTTTAAAAAAAAAAGTATACTGTTGTCTGATCAACTTATGACATTTGCGTGGTTTTTACATTCAAAAACATAATAATGAATAAGTAATAGGCTATTTTTTTACTCTGGTTTTGAGGATCTCTAAAGACACGCTCGGTTTTGATGGGAGTGCCATAGTGTAGACTTGGCAGTAAACACCCACGGCTAGGATTGGATAAGATATGCATATTTAATGAGCTTCAGCTCCCCTGTCAGTGCATGTGGGAATTGTTTTGAAATCGGCAACCGAAAAGATTCTCTCACAGGGCTCTCAAGACGTATTTATGAAACAAACACAATGTTTTCTCTCTCATCCACCCACGATTGGTTTATTTTATTATTACCTGGCCCGCCTAATCGGTGGATATGTGCGAACCGCACACACACACACGCACGTGAGGGCGCGCGCTCTTCAAATATTAAGTCAAGAGAGTAAATGCAGATCAAGAAAGGAATGTTATTTCACTATTAAAAAATCACCGGCCTGAAAGGGGTAGCCCCTGGGAAACACACAGCGCCGGGAAGTTGGGCTTTGCGAGCCCTGGTCCATACATATCAGAGTCTGATTCCGAATCGCAATGAACCAACAAATAAAGGATTCTCCAGCCTGTGACAGCGTGCTATGTTCTGTTAGACACATACACATAATCAATACAATCTGTAACAATGCAATACTATCACATGTTTTACTCACATAAGTGTGTTGCACTATTCCTGTCGGAGCCAATATAGAAGGCACATTATTGTGTTTATATCTCAATATGTCTGCAAATCCAGTATCAACATGTGTCTTGTTTACAAACGATTATCTTGCTATCTTCGGCATGTTTATTGCTCGGTAGCGCGATTCGCTCCGTTTAGCAAAGTTTAGCTCCACGAGTCGGTGGGTGGGGCTACAGAAGCAGGCGTGCACATTTATCTGTAGAGGCGGTGTTTCCCCCTCCTATGATGTCATAGATTAGTATATATCTGAGAGCTGTCATTTGCTGAGCCTGGTGTCAATAAAAGCTTTACTTTGACTAACAAGGAAGTTTTCAGCTCTGAAACTTAAAGGATATTCTTATATTACCATGACCTTTAATATATCAAGGGAAAGTTGATTTCTCATATTCATCACCCCTTTAATAACTGTCTGAGTAGGCCTAATTCTGAGTATTCAGCTGTAAACTCTCAAGTGTTGGCTTTCTAGATATATATTGGTTATGTGTCTATTTAGAAAGACTTGTGAGCAACAGCCCTTTCATTTTGGCCTTGTCAAAATGCCCCGATTCGAAATGCCTCATATTCAGAATATCTCTGTATGAATTAATGGAGTTGACACACACTTTCATTTACTACACTTACTTACAGAAGTAAACATGCCGTATTGGCTTTTCCCAAACTATATTGTTATACTGATTAAATATATAATAAATATTGAAATAAAATGTTTTAGCAACATATTAAACTGCAGATTAACATTTATAGGCACTTTAATATAACAAATACACTACATAAAATATCATATATGTTTAGACAAGATTCCTTTGGCCTGTTTTGGACAGATCATGAAGTGTTTGCTGTAAAATAGCCCTGCGTCGGAAGTTGCGCTTCTTCTTCTCTGTGCACTTGGACAATGTTTCCATGTTAGCAGACTCAAGACAAAACAGTCCCTGAAGACGAAGAGGAAAGTGTTGTGTTTGCATGGCGCCCTTATATAGCCTACTTCTTGGTCGCACGGTGATGACATCAGAGGCTGTCGCCGGTCAATAGGATTGATGTGATTGGATAGCAATTCAGACACCGGTCACGCTGAGGCGTTCCCCGTAGCGTCTTTCGTACGCAGCGTGAGTTCCCTTTCGAAAGGGAACATATTTTTCACTTTAAAATAATGGTCCAGATCACTAGTAGTTCCTTACTAGGTACTTGAGTAATTAGTGATGCATTTTATGACTTGAAAAAAAGATGATTGATTACATGTTCTTTATAACTTGTCAGTTAGTTAAAGGGTAACTAAACCCGAAAACAAATTTTTTTAGCAAATGATCTGATTGTGCTGTTCACAAGTAAATGTTTTGACATTTGGGTATAAAGTGTTTTAATTTTTCTAATATATATGGTGTAAAAGTGTCTTAGTGCTGCATTGTATTTTTATTTGATTCGGTAACGAGCTAGTTATATTTATAAGGCAAAGCTAAAAACGGGTGGCATTGATACATGTTTTTCCAATAACATCAGTTATACTGTGATGAAGATGAATTTCGTGTAAGATTCATAACATAGGAATACGGTGTTTTGCATGTAAGAGTTTCCATGATGAAAGCATTGTTGACTCTGATGAGGACTACACTCCGGAGACAAGTAACGCATCGTCGGCTCGAGGACAAGGCCGCGGTCGAGGGCAAAGCAGATGAGGTTGTGCAAGAGCACGGGCAACAGGCTCCGAGGAAGTAGAGGTGCGCGCATGTGGGCAGATCCTGTAGCAAAAGGGGTGGTAGCCATGGTAGCAAGAGAGAGTGACATTCGCACAAGCCAATCACTTGATTCGTCCCGAACGAAAATAATGAGCGGCGTTTATTGCAGATTAAAAAGTCTAGAGTCACTCGATTTGTATACTCTCTTTTTCAGTCTACTTACATTTTAATTATGTATTGACATATGAAGAAAGTTTAAACTAATTTGGACAAAAGTGTTTTAGATAATTCTTACCTACCCTACCTTTAACTTAGACTTGAGAGTGCATAGATGTTTAAGGCTGTTGGGTCAACGTTGATTTATTGCAATTTTAAAGGTTTTCAGTTTAATTTAGATTTTAGAAAATAAACGTGATTTCTCATCTTACAAATCAACAGTTTTTTTGTTTTTTTTTCACTGGCATGTCTCTCAGGTGTTCAGGACTAGTGCATCTTTGAGCCTATATTCAGTATGAGGTATACTTCAGGTACATTTTGAAATGTTTTAACTAATCTTGTAATGAATGTCATTTCAGTTCTACTTTCCGAGTAAGAATTGTGCTGTCGGACACATTTTGGAACAACATAAAACCAAGCTTATGTAGCTTGGAGCATTAGTGTGTTTTGGACCCAAAGGCTTACAAAATCCACCTTGAAATCAAATAATGACATACTTCTTGTCCAAGCTTGTGTAAGGAACATTCAGTAACTTGACATCTCCAAAAATGTCCAGCCACAGTTTCCTCAAGGATTCATCAGACTTTCTATCCAGCAAGAGGTCTAGATTGCAGTCACGGTCCATAATTGAGACAAGTTGTGCCAAAAAGGGGGTTACTACAGCTTGAACTCGTCTCCACAGGGCATGTCTAAAATACAGAAATTAACAAATATTTAAAGTAGAGTTGTTTTGAGTATAGGGTATTGTTTTACATCTATACATTAGGTCTATGATTCAAGACCTTTATGCACATTACACCTTCTCTTACCTAAAAGTCCCACCCTCTTGCAATGCATCAATATTTAGTGCTTCCTTGGAGACCCAGCTCTTGGCAGAGCTTGTGTTTTTATCGTGAGCCATTAACAGAGAATGAAGTTGCTTCTTTAAAGTTTTCATAAATTCAGCTGGTAACGTAAATATATCAATTTCAGTAACCACATATACATTGGCTAATAAAAGCTATAAAATATAACAGAAACAGTGATAAATCTCACCTTGTAGAGTTTCATTGTCAGCCAGGAGCATGAGCAGAATTTGTACTCTCTTGGTGCTGCGGGTTCCCGCCTCTGTCTGATCTCTTAACATGCCAACTGCAGTCTGAACACAGCTTCGAACCAGAACTATGGTGTCTAAAACATTCTCCCAGCCCTGAAAAGCACAAGAAACAACTACATTTTGTAGCTTAATAAACTCAACAGGGGGACCATAGTTTCATAAATATTCAGAACATTTTTGTTGAGGTTGTGACCCACAGTATTGTCTTCTAGTTCCATCTTCTCTTCTTCTGTATGCATGTCTTCAACCTCCATTGCTGCAAGCAATACCAATTAACACTGATCACTCCTTTAAAGACAACTCTTAATATTTTGTAAATAAACCGACATCACCTTCAGTCTCATCTGCTTTCTCTTCAAACAACTGGCTGATGGTCAGACACTGCAAGGCTTTTATATCAGAGACAATATCTTTCGATATTCTCAGGTCATCAATGTGGACTGACTTCCAAGGGCCTTATTAAATGAATCATGATTGAGATTTTGTCTAAAACAAACAAAATGTTGGTCAGTGATGCAAAAGAATCTGTTGTCTTACCACCATGAAATCCAACATAGGATGTTCCACCATCCATTCTGGGTAGTTTGGTGATGAAGTACACAAAAATCCTTCCATTGCATTCTTTTCTGAATTTGTTGATTTCATTGAGAGAAGAATACCTGGAAATATATAAAATAATGCTGACTTGATTGGATTTACTGAACAAGTAAATTGTGTCACTAACCAACCAAACATTCTTGTTTCTACTCACTTTGCAGATGCAATGACATTTAAACTTTGAGAGCTTTCATCCAAATCTGTTTGGATAATAAGTATCTTATCTCCAGTGGTGTTTTCCAAATAACTCCTGTACAGAGAAAATTTAATTAAATTAATAATAAATATGCTTTTTTGTTGTGATATGAAATTATGTGATGCTGTGAGTTCAATACTTGATTTTCTTGAGAAATGAGCTTTCCATGTCAAACTGCTGTAGTGAGAGGAGCTCTATGTTTTGAACTATGTTCTGTAGCTGTTCAGTTTCAGCTGCAATCAGAAGCCTTGAGAACGTAGTTACCTACAAGATTAAGAAAGAGATAGCAAGAAAAAAAAACTTTGTGCACTAAACTGGCAAAATACAAATATTATAGATTGTTCTAAAGTAATAATCTAAGTATTTAAAATACAATGTGTATACCTCTGTGAAAAGGGCATGGCCAAGCCCTGCTTGCTGTGTTTGAGTAAGGATGAAGTTAGCAAGGGAGCTATGCTTCTGCTCTTCAAAGTACATCCTTGACAAGTGCTCACTTTCTACTTTGGGGAGGGAAGTGCAGTCTAGCCTAACCACTGCATCTGGTGATGCACAGTTCAAAAGCATCAATTTAGCCTCATCAAAGATCAATTTCAAAGGATCTGAAATTTGCCCTTTGAGCTCCTCTGTAACTTGCAAGACAACAGAGGCACATGTGTCTGAGTGGTAGCCAATGAAAGCATCAGCTGGAAGATATTGACTTGCTTGGGGGGCATTTAAGTGATTGCCTTTAGCTGCAATGAAGCATGCAACCCACTTCTCAAGCTTCTCAACAAGGTTCTTTTGTTTGCTCTGTAGTACGGTATTGATGTCAAGATAATGTTTCTCCAACCTGTTGATCAATGGAATGGGAAACTGCTTGTATACAATGTCCTTCTCCTCAATGACAACGAGCCTGAAATCTTTGTGCACTCTGCATTTGACTCGATGGGTTCCAAGCCCCAAATCCACATATTTCTGACCTCCAAGCCAAACATAATATTGGTTGAGAGCATCATACAAGCTTTCGTACAAGTTCTGCAAGTTCAGAAGCACGATGGTTTGACCAGTTTCCATACAAATCTTTACACGGTTAATGTTGCGGCATATCTGGGTATACTCCTGGTCTTTTGGAAAGCTTGAACCAAAAATAATCTCTGGTTGGCACTGGTCTGAAAAAAACATCTGCTGTAGAATTCGAAGGGCTGCATAGTTTTTGGTCAGAACAAGCAGGTACCTGCATTCCTCATCTTGGCCAATGGCTGTGATGTTCTCTCTTACAAGCTCAATGGCACTGATATTCTCAAGTTTGGGTTTGATTTTTAGTCTGCTGGTGAAAACTGTGACAGCATCCACATTACCCTTGCCACTAAAGTTCCTCAGCACAGCCTTCACAATATGTTCTGCACTAGGCTTTTGATTTGAAACTTTGGCTACAGCAAATATCATCTTTATCAAGCTATAATAGTCTCGCAGACCAAAGAAACCTCTGTCTTGTTCCTTACATATTTCCAGGTAAGCACTGGCAAATGGCTGAAAAAAATCGCTCACCGTTTCAAGGATCATGGGATCTGAGGAACATATTCCTTCAGCAGTGTGAAGCAATTCCTTTTCATCGGGATCACCACGAGAAACAAATATCCCTCTATTCATCTTGGCTGGATCTAAAGCCCAGTTTGAGATACCAATGAATCCCACCTTCTTGTGTGGTACTGGCTTGTCATCTATGCATCCCTCTTCCAGCAAAGGATGTAAAGTTTTCAAGGGCATTTTCTGGGAATCTTCAGCCAAGCCTATCTCATCTAGCACGACCACTGAGACATACTCTGTTAGATTCTTGCTTTCTTGAAAACGGGCAGACTGCTTGAATGTATTGATGATCCCCTCTGGTGTAGAATGAGGACTGCACTGAAAAGAAACAAGGTGGATCTGCTTCAGTTTTCTAAACAAATCTGAATGGGCTGCTTGGCCTTGCATGCCATCTGCAACCAGAGTTTTAGACAAGGACTTGGAGCTTCCAGGTTTTCCAACCAAAAAGAGAGGAATCCGTAGTTCAATGCAAATCACCATCATGAAAACATTTTCCTTCAAGGCATTGTTTTGAGCAATGGTTTCACCCAATGGAACTCCACTCAGAAAAAGATCCTGAATAACTGAAATCTCCTGCATCATTTTCATTGGGCTGTAGGTCTCTGGAAGGTGACTGCAAATTGTCCTTCTGTATTTCTCTTTATCCTCCAAGCAAGCATGGTAACACACACCAACAGCCATAAGTAATGACCAAAGAATTGGGTTTTTTTCACCAGTATTCCTCTGATGTGGATCATTTCTCTCTGCCCGCCGGATACTCTCAAACTGGTCAAGCTCTGAGAATATCATTGGGTGGTTTTTGTAGAACCAGGCAAAAACTTGCATGCAGCGCTCTACATCCCTCAGACTCACAAAACTACATTCATCCTGTCTTGTTCGCATATACATCTGTGAGGCTGAAAGAACATCAGTGATGGTTGCAATGTAATCTGATCTAATGGAATGGGTTTCGACTTCCCTTTCTACTATTTGCTTGATGTACATTTTCTCAGTATGATCATTAAGCTGTCCAAAGTCCCAAACTAGTGGAATCATGCTAGGTGGTAAAGCCTGCACTCTGTACACTAGCTGGCGAAGTGGAATGGATCCCAGTTTTTCATCTGTTTCCTCAGCACGAACTCTGTACCCCAAACCAGCTGACTCCAATCTCTTGATCATTATGTCTGTGTGTTTCCTGTACGGGTTGCAAGCAGCAATGATTTGCAAGCCAGTGTCACTTTTCAAATGCTGTCCATCAGCAGTGTTGTCGCAGAGGATTTCCTTAATGCTGCTAATGGCCTCGGTTGTGTTTGCTTCATCAAAAAACAATACAGAGTCTAATTCATAATCCTGCTTGTTTTTTAACGCTATGTCCTCTGCTTCTCTCACTTTGGTGTAAATCATGTCTGAACTTGTCCCTCCATGAACCTTGACTAGTTTCATGTTTTCAGCGGCAACTCCCCTTCTGTGCATCTCACAAAGGAATTTGATTAGCCTGGTCTTCCCACATCCTGTCTCACCCATGATTATAACAGGAATCCCACAGCGGAAGCGCATGTGAATTGCCAACATTTTCAATATGTTGTCTGTAGTGAGCTCATATGTTTTATCTGGGTCTAGACAATGTGTTCCCAACACTCTGGAAAGGCTCTCAATTTTCTCCCATCTTGGGAGCTGGTCAAAATCGATATTGAAAGGAACCCTCTGTAGTTTAAGGCTCTCATAGAGCTCTTTGGTCATGATGTTCTGCTTGATCACTCTTTTTCTTGATGGATCAACAGCATCAATCCCATTCTGTGCATTTGGCTGAAGATGAAAGCCAATGAATGTCATGGACTCATGGTCATCATTGAAGAAAATATATGGATGTGGTTCTGACTCCCATCGTTTTCTTATCCTAAAGGGAGCCAGATCCTCTTCATTGGCAGAAGAAAGGTCATTGTGCAGTCTTCCCGGACTCTGGTCAGAGATACTAAGTGAAGGAGTGGCAAAATCCTTTGCCATGAGAATCATGAAATCAACGACAAAATTTTTAAATCCCAACAAAATGTCAGAAACATTACAGAAAACTGAGTTCTCACAATCTCTTAGTTGCAAGTTCAGGAACCAAGCAAAATTCCGCAACTCTGCCCAAGAGGGGTCAATGATGCCACAGTACACAAACAACATCTGCAGGCATTCAACATGAGTGCCCTCAGTTCCTTTGTACCTGAAGGCATCCAAATTAACACCATTGTAGAAACGTTGCAGGTACTGATAAGGCCGCTGGTAGGCCTCACTTCGGAACTCTTGGTCATCCATAAGTGGATCATCATCCATTGATTGATCTTCCTGGATTCTCATTTCTAACTCAAGGACCTCTTTAGGTGGACGGCAGTAAACACTTGGAAACACATCCAAGAAAGCACATGGAGCACCCTATCATGAAAAGGCAAATACATTCATAAGGAATTTGTCTGGTTACAAAAAATAATTAAAATCCTATATGATTTCATAAAATATTTTGTATTTTCTTACAGCTTTTATGCCATTTTGTGATGTGCTACCACCCGGTCTTAGAATCTCAATTACATACAAGTGCTCATTACTGCTTTTCCACATATTTCCTTCTGAGTCCATGAGGTATCCAAGAATCAATAGCCTGAACAGAAATTCATGAAGTCCTGTCTTCACCTATAAGTATAACAATAATAAAACAAATTAGTACAAATAGCAATTATTTCTATTTGTTCATCAAATTCATAAAAAGTAAATACAGGTAGATACCATGGAGGTGATGTCAAAATGATACATTGAAAGCTCCCTTTTCTTAGGGCTGTTGAGTAAGGACTCAAGGATTATATTTTCATCAACTCTTGGCTCAGTTAACCTGATGCACTTCAGCTGTGAAGGCTTCTCTGTGGTCCTTTTCAATTTCTCATGCATTCGTTTAATGTGAAGTGATTTCCCTAGAAGCCACCAAAGAGTATGTAACTTATCTGACATAATTCCCATTCATACACACAAACAGTATTTTATTTTAGTATTATTTTATATTTTATTATTTATTTATTTATTATTATTATTATTATTATTTATAATTGTTCCATTAATCTATTCAATTAAATTTATACTCACCAACTCCTGACCTTTCAGAGAATACAATTCCCACACATTGTCTGTTTTTGAACACAGCAGCGGCACTGGATATGTCAGCTGGGACTGTAAAATGCCTAGCAAGGTATCGCTGAATACTTATTATTGGTTCTTGGGGAACCAAGTGCAATCTAAACTGACTAAAAGCTGAAGGAAGGTATGCATGTTCTCTATTAGAACTGCAGACCAACACCAGCCTGTAATATATTCTGCTTTGTGCATTTTGATGCTGAAAAAACTGCTCTACTTTGTAGCTCACTTCATAGGTAAGTTGGTCCACAAAGAGCATTGTGTATATCTTCTTTCCCCTGTAGCCAGCAGAAAGACAGCGCCTGAGGAAAAGTTCCACTTCTTCATATGGAGTGGAAGCACTACAGAGAAGTACTTCATCATAGGTTGGTAGAGGCTCATACTTGCTGCTCATGTAAATTGAAATACATGTTATTAGAATTTCTTCAGAGGGGCAGATGATTAGATTTGGTCTTCCAGTAGCCATTCCATCTGGCAGTTCTCTATGAATATTGCTTGTCTGCTCATCCTGTTTGGAATCACCCTCATATTCACTGGGGCTGTTGGCTAAAATTTCAAGAAAATATCCAAGGCTTCTGATATCAAGGAAGTGTGGCAAGAAATTGTTCATGTCTCGCATGTAAGCATTCCAAATCATATCTAGCTTTTCTGACCCATTAGCATGCCTCAACTGACTTGCCAAATCGTCAAACGATGGGCATGGCTCCTCAGTATTCAAATCATTTTCAGTCAAGCTGGGAACTTTCACAAATGTTTGAAAATCTAAGCCATCGTTTTGCTCAAGATCCTTCTTATTTTTTTCTAACTGAAGCCTGTGCCAAGCTTGTGTCACATCTGAAAAGGAGCAATTAGGTTTGATAAAGGACAGCATCATAAGAACTTGATTTTTTATGTCAGTCATATTTTTGCTGATCTGACTGCACAGGTAGACCACTTGTTCTGCAGTGTAATAGTTTAAGTAGTAATGCTGAGATCTCTGCATGTCCATAAAATCCTTCCAAAAGCATAGACAGCTTTCCATTTTCTTACAGACTTTAGGCAACTGTTCTGTCACATCACCTTCCACCATGATGGCACTGAAAGCACTCCCTAAGTTGAAGTCTATTATGATGCATGCTTCTTTACTATTACAGTTGACTTTTGCCTCCAAAATTCTGAACAATGGATTTCCAGCAGCAAACAAATCAATAAATGCAGAGGCCAACCTCTGCACATTTGCAAAGACCTGGAAACAGAAAAGAAGTTCATGGATAATTGCAGGGATAATAACAGCCATGGTGAAAGACAACAGAATAAAAAAAGATAAAAAGGTGGAAAATCACCTCTGCAAATCGATTGACTTCGCACTGGCCCTGATCTCCTTTGCCAGACATTAGCATCAGTTTATTCTGAAGGTCCCTGAGGTCTTGAAAAGAATAAATGCATGTCTCACAGCCCTCATCATGCGCTTTTGTAATATGTAACTTCAGAATATCTTCCAAGCATAACTGAAAAAAAAAATTATATATATACATATTATTATATATTTATTATATTATATTATATTTCCAAAGTATTATCTTCATCAATTATACTATTCAACAGCAGAGAGAGAACTAAAATAAGCACTGTGCTTATTACAAGACTCTACTGGAAGATTCAACTAAAGCCACATTAATAAAGGTGGAAGCTGTGTTTTGGAACCTTTTTTATTATTATTTTTTTAGATGGTCCAAGAGAGGAGGGGGTATCAGGGGAGGCTTGGCCACGAACCCTATAGACATCCCTGTGCCCCCCTCCAGACCGAGGGAGACAGACTTAATGATAGCGTGTAATTTCCTCACTCAAGCCACTGATTCTCCTACTGACTGCTTTTAGAGGGAAAAGCTGCCCATAACTGCTGGTCTAGGATTACTTCATAATAAATCGCATTTGTGAAAAAGTGAAAAAGATTAGTGAAAAAGAGTTGGCAAAAGACTTTGCGCTTGTCAAATGAATCAATTTCCAACATGTTTTTGGTTCGGTGAGTAATATAGTCAATCACAGACATGTTTGTTGATTACTACAACGTATTTGGCCAGTCACATGTGTTGAAGTTAGAATCCACTCACCCCCAGAGTTTTTGTTCAGTTCTGAGTTCTGTACATGCGCTAATCCTCTCTAAATTTAGACATTATGTAAATAAAAGATTAAATCTGTCGTCAGCTTCACTGATTAATATAACGGGACTTTGTGAGATCGCGTTCATTGAATGAGTGACAGCTTTTAGTGCCTATAAAGGGAGCACTATTTTATAATTGCTTTTTATATCTAGGCGATATTAAAAAAATTATATAAAAATATATATTTTTTAAAATCTATAATATATTCAGAATTTGAATAAAACTTTTGTTTTCCATTCTTGACAAGCGGCAACATACACACTTCAATACATAGACCCATATCCGCAAATAAATGCAGGATTCACTCTCGAAATTGTGATGACTCACAATGATAAATATTTATGTATTGAAATCAGGCTCATATAAATGTCAAGAAAATACGATTCTTGGCTGCATGTCAATATTCATTAAAAAAAAACATTGCATGAGAGAGTTTAGCCCTCCATAATGCTCACATGACCTAAATTTGGATACAAATGAAGAAAAAAAAAAACTCCTTTCTAAGTAAACATATGGGAATCCATCAATATGTCCCCAATTTTTCACTCACACTGTGTCTTGCTAGACGCTATGGGAAAACTTTTTTTTACTTTTACTTTAAAATGCAGTGCAGCTGCACAGCCAACATAGTGCAAACCTATAAGCGTGCTGATTGGCTGGGCTGCAGGAACTGCCTGAACCTATTACGAGGCAGCGTAACTGCACGAACCAATAGGGGGCGAGTCCTGCCGCCAGCGAGTTGAGCCCACCAAAATGGGCGGAGCTACGGGCTATACAAGCAGCCCATTTTGACATAGAAATTTGATTTATTCTTCTTCAGCGACGATCTACCTATTTTGCTGACTCTCCTGCTTGAAGCATGAGATGAAGAAACAGTGGAGCTGCAAAGCTGAGTGAATTGGGACTAAGTGAGCTCACATCTGTTTATTCCCCGTGTTACTGCGAGAGCAAGCACAACGCTGACTGCACTCAGACGAGAACAGCGCTGACTATGACGCTCTCCCCTGTGACTATCAGTTGAGACTCATAGAGCATAATCTCTTTAAAGGTGCCCCTTTCTTCATATGTAATCTCTTTTGTTGAAAAGACCATGGAACAACAGGCGAATCTCAACATAACAGAGAGTGACGCAACCGGCGGGATCATTAATATGTATGCCTCCTACATTTGCATGATGCCAACCCATGTTAAATGTCAGGCGGAACTGCACAGCCAAATCATCAGGAGTTCTGCAGGTAAACAAGCGTCACGTGAGGATAGCTAAAATGGCAGATAATGGAAACAAATGTTATGTTCCAGGCTGTGCAGAGGATGTGAAGACTTTTCATACCCTTCCCACAGACAAAAAATGTCAACAGGCATGGTTGATGTTTATTTATAATACCACAACAATTTAATTCAAAGTTGAAAGGGGGTCTCTCAACCACCACCAATGTGCACTGGTACATAATCAAAATACAGCAGGTGAGTAGTAAACATGACACTATATTTACTGGCTTCTATACATTACTTTGTTTGGCTAAATAAATCGACTTTTAAATCAGTACTCTACTGTCAAACTGTAACGTTACTGTACAAACAACATATTTACACGCTACCCAGTTTGGTTCGTGATTCAAAGTTAAGAAGCCATTTGTTGTTCCTCAAAATCTGCATCATCGTCAGAAACAGGCTCAAACATATACGGTTGAATGCCTAATCTCTCCATTGTCATGACGGACAGTATAGATGAGTTAGCTGTCATTGAGCCGCGCAGTGAAACAGCCCATCAGAGCAGAACTCTGCATTAATATTCATGACCCTTCCAAATAAGGCAAAAACAGACCATTACATCCTAGGAACAATTTCTAGAGTTGTAAATGGACTTGTAAAACCGTATATGGACAATTTTGGACCTTAAGCCACAAACCCTCTATGTAGATATCAGAGAACAATTTAAAATATTGTTTCAAATCATTCTAGGCCACCTTTAAAAAAGCATTTTCGCCAGCTTTTGTTTCAAAATGCCTCACATCTAAGCGCATCACTTGATGCGCATGTTGCGTTCATTGAAGATTGACTCTTACTACGAGAGTGCGAGTCTCGTCTCGCTGCCTTCACAATCCATTTTCTCTGACGTGCTCTTCTTTTAACCCTTTGCCTGTCCAGTGGAGCACGGGACTAAGTGAGCTCAAGTCGGTTTATACCCGCGTGACTCTGTCTCCCTGCAGTGAAGGAGATTTCCCAGAGAACGAGTACAGCGATGACTATGACGCTCTTCCCTGTGACTATCAGTTTTGCTCGCTAAGAGCAGAGCATGTACTGGGCAAATTGAACCAGGTAGCAGACATGCTGTCTCGAGACAACATTTCCCCTGGAAATGGTATCTCCACTCTTAAACAGTTCAGCTAATCTAGAGCATCTCCGGGAGGACAGAGGTAGACCTCTTCGCCTCAGAAGACAAATCTCACTGCCCAACATTCTTCTCAAAGAACAAGGATGCACTGACCCACGAATGGCCCAGCCTCCCTTTACACATTTCTTCTGGAATCGATGCCCCCGCAGGCCATCGAAAGGATCAGGGAGACTAAGTGTGCAGTCCTTCTAATAGCCCCTCTCTGGCGGACCATAATATGGTTCCCCCGAGATGATGCAGCTGCTCGGAGCAGCTCCGATACCCAAGGAAGAACCTCCTAACTCAGGCGAACAGGGAGACAGGAAACTAAACCTACTCTGCCCTGTCAGGGCTCTCAGAGTCTATAGAGCGTTCTGCCGGATTCAGGCAGTCCGAGCAGCTCTTTATATGCTTCGGTCGCAGCACAAAAGAGGGCTTCCGGTTTTCAAGCAAAGATTATCATGTTGGATAATTGATGCTATTGCTTTAGCCTACACCTCTATGGGCCTTCAATGCCCCATAGGCGTCAGAGCTCACTCCACATACTCTAAGGCCAAACTTCAATCCTGGGCGGTGGTGGCTCAGTGGTTCATATAGGTTGTCTACAAACCGGAAGGTTGGTGGTTCTATCCCCGGTTTCATCTGACCAAGTGTCGAGGTGTCCATAAGCAAGACACCTAACCCCAGCTGCTCCCGTTGAGCTGGATGGCGCCTTGCATGGCTGAGTTCAGTGTGAGGTCATCATCTTAAATAAAATGGCGTGATTTAACAGTGTTCCCATAGCATCTAGCAAGATGCAATATGAGTGAACCGTTTTCGAAAGGGAACATGTGGACTCAGTTACTCACGTAAACTTGGTTCCCTGAGAATAACAGGAATGAGTACCATGAGTACTGAATTTTCACCATGATTTCTATGGTGAAATGGGCTGCTTTTATAGCCAGTAGTTCCGCCCATTTTGGTGGCCTCAGCTCGCTGGTGGCCACCTCGCCATAGGTTCATGCAGTTCCCGCAGCCCAACCAATCAGTGTGCTTATAGCGCTGCACTTTTTTAGCTATCCGGCTGCACTGCAATTTAAAATAAAGACTTCAATATTTTGAGAAAACGAGTTTCCCCATAGCAAGACGCAATACTCGTTCCCATTATTCTCAGGGAACCAAAGTTACCTGAGTAACTGAGTACATTAATTGCTTTGTTTTACCTTGTAATTAAATACCAGTCACTTTGAACTAATGTAAATAAAGAATGCTTCATGACGTTCCTGTGTAGGTTAACAGTTTTTTTTTAACTGGTTTTGGCCAAAAATACAGCATAATGTTAGTAAAAAAACATTAATAAAAAAATTCTGTGTGCTTCAACAAGTGTAAGTAAAGTAGTAATGACAAACCTTCTTTTGATTTTGTGCACTGATAATGTAGATGCCGTTTGTGTTGATAGCTGATGCCAGAGACAGAGATGACATTTCCACTGACCCATGACTGTCCTTGACGGTCTTCAACCATTCTATGTGTCTTGAAGAGTCACACTGAAACCAAAGAAAATGTTGATAGACAAGAATATAAAGAATCCTGCTTTCATTTCTGTTTTTTAAAGCTAGCAAATTCTCTCACAAATTTCTTTGGGAGGTTGGGGTCATTATCAAGTGACTTCCATAGTTTGCTCAGCATCTCTTTAAAATGATTGAAGTCAGCATCTGGCTTCAAATCATAGAGCATTGTGGAGTAGCCAAGAACTGCATCATGAAAACAGGCCACACGATCCACTTCTAAATCATTCTCTCCAGCAGAGATGGAAGCCAAATCCACAAATACTTTCAACTCACTGATGTCTGAAGTAATAAAGATGAATAACATTTGCTTACAAATGAGCATAAAACGATAAAATTACATTAAATTACCATTTTAAACACATTTATTTACCTCTAAGAGCCTTTTTAACCCACGTAACAAAATTATTTCTGCGGCCAAGCTCCTGAAGGCACAGTCTACGGGACTCTGTGATGCCCATGAGCACAGTTTTTGCGTCCTCCAACTCTTCGTCAATGCTGTCAAGACGCTCATTTTTAAAATCCTTGTGTGTCTGAAAGAAAGCCTTGTGGGTTTACCTTATTCCTTATTTATCTTTAATAAAAAATGCACTTATGACAGCAAAATATGATGACTTACAATATTAAGCAACTTCTCCAAGATTTTAAAATCTCCTTGTAGGCAGAGCGTCTGTTTGACCATCTTGATCACCTGAGCTGACTCTACTGCCAGATGAAGCTCATGGTACTGCTCAATCTGCTGGATTCTTTTATGGACCCAATGCTGGTCATCACTGAGATCCAGTTTGCACATGATTGCAGCTTCTGCTGCCAGTTCTTTATATTTTCCCTTGTAGGTTCTGAATTTTGCATCAATATTTTCAAAAGTGATGCTGCCATTTTTAAGCCCATTGTATATATTTTTGTAGGCATTGTAGCAAGGTTTAAATATGTCACTGTGAAGCTTTTTGAGTGTGATAACCAAATCGCTCCCTGAAGGTATTGTTCCTTTTTTTTTTGCATTATTTTTTAACTCTGTTGCCTCATTTACCCAACCCTTTTTGAAGATGAAGCTGTCTTTGAATGCGTTTAGGTCAACTGCCATAGATCGAACATCATCTTCAAGCTCCAAGAAGTTGACAACTCTTGATATAACAGCGGGATTTTGATTTAATGAATGAACATCCACAAACTTGTCCAAGTCCATTTCATCAATGTCAATATTAATTTTTTCTTCCAATCCTTCAAAATCAACTGTAAAATAGAGGACATTTAGTATTAAAATCTCTCTATAAAAGCAATCTATTATCGTCAGATGTTCAAAAAAGAGCTTATACCCCTGACATGTTCCTGTAGACTTTGGCACATTGTAATGAGAACATCCACCAGTGATCTCTCATGATTGATAGCCTTCACCTCCTCTTTTCTAGACTGAAGAAGCCTCTTCATGGAGCTGGCGTCCTTGTATTGTTCATTTTCACCAAAACAATCTGGAAAAACAGCAAGGTCATGACTCATTGCATAACAGAATATAAAAGGGAGAAATCTTATATGCAAGGTATTTTACCTAATTTAAGCAGCTTATAGAAAGCCTCCTCGTTTTGCAGGATGTGATGGATTAGCTTTATTTTTATTTTCCCTGCTACAAGTTGATTTAAAATATTTGTGAATAATGATATTGCCATGTCAAATTTCTCTTTAGCTTCTTCAGAAAGCTGACTGATCAGTTTTTCATTAGTGCCTACAGAGCACATAAAAAGAGATGTTAACATACATTATACTGTGTGTGTATATATATATATATATATATATATACACACACACACACACACACACACAGGTCCTTCTCAAAAAATTAGCATATTGTGATAAAGCTCATTATTTTCCATAATGTAATGACAAAAATTAAACTTTCATATATTTTAGATTCATTGCACACCAACTGAAATATTTCAGGTCTTTTATTGTTTTAATACTGATGATTTGATAACGAGCTCATGAAAACCCTAAATTCCTTTCTCAAAAAATTAGCATATCATGAAAAGGTTCTCTAAACGAGCTATTAACCTAATCATCTGAATCAACTAATTAACTCTAAACACCTGCAAAAGATTCTTGAGACTTTTAAAAACTCCCAGACTGGTTCATTACTCAAAACCGCAGTCATGGGTAAGACTGCTATTCTGTCCTCAGTGTGTGTGACTGTACACAAATCGACAGATAGCTAACAGGCTTCAAGAGAAAGTCAGAGGCTGGAGTAAAGTTCAAGGCTCTTTACTGTTGTTGTAATTCTCATGAAGTAATCTTTGTAAAACTGAAATGATACAGAAAAATAGTACCAATCACTGAATGATATTCAAGCACGTCATATGTTAACAGACATAAAATACTATACCTTTAAGCTACAAAGTTGTTACATATTTAACATTCAGCTGGTATGCTTATAGCTGTAAATAACTTGTAAATATAGTATGTGCAGCTCAACAGCTAAACTAACAAACTATGAAAGGCTATACAATAGCAGTTTTCACATGTTAAATAAATATTCAAGTTACATCACAAAAAGTCTTACATGACGCATGTGACTCAATGTAATTAACTATAAATTCAAATATAACTTACAAGCGATGCTTTCCCAAGGCACAAACAGAAATGGAAACAGGATAAGGTGACTAGAGCTGCAAGCTGACTGCATGGAATATAGCTACAAATCTGTTTCCTGATCAGACTGCATCATGTGATAAAATCAACCAATGAAAGCAATGTAAGAATTATATATGAACACAATGAACTACTCCTAGATGTCCACTAGGGGGAGATAGTAAACTAAATGTAAAGTATTCCTACAGAACATGACAACTGCCGACCTGACTGCTGTCCAGAAGGCCATCATTTTCACCCTCAAGCGAGAGGGTAAGACACAGAAAGAAATTTCTGAACGAATAGGCTATTCCCAGAGTGCTGTATTAAGGCACCTCAGTGGGAAGTCTGAGGGAAGGAAAAAGTGTGGCAAAAAATGCTGCACAATGAAAAGAGGTGACCGGACCCTGAGGAAGATTGTGGAGAAGGACCGATTCCAGACCTTGGGGGACCTGCGGAAGCAGTGGACTGAGTCTGGAGTAGAAACATCCAGAGCCACCGTGCACAGGCGTGTGCAGGAAATGGGCTACAGGTGCTGCATTCCCCAGGTCAAGCCACTTTTGAACCTGAAACAGAGGCAGAAGCACCTGACCTGGGCTACAGAGAAGCAGCACTGGACTGTCGCTCAAATTTTGCATGTCATTCGGAAATCAAGGTGCCAGAGTCTGGAGGAAGACTGGGGAGAAGGAAATGCCAAAATGCCTGAAGTCCAGTGTCAAGTACCCACAGTCAGTGATGGTCTGGGGTGCCATGTCAGCTGCTGGTGTTGGTCCACTGTGTTTTATCAAGGGCAGGGTCAATGCAGCTAGCTATCAGGAGATTTTAGAGCACTTCATGCTTCCATCTGCTGAAAAGCTTTATGGAGATGAAGATTTCGTTTTTCAGCACGACCTGGCACCTGCTCACAGTGCCAAAACCACTGGTAAATGGTTTACTGACCATGGTATTACTGTGCTCAATTGGCCTGCCAACTCTCCTGACCTGAACCCCATAGAGAATCTGTGGGATATTGTGAAGAGAAAGTTGAGAGACGCAAGACCCAACACTCTGGATGAGCTTAAGCCGCTATCGAAGCATCCTGGGCCTCCATAACACCTCAGCACTGAAGCAGTCATTTCTGCAAAAGGATTCCCGACCACGTATTGAGTGCATAACTGAACATAATTATTTGAAGGTTGACTTTTTTTGTATTAAAAACACTTTTCTTTTATTGGTCGGATGAAATATGCTAATTTTTTTAGATTTTGGGTTTTCATGAGCTGTATGCCAAAATCATCAGTATTAAAACAATAAAAGACCTGAAATATTTCAGTTGGTGTGCAATGAATCTAAAATATATGAAAGTTAAATTTGTATCATTACATTATGGAAAATAATGAACTTTATCACAATATGCAAATTTTTTGAGAAGGACCTGTATATATGTACATACATATATACATACATACATACACACACACACACACACACACATTACTGTAATTACTATTATATTAATAGTTCATCCGGAAAGTATTCACAGTGTTTAACTTTTCCCACATTTTGTTATGTTACAGTTTTATTTCAAAATGGATTTAATTCATTATTTTCCTCAAAATTCTACATAATGAAAACATGAAAGAAGTTTGTTTTGGAATCTTCTGTTTGGAAACAGAAAAAAAAAAATCAACACATATAATTATATAATAATGTAATTAATAATAATGTAAGTATACATGTAGTATTCACAGCCATGTCACTCAAAAGTGAGCTCAGGTACATCCTGTTTCCACTGATAGTTCTTGAGATGTTTCTACAACTTGATTAACAAAAGGAATGGCTACGTGACAAGTCTGTTAATAGGTACTATGCAAAGGCTGTAAACACTTACATGTGATTTTTTCTTTTCTTTTTTTCTATACATTTGCAAAGATTTCAAACAAGCGTCTTTCACGTTGTCATTATGGGGTATTGTTTGTGAAATTGAGGGGAACAATTAAATTAATCTATTTTGGAATAAGGCTGTAACATAAATTGTGGAAAAAGTGAAGCGCTGCGAATAATTTCCAGATGCATATATATGAGTGCTGTGCACACTATGCAGAGGGAATTCATATAATACCATGAAGCTCAAAGATATTCTTAGTTGCTGTCCAGCCCAGAATATGTTTGAGAACCTCTTCATCGTCCTCCAGATAGGTTCCTTTGTCATCTCTTGGCCAGGACTTTAGGATGATTGTAGACACAAATGTTTCCGTTTTCCAGTTGATGTTGAAATAATTTAGACTCTCAAAAAGTTTCCCCTCAGTTTTAGCCTGTTAAAAAAGTCTGTACAGTAAGTTTCTTTTTTTCATTTTCACTTTTTTCATGTTTTTCACTTTTACCACGAAATAAAAACAAAAGGACACATTTTTATATATTTAAAAAAAAACCTTAACTTATAACCACAACTAAAGTGAAGCCATAAGTGTGGTCATGCTTCATTTGAAATCTGAGGATGAGATCTCTAAAATGATGCATTCTACAAAGAATTTTGTAAGACCTTGTCTAGAGTTTTTACAGAAATAAAGATGCTAATCAAATATGTTTGTAAACACCCTGTAAACACCCATTTGCAGTCTTTTGTCTAATTTCTGGCGAGGAGAGCAGCTCAATTCATGATCTAATGTTATCAGTCAATGAACGATTTACACCTCAGACTTAATCTTCATTATTCTTTTATTGTTATTCTTTTGTTTGTATTCAGCCATTATAGCCTTTATTCTGGCATGATGGCTTGCCCAGTAACAGCACTTTACAGTAATCCACACGTTATCTACAGGGAGTGCAGAATTATTAGGCAAGTTGTATTTTTGAGGATTCATTTTATTATTGAACAACAACCATGTTCTCAATGAACACAAAAAACTCATTAATATCAAAGCTGAATATTTTTGTAGTTTATTAGGAAGTAGTTTTTAGTTTTAGCTATTTTAGGGGGATATCTGTGTGTGCAGGTGACTATTACTGTGCATAATTATTAGGCAACTTAACAAAAAACTAATTTATACCCATTTCAATTATTTATTTTTACCAGTGAAACCAATATAACATCTCAACATTCACAAATATACATTTCTGACATTCAAAAACCAAACAAAAACAAATCAGTGACCAATCTAGCCACCTTTCTTTGCAAGGACACTCAAAAGCCTGCCATCCATGGATTCTGTCAGTGTTTTGATCTGTTCACCATCAACATTGCGTGCAGCAGCAACCACAGCCTCCCAGACACTGTTCAGAGAGGTGTACTGTTTTCCCTCCTTGTAAATCGCACATTTGATGATGGACCACAGGTTCTCAATGGGGTTCAGATCAGGTGAACAAGGAGGCCATATCATTAGATTTTCTTCTTTTATACCCTTTCTTGCCAGCCACGCTGTGGAGTACTTGGCGCGTGTGATGGAGCATTGTCCTGCATGAAAATCATGTTTTTCTTGAAGGATGCAGACTTCTTCCTGTACCACTGCTTGAAGAAGGTGTCTTCCAGAAACTGGCAGTAGGACTGGGAGTTAAGCTTGACTCCATCCTCAACCCGAAAAGGCCCCACAAGCTCATCTTTGATGATACCAGTCCAAACCAGTACTCCACCTCCACCTTGCTGGCGTCTGAGTCGGACTGGAGCTCTCTGCCCTTTACCAATCCAGCCACGGGCCCATCCATCTGGCCCATCAAGAGTCACTCTCATTTCATCAGTCCATAAAACCTTAGAAAAATCAGTCTTGAGATATTTCTTGGCCCAGTCTTGACGTTTCAGCTTGTGTGTCTTGTTCAGTGGTGGTCGACTTTCTGCCTTTCTTACCTTGGCCATGTCTCTGAGTATTGCACACCTTGTGCTTTTGGGAACTCCAGTGATGTTGCAGCTCTGAAATATGGCCAAACTGGTGGCAAGTGGCATCTTGGCAGCTGCACGCTTGACTTTTCTCAGTTCACGGGCAGTTATTTTGCGCCTTGGTTTTTCCACACGCTTCTTGCGACCCTGTTGACTATTTTGAATGAAACGCTTGATTGTTCGATGATCACGCTTCAGAAGCTTGGCTATTTTAAGACTGCTGCATCCCTCTGCAATATATCTCAGTATTTTTGACTTTTCTGAGCCTGTCAAGTCCTTCTTTTGACCCATTTTGCCAAAGGAAAGGAAGTTGCCTAATAATTATGCACACCTGATATAGGGTGTTGATGTCATTAGACCACACCCCTTCTCATTACAGAGATGCACATCACCTAATATGCTTAATTGGTAGTAGGCTTTCCAGCCTATACAGCTTGGAGTAAGACAACATGCATAACGAGGATGATGTGGTCAAAATACTCATTTGCCTAATAATTCTGCACTCCCTGTATAGTCTTTCTAGAAAACAAACAAACTAAAAGCATATCCTTGAAAAACAAAAACAAAATAGATTTAGAAATAGATATAGCTAGCTCCTGGCGCAACAGATGCATTAGAGTTACAGTTACCATCAAGCTACATAACACAATTTAAAAGATTGATTACAATTACACATAGTGCTAATTGTAAACCACTATGTAGGTAATACAACGGCACATAGTCTTAGAGTTAAACCTTGACTACAACCCCAAATCAGAAAAAGTTGTGACAGTATGGAAAAGGCAAAAAAAAAAAAAAGAAAAAAAGTGATTTCTAAATTTACTTTGACCTGAATTTCATTGCAGACAATATGAACAATGTTTTGTCTCGACAACTTCATGTCATTTTTAAATATGCATCCTTTCCTGTCATTCAGACCTGCAACACATTTAAAAAAAAGTTGGGACAATAAAGCATTTACCACTTTGTAATGTTGCCATTCCTTTTCACAACACTTAAAAGACGTTTAGGGACTGAAGACACCAAGTGATGAAGTGTTTCAGGTGTAATTTTGTCCCATTCTTCCTGCAAACAAGTCTTAAGGTGGGCAACAGTACGGGGTCTTCGTTGTCGCATTTTGCGCTTCAAAATGCGCCAAACATTCTCTATTGGAGACAGGTCGGGACTGCAGGCAGGCCAGTCAAGTACCCGTACCCTCTTCCTCCGCAGCCAGGACTTTGTAATGTGTGCAGAATGTGGTTTTGCATTGTCTTGTTGAAATATGCATGGACGTCCCTGGAAAAGATGTCTTCTTGAAGGCAGCATATTATGCTCCAAAATCTCTATGTACTTTTCAGCATTAATGGTGCCTTCACAGAAGTGCAAGTTACCTTTGCCAAGTGCACTGACACAACCCCATACCATGACAGACCCTGGCTTTTGAACTTGTTGCCGGTAACAGTCTGGATGATCCTTTTCTTCTTTGTTCCGGAGCACACGGCGTCCATTCCTCCCAAAAATACCTGAAATACTGATTCATCTGACCACAGTGCACGTTTCCACTGTGTGATGGTCCATCCCAGATGCCTCCGAGCCCAGAGAAGTCGACGGTGCTTCTGGACACTGTTAACATAGGGCTTCTTTTTGGCACAGTACAGTTTTAACTGGCATTTGTGGATGTAACTACGTATTGTGGTACTTAACAAAGGTTTGCCAAAGTAGTCCTGAGCCCATGTGGTGATATCGCTTATAGATGAATGACGATTCTTGATGCAGTGCCGCCTGAGGGGATCGGAGATCACGGTTGTTCAGCTTAGGCTTGCGCCCTTGTCCTTTACACACTGAAATACCTCCAGATTCCTTGAATCTTTTAATGATGTTATGCACTGTTGAATGTGAAATATCCAAATCTCTTCCTATCTTTCTTTGAGGAACATTGTTTTTAAACATTTCAATTATTCCCTCACGTATTTGTTGGCAAACTGGCGATCCTCGGCCCATCTTTGCTCCTAAAGGATTATACCTTTCTTGGATGCTGCTTTTGTACCAAACCATAATTACAATCACCTGTTGTCATCACCTGTTTCAAATCACATCATTATTTAACCATTTTACCTCATTACTAGCCCTAAATTGCTCCTGTCCCAACTTTTTTTGAAATGTGTTGCAGGTCTGAATGACAGGAAAGGATGCATATTTACAAATGACATGAAGTTGACCAGACAAAACATGAAATATTTTGTGTTCATATTGTCTGCAATGAAATACAAGTCAAAGTAAATTTAGAAATCAGTTCTTTTTTTTATTTGCGTTTTCCATACTGTCCCAACTTTTTCTGATTTGGGGTTGTAACTGGGGCCCAGGTCAGGAAGCAGATGGACTGGCTTAACCGGCAGCTGGCTGTCTCACGTCACAGAAGTCAGATAAATCTCAACACATTGAGACACTTTCACCTAGATATTATCACATAGAGACTCTGTCTGTTCCCTGAATTAGTAAATACAAAACCCTCGAACCCATTTAAGGGTAAAAATGTAATTGATGTTCAACAAATAAAAAAACATATAATACAGATGAGCAATTGATAAAGCTTGGGTTGCTGAATATTCAATCCCTTCCCTCAAAAGCACTTATTGTTAACGATATGATTACAGATCATAACCTAGACATGCTGTGTTTGACAGAAACCTGGCTAAAACCTGACAACTACATTACTTTTAATGAGTCCACCCCTTAAGATTGTTATAACACGAGCCGCGTCTGAAAGGTAAAGGGGGAGGGGTTGCTGTAATTTATAATGATATCTTCAGTATTACTCAGAAGTCTAGTTTCAAATATAATTCCTTTGAAGATTTGGTGCTTTATGTAACGTTATGTACTGTAATTGATAAATCCCGTTTGACATTTGTGTTAGCTACTGTATACAGGGCACAATACAGACTTTATCAAAGAATTTGCAGATTTTCTATAAGAGTTAGTACTAGCAGAAGATAAAGTACTAATTGATGGGGATTTTAATATCCATGTAGACAATGAAAAAGACGCATTGGGATTGGCATTTAGAGACATTATAAACTCTATTGGTAATACCTCTATTGATAATGCTTAGAATATCAAAATCAACTGCTGGCAGTGGATCCTGTTCCTACTTAGTACCTAAACCGGCCCCGCTTAGCAACTATTTTACATTAATTGTATTTGCTAACCATAATGTGTTGTATGCAATTTTATTGTGTGATTTTATAATTGTGATTATTTTTAAGGTTCCCTTTCGTTACACCTGGCTGGAGGACTGCCGATGAAAATTAGCACTTGTGAGCTAACTCGGGTACATTTACATTTTTGTAATGTTGATTAATGTACATTGTCCTCTTTTAAACAAACAAACAAACAAACAAACAAACAAACAAACACTCTAGAACAGTCTTCCTAGCATTGTTTAGGAACCAGACACAGTCAGTTTAAATCTAGACTAAAAACACATCTCTTTACTATGACATGCACATAGAAACATTATCAAATTATATTATTCAAATCAGTTAAATTATTTTCTTAGGCTTAATTAGGTCTGCCGGAACCAGGAACACTTCCCATAACACCTGATGTACTGGTTAACTGTTCAAATCACACTTCAAGCACAGTCATCACAGTAATATTTCCCTGTAACAGTAGCTGAGCTGGAACAATACACAGTTCTCTGATAAATAATTAGTCAATATTAAATATTATATTATGCTATTATATCATATTTAATAGTGATGCAATGAAATGAAAATTCTGGGCCGAAACCGATAATTTAGGATGCACTTGACCGAAAACCGAAACTGAAGCCGAAAATGGCTTCTTTGTATCTGAAAAAAAAAAAAAAAAAAACACAAACCAATAGAATAATCATCAAACTTTTATTAACACTTACAGTTACATAACAAAACCTAAAATATTTTTTAACAATAAATAAATAATATTGTTCTTCAAGTTTTCTTCCATTGAATAAAATAATTTAACATTTGTGGGGGAAAAAACAATCCACAATTATCTGAATAACTGCAAAAAACAAAACAAAAAAAATTCACAGAATGGCAGTGGACCTCTTTTCTGTTGCTGCATGTAAACAATTATTTACTTGCATTTTAAATTTCTGTGCAAAACAACAGTGCAAAAACAGCAATAGAACTCAATCCAAACTCAAACTGTAAACAACATTTAAGCCTATGTAGCCCTAGAAAACACAGTTGTGCAGTGCTACGCAAATTTTAATGTAACTATATAAACAGAAAATTTGACTGCTGTTTATTTAAGGAAACGTGTCAGGTTTCTCTTTAAGAACAAAAGTTGCTCAGCTTTTTGACAAGAAAGACGGTTCCTCTTCTCATTAAGAACATGAGATGCTGCACTGAATAGTCTCTCACTGTCTGTGCTGGTGCTTGGGGCAGATAAATACCTGCGTGCAATCTGTGCAAGCAATGGAAAGCGGTCTTTGTATGCGCGCCAGTAGTCCAAAGGATTGTCGCTTCTGGCAATGGGTTTTTCAGCTAGATACATCTCTATTTGTTGTGCGGCTGCGCTTGTTTCAACACCGCTACGAATTGGGGTGCTTTCCTGTAAAATCTCGTCAAACATCTCAGAAAGTGAGGGAGTGTACGCCTCCTCACTTGTACGCGACCGTTTCTCGGGCACCGTTTGCGGTGCGCTCCCCGTCGAGTCTCTTCCTTCACCAGATGTTTCAATCTCCGTCAGCTCTTTTTGTGTCATTTCACGCACTCGCAGCTTTTTCTCTTCGTCGAAATAATGTTCTTTAAAGCACGGGTGTAGTATAGTTGCAATACAGTATAGAGGGTTGGACTCGGTGTCTGGAAAGCGCTTGTTAACAGCCTCCAAAAGAGTCTTTTTAGCTGTTTTTACACCGTGATCTGTTTCCACCTCTTTTCCCAGCAGACGCTTCAGTGCTGCTATCAAAGGAATAACCTCTGCAGCCGAGGCTTTAGCCAAGCTTATTTCCTTCATCTGTCATCTGTTCGAATGGGGCGAGAAGAGACACTATGTTTTCCATTAGTATCCACTGGTGTGCACTCAAAGTAGCGGGCAGATCGTAATCTGTCATTTGGCAGCTATGACCCGCTTCTGCTCAAGTAGACTTTGCAACATGTAGTACGTACTATTCCAGCGAGTAGCTACATCTTGCTGGAGACGTTTGGGTGGCATCCCAAACTGTATTTGCAAATCTTGCAGTCGGGAATAAGCAAGCGGAGAATGTTTAAAGTGTCCCACAATCTTTCTCCCGATTGCTGTTATTTCAGAAATGCTGCGTTGACTCAGCAATCCTTCATTCACAGCCAACTGAAGCGTGTGTGCCATGCATGGTATGCTGTTCAGTCCACTGTCCTCCATAGCCTTTAACATGTTCCGTGCATTATCTCGGACAATCACATGCACATTAGATTTCTCAATGTGCCAAGTGTCAAACATTGTAGACAAAGCATCAGATATCGCTGCTGCGGCGTGTGACCCAACAAACTCCCGTGAGTGAAGCAAAATGTTTTGCAGTTTAAATTCAGAGTCAATCCACTGTGCTGTTAAGCTAAGCATGCTAGTTGGGCTAACGTCTGAGCTCCAAATGTCTGTGGTAAAACTTAGAGTTTGTCTGTCTGTGGACATGAGCTCATGAACGTGTTTTGCAACTCGGTCATACATTGCAGGTAGACTTGTTTCTGCAAAATAGCGTCTGCTTGGCAGTGTATAACGTGGCTCAATATGTTGTATGAGCCTACGAAATCCAATGTCCTCCACCACAGAAAACGGCTGGTCATCTAAGGCAATGAATTCCATCACTTTCTCAGTAATGCCACGTGCTTTGACACTATCTCCCTCAAATTTCTTAGTCTTTTCAAATAACATGGCCACAGAGGGTGTTTGTGATGTAGTTGGGGTACTTTTAACCAATGTTGTTTTGCGGTACTCCTCATGTTCAATTGGATGTCGTGTTTTCAGGTGGTGTATCAAACCTGTTGTCGAAAAGTTTTTTGGCACCGTACCCCCTCTTGAGACTTTTGCAGAACAAACGTTACATATTGCAAGTTTGTTGTCCTCATCTGAAACTTTAAAATACTTCCATACCGCTGACATGCTTGATCTTTGCAGACGCGTGCAATCAGCTCGACCGTGAGTGAAACCTGCTTGAGCACGGAGGGGAGGGGTGGGTGACGAGTGATAACAGCTTGACCTTGAGTGAAACCCAAGTGCTAGCGCATGGATGGGAGGGGCGCGGTTGACATTCATTTTCGGTTGACATTTTCGACTGGATTTTTTATTTCGGCCCGAAACCGATAATGCCATTTTCGGCCGAAATTTTTGCCGACCGAAATTTCGGTGCACCCCTAATATTTAATATGATATTATTATTGTTAATATTATTAACATTAACAATAATTTAGAAAATGTTACAATTCTAGTACTACTGGGCAATACTGAAAATCGTTCTTTTGTGCTATACCTGGCAGTGTTTTGTAAGCAAGTTTCACATGTGACTGGGTTCTTCTTTCTGTACATGGCAGTAATAGGCATTTTGGATGAATACTTACTTATACTAATAGTTACATTCACAATGAAATGCATTATCACTTGTTACATGATCTCTTTAATAAGTCACAAATAAAATTGTAGTTTTAATGCTTTTCAAACTATTTGTGGGACATTTTTTGTCAAAATGACCTGAGGTATTAACTCTTTCCCGCCAAACGAAATTCTGTTTTTACGTGTGTTCATTGTTATATGCTAGGGGGCACTATTGCGTATCTTCGGACAGAATCAGAATCTCTTGATAAAAAAACAGGCGAAGAATATGCAAAAAAACAACAACAACAAAAACAAGTGATCGTATGTAAGCAGATGCATATGTAAAATCATGTGATCATCAGCATTAAACATCATATTTAACTGCCTGATGTTATTGAGTGAAATGTCCAGGCCGAGCTACAGGACTGTGAAGCTTTGGGGTGTTGATGAACTCAAACTGCTCCATCTATGTTTGATCATCGCTCTGAATCTTATCTGGATGTAGTCTTTTCTCAGCTTTTTGTTCAAAATGTTGCTTTTTTTATGAAACTTAACCATATTCAAGTGATGATAAAAAAAAAGGAATCCATGAAGCTAGAATAAAAGTTTTTTTTATATTATATATAGAGGCTCTGCTCTTTCTTGTTTAAAAGCAGAGGGTCTGCTACATGCTCAGATATTCATACAACAAAATATTCTATGGGCCATTACATTACATTTTGTGAAAATTATCGAAAAAGATGGTGCTGGCTAGCAATTTTTTTTTTTTTTTTTAACGCTGCGGGGAAAGAGTTAATGACTGATAAAACATCCATGCATTTAATCTTTCAAGCTAAATTCAAACTAAATTCTGCTGGTACAAATAGAAAAAAAGAATCCTTGAACTGGACAAGGTTTTGGACCTAATCACACATTATAAAATGTTATATTGTACTGTACAGTATGTGTGTATGATGCTA
The DNA here is from genome assembly GCA_023029165.1 of Gobiocypris rarus. Taxonomy (NCBI): domain Eukaryota; kingdom Metazoa; phylum Chordata; class Actinopteri; order Cypriniformes; family Gobionidae; genus Gobiocypris; species Gobiocypris rarus. The sequence continues at coordinate 7,485,780 of CM040935.1, forward strand.
TATAACTCATGTTGTCAGTGAGAAGAAAGTGAAAGACCTTTACCTGGCATATTGTGGTAACAGCCTCGAGAGCACACTTCTCTACACTACCCACCAAACAAGGATAGGAGCCATTAAGTTCCTCAATCCTTGAGCAATAAACCAGGATTTGATCCAGATGATCTTCCTAATAAGAGCAAAAAAAAAAAAACATTTACAAATACAGAAAACAAATGAAACAATGAAACACTTCAGTGAGGGTTGTCAGTTGTCCAGGTCATTGCACTGTAAAAAAATCCAACTTATGTTTTGTATGACAAATTCAGCGTTTAAATTTTATTGAACTATTTAACATGAAAAAGTTGAGATAACTCAAACAAATAAAGTTGAGAAAACTCAAAAATGTTCTGCAGCTGCATATCTACATATGTATTATATGTAGCTAGTGTTATGTTGTATTGCTTAATATTTTAAACAACCCAATAAATTAATTACACATCTTATCTTTGGGGATTTAATTCGGGTTGGAGGTTATCTTAAGAAGTTAATAAAAAGTTATTTACGAAGAATTTCAAGAATATGAATATTTCTTAAATTATGTTTTAAGAACAATCTTAAGAAAAAATGGTAATAACATTATTAAGAGAAGTTTTTGAGAATGCAAAATATTTGTATCTTTTTTCTTAAGTTCTGGGATGCCAACGGGTGAGGGGTAAAAAAGGTGAGAACATATAATATATACATGTTCACATATTTGCATATATATATATATATATACACACACACACAGACACATTTCATGCTCATTTCAAGACACTTAAGTATCTTTGCACTAATTCTAACAGGAAAGAGGTAAAAAAGTGTGTCTTATGTAGGGCAGAACAACCCTTTATAAAACCCAAATAAGGATTCAATAGATGTGGGAGCTGAACACATAAACAAAACAAAAAAAACAAGAAGCCAACAACCCGATAAAATGTATGTTGTAAATCATCTTAGCTTCTTTATTAACACTCTAAACTGAAAACTGAAGATCCGACTGGTTACAAATGCATCAATATGGGATACTTTGTACACCACCTTGTAAGTTAAACCCTATTTCTTCTGATGTTTAGACACCAGAATTTAAAGGGCCCGCTTCCTTTGTTTTGCTGCATGCCTCAGCCTTGCCCGTTTTTCTTTGACGCATTTATTTAAAAAAAAAATGTTATTACCTTGGAATGTCACTCTTCACAAAAAAAACGAGAAAAAAAAAGATCAGCCAGAATGGATTTCAATATTAATCACTACCTAATGCTAAATAGGGAAAAATACTTATTTTAATATCCGCAATTATACATCTGACAAGCCTTGAGTACACAAACTGATAAGTATCATTGCCTGATTCACTAAAAAGAACAGATTGGCCAGTCTTTCTAAATATTTTAGTGAGATCTTTTCTGAGTTATTCCAGACACAAAATAGAGTAATGCAGATACTAAACAATGTTATATGAAGTCATGGAAATTAATTATACTCTGGAGTTGTGATGAATACCTGTTGATATTTTCCTTCAAAGTCCTGTGTAAATGTCTCTCTCCATTCTTTAGTGAAGTCCTTGCACATGAAATCTATGGCTACAATGTTATTCCACACCTGTAAAGCAGAACAAATAAAATGAGTATATTGAAGATATAGAAGAAATCTATATCTATACCAATGGTCTGTTTAAAAAAACACTTATTCGGCTTACCTTAATCTCACTAGTGAAGCTGGCAACCTTTTGATAACCTCTGTTTAAAAGTCTGTTACTGAGATTTCGTCCAATCCATGTTCTTACAATTTCCTTGGCATCACTAAGTAACTCCCAAGTCTTCTCAGAAAAAGTGTCAGTTTCTTGTGTTGCCTTAGGGTTGAATAAATGTTCGGCATATTGAGTCATTGGCTTCTGAACATCTAATGGATTTAATCAGTTCCCTATCGAGAGGTCTCTCATATTGCGTATGGGAAAAGCTCCTTTTCTCGAGAATATGAAGCAAAACTTTTATTCATATAAGTATCTATGTAAAGCGCAGTGTCGCTGCACGGCAATAGCACAGCGCGAGGAGTGCTCTGATTGGCCGAGCTGCGGCAACTGCAGGAACCTATGGTGAGGCGGCTTAGGAGAGCGTGCCAATGGGGGCGCTTAGAAAAACCGCAGAAAAAGACTCTTCAAATTAGCATACTGAAGGCTATATAAGACCCTGTTTCGCCATAGGTATCAGATTGTATCTCCTTCAGCGATACCGTCGCTGACCTCCGGAATTGAGCAACCGCCGTCGAAACGCAAAGAGTGGAACTTCCCTGCAGCCCTGAGGATGCCGGATTCCCACCTGATCTCCGCCTTCAGCCACCTGATGTTCCAGCTTCGCCATCCGGCGTTAAATATCCTTTATTTTGTGTGTCTATGTGTGTGTGTGTTGTCGCTGCAACGCCACTTCTAAGAGCATACAGGCTTTGTTCTAATGCCTCGTTCTTTCAACACCGAGGACTCGGTGCAGATTTCACGCGAGCATCTCCCCACGTGCTTTGCCCTCAGGACCAGCCCACTCTGCTGCCGCCGCCCCGATGAAGAGCCGCGGACAGACGGAGCTCTCCTCACTCTTCCTCTTCTCTCGTTCCCGCCGTGCTGAAGAAGCGCCGCGGACAGAGAATGCTAGAGTAGATGAGCGAACTCAAGCCGAAGCTCTCCTCACTCTGCCGGTGCGGCGCTTGTAACGCTTTGACCAGGATAGCTCTCGCGAAGTCAATGGAAGAAAGAGTTTAGAGGCGGAAAGGCTGTATCGCACACATTTAATGGCAGGTACACAGGCAACGCGATCCTCTCACACATGAGAGATTACTCTTTCTTAGCGTCACAAAATAAAACTAACAAAAAGTATATCAAGAGGGTAGAGCACGCTTAGCATCTACAGTGGCTCTCACTCACACTCAACTCAAAAACATCATCACGCATAGCGTGTGTCATGAATGACGTGACAAGTCTCTTAAAGGGGCACACCGCACAATAATGTGATGCATGTAAATACACAGTTTCGTTCGTTACAGATTCCCCCCCAGAAAGAAAAAGGCTGTCCTCAGCCGTACACAACATAAGGACAACATATACATCCAGCCCCATACATGGAAACATGGAAAACCCGCTAACCAAACTATGTTTCACATACAGAAGCCAATAACTGACATACATGTCAGTATGAGCTACACATCACACTGTATGCACTACAAAGACATCTCAGAGAAACAACGAAAGCCTTTGAAAACCAAACCATGTGTACCAAATAGGATTTCCTGTTCTTTTTCTTCTTCTTGTTTTTTTTTTTTTTTTTTTTTTTACATAACATACAAAAACTTAAGAACCAAAATTAAATGTACAAGTTCTTATCCTCTTGTCAGAAAATAATATCTCAGAAGAACATTTAAACACAGATGTTCAAACCAATAAACTCAACATCACTTCAGGTCTAATCTGTCGGTATGATACTCATTAGTCCATCCCCTATCTGACCAACCTGACGTGATTCTAGGGGCCAACCTAGGTCTGAGATTGTAACGAGGGCCCTGCGGGACAAAGTCAAAGTCAGGGAAATCTGTACTACCTGTAGACACGTCAATGTCAGCGTCAGAGATGTGAGTACAACTTGTGTATTCCCCGGTCATGTCATGAGCATTTTCAGTGAAACCGTCACAATCAACAATAGACTCATCAGGCAGAGCAGCGCCTGTCTCCTGAGAAATATCTCCATTGAACTGTGTTGCTTGCCAACAGTCCTCCAATACATCATAGGGCGCTTCAGACGCATCCTGAGGCACACTCATCGTATTGCTGCCGCACGAGTTCCAAGTGTGAAAAGGCTGCATATTGACCACATGAAAGACTCCAGCATCCACACCAGTGTCCAACTTCGTAAGTCTATAGTTCACACTAGACAAGACTTGAGTGACACGATATGGACCAGAGTACAGGGGCGCTAGTTTAGCAGTAAAGTTGGCTAAAGCATCCGATTTAGGATGAGTTCTCACTCTGACAAGGTCACCAATGTTATAAGTAGCAGCTCGGTGTCTTTTATCATAGTGCAGCTTCCTTTGTCATGACTGGCTTCCAAAGCTGCCTTAGCATGATCATGTGCTTCCCGCAGTGACAACCTCAAACGCTCAGAGTATGGGACTTCAGTCTCCTCCATCCCATCCCAGACAGGCTGAGTGACCAGATCCAGAGAAGTGTCCAACTCCTCCCATACAACATCATAGACGGTGTTTGACCCGTGCTTTCATGTGGCGCAGTCCGTAGTGCAAAGCAGATTTGTGGTATATATCGGTCCCAGGAGGTGTGTGTTTTCATCCACGACGCTCGAATGGCCGTCTTGAGAGTACGGCTCTCTGTTGCGTTCGTCTGTGGGTGATATGCAGTTGTTAACCGATGTTCAGTTCCCAGGGCAGTAAGCATCTGTCCAAATAGCTCACTCACAAAGGGGAACCTCTGTCTGAAATTAAGTAAGTGGGGGCCCCATGACGGAAAAACTTCACTCAGCAGTTTGCCGGCTGCCACATGAGCTGTGGCTTCTCTGACTGCCACGATCTCAACCCACTTAGAAAAGTAGTCAACAAATACCAATATATGAGCATTTCCCATGGAGGTACGAGGTAAAGGGCCCACAAAATCAACACCAACATATTCCCAAGGTTTCTGAGGCCGAATCGGGACCATTAGACCGGCAGGCTTCCTTTGGCTTGGTTTTGTCAGTTGGCAAACTGTGCAAGAGGTCACATATTTCTTTATCTCAGATGCCATTTTAGGCCAGAAAAACCTGAGTTTCAGACGGGCTAAGGTCTTAGTTATTCCCAGGTGACCCGCAGTTGGATGATCATGATAATACCTCAGTAAGGTACCTTTGAGAGACTCAGGAGCATACAGCTTTAATCCTTTCAAAGGATGGATACCGCAAGCAGGTTTGGGGTCGTTGAAGTACAATAGACCATCTTGAATGCAATACTGAGAGCATTCCTCAACTTCACCCTCCTGTTGGAGCGCGGCCTCCATCTTACGGAGGAGGTCTCCAGTAACAGGATCATCGAGCTGTAGTTGTCTGACATGAGAACGGTCCTTGAGAGTCACAGAAGAAAGCGTACGGAGGTCAAGACCACCAATCACAGCGTACTCAGGAAGTATGTCCATTGGCGGCGACTCAACTGTTAGGGGATTCCTCGACAGCGCATCCGGCACCGTGTTTCGAGCACCAGGCTTGTGGACAATATCGTCAAGTCCTGAAGGCGGAGAGACCATCGGGCGAGACGGCCAGTGGGATTTGGGCGGGACATCAACCACTTAAGTCCACTGTGGTCAGTGAAGATCGTGACATGGAGACCCTCAACATAAGGCCTAAAGTGCTCCAGGGCCCAGATGACAGCAAGACACTCTTTCTCGGGCGTGGAATAAGGTTTCTCAGCCTTATGCAGGGCCCGACTAGCATATGCCACAGCCATCTCTACCATTCTGATCTCTTTGCATCAACGCAGCTCCAAGACCTGCATCACAGGCATCAGCATGAATGAAAAACGGAGAGTAAAGTCGGGAAACTCAACACAGGCGCGAAGTTAATTTTCCTTTAAGCAGGTCCATAGCCTCCTAGCAAGCCGTGTCCCATACAAAAGGAACGCTGCTTTTTGTGAGGTTGAAGAGTGGCTCAGCAAGGCGAGCATAGTCTTGCATAAATCGACGATAATAGCCTGTCAAGCCCAGGAACTGCCTCACTTCCTTCACATTGACAGGAGGTTTAAAGTCCGTTACAGCCTTTACCTTGTCTTGTTCAGGCAGGATTCCACTTGGACAAACCCGATACCCCAAGAAGGTAAGCTCTCTGCGACAGAACTGGCATTTGGCTAGTTTAATGGTCAACCCGGGACTGAAGCCTTGAAAACACTTCCTTGAGATCATCAAGATGTTGTTTGTAGGTGGCGAAGCCACAACAATGTCGTCCAGGTAGACCGCACAGGACTTATATATAAGCCCAGCCAAGACGCTGTTCATAAGTCTTTGAAAGGTCGCCGGTGCATTGCACAGACCAAATGGAAGCACTCGGAACTGAAACAGCCCACAATGTGAAACAAAAGCAGTCTTCGATTTCGAGCCTTCTGCCATGGAGACCTGCCAGTATCCCCGAGCAAGGTCAATTGTAGTCAAAAATTTCCCTCGGGAAAGGAAGTCAAGGGACTCATCGACTCGGCAATGGGTAAGAGTCCTTTGTGGTGAGCTGGTTTAACCCACGATAGTCCACGCAAAATCGTGGTTCACCACAAGGTTTCTGTACAATCACAACCGGGGCAGCCCAGGGTCCAACAGCAGGCTCAATGATTCCTTCGTGCAACATTTTCCCTATTTGGTCCTCGATCAATCGTTTTTTAGCTGGAGAAGTTCGATAAGGGGAAGGTGAACTGGTTTGGCATTTCCGTGTCTATGGAGTGCTCTGCTAGAGTAGATGCCCAGGTGACCATCGAAGAGGTCCGAAAAGCTTAAAAGTAGTTCTGTCAACTGTTCCTTTTCGGCAACACTCAGATATGCATCTTCAATTTTTTCTTGAAGCGCTGAAGATTGAATTTCCATGAACAACAAACTGTTATCCAACTCAAACCCTGCTCCGCCATCCAATTCCTCCATGAATAAAGAATTTTCACCCATGACAGTTCTAGATGGACGTGAATTGTAATGGACGCCGCAACATGAAGTCCATTCCCAAGACTACTGTTGAGGGAAGGCGTGGGACAATAGCAAAACGGTGGTAAAAACGCTGTCCCATAAAGCCAAAAGCCAGCCATGTAAGCCCCACGGGCATGCATGCTCCACCGCCTGCCAGTTGTATAGGGAAGAGGTCCATGGTTGAAACTTAGCCTTCAATCTGTCATGATTTTGAACTATGTCTGCCTGCACTGCAGAAAGTGATGCGCCAGTGTCAAGTGTAGCATCCACCACCTGGCCACGTAGGTTAATTTTAACTCTAAATGGGGTGTTCCAACAGGATGGGGATGTGGGATCTTCCACATGACAAAGGACAGGTTGTGCAGGACCAGTCAGTTGAGGCGAATTCATCTTCTGGAGGGAGGATTGCCTCTGCGAATCATCCTCCCCCCTCTGTAGTTTCCCCTCTGTGTGACAAAAGGAATGTTTTCCCCTCCATTACTGCTTTCGCCGCTGTTTGTATCCTTTGCCTCAGGATTCTGTCCTGAATGCACATCAGGTGACTCGCTTCGTTGTGAGCTCCTTCTGGGATTAGGGTTGCAATCTGGGCATGTGCGAGAAGTAAAGTCAGGACGTGAGCACTTGTAACAATAAGTTCCTTTGTCAAGTTTAGCTTTACTCTGCCCTGAAGGTTGGAAACCATTACTTGGTCCAAGAACCACATGGAGCTCATGAGCCCTCAGGAGGAGATCCATGACTGAGGAAACTGAGGTTCCATAGAGTGCAACTCTGTATTTCTCCAGAGCATGTTTAGAAATAAGGTCGATTTGTTCTTGCTCGGGTGGGGGGGTTTTCAGCTTCCTGAACTCACTTAGCATGTGGGCCACAAAGGTAGGGAGGGGCTCTTCATGACTCTGTATGCGGTCTAGGATTCCTCTCATTATTTGTTCTTGACTGTTGGAGGGAAGGAAGACTGTCCTGAAGAAATCACAGAACTGGGCCCATGTGACGACATGAGTGTCAAGGACTGTGAACCATTTTTGGTTCCTTTGCCAAAAATCGAGGCAGCTCAAGGAGAATTTGGGCATCGGTTAGGTCAAGTGAGGTCCTGTAAACATTTACTGACTGGAGCCAGTCCTCTGGGCTTACACGTCCATCTCCTGCAAATACAGGTGGCTCAAGCCTTGACTGGTGCAACGGATGCAAGGATTCTACTCGTATTGCTCACATCAGAAGGATTAGCCTGTGGTGAGACTGACACGTTTCTGAGGAAATATTATCAGTAGTTGTACCTTGTAGTGGCGCCTGGCCTGGTGAAACACGGACGTGTGGCGTAGAACTGGCCATAGGAGGCAGCTGGTCGCGTGGCGCAGCAAGGGTGTCCACATCAGGAGGTCCAAACCTTCTTAATATGCTCTGCTGCAACTGAGAGAGTCATTGAGACACTGTTGTAACACCGATACTTCAGCTTGTAGAAGTTCCACTTGAGTCTCCAGACTCACTGCAGCACGCTGCGCTGACTTTTGTCTCCGCCTGGGAACAGAATCTGGCAATGGGTAGGTCAAGTCAGTCTTAAAGTCTGGGTAGTAAGCCATCACAGTAACTGCGCATTCACATAAATAGCGGTACACAACTGTATAATTCACAATGTAACCCAGAAAATATAAATTGACGTTAGAATGCACACACTATCAGATTAAACTTAAACAAAATTCACTAATCCTACATTTAAACTGTGAAATAGCAAATGTCACCAAAAACATGCAAATTTACTCTCTTTTATGGGAGTTCAGTTTTTATATTGTCCATCAGTATACCCAGAGCAAAGGAACACACTGTTTCGAAGTGAATATAATGTTCTCAAAATCACTTGACCATCTAAATGAGTGCAAAAAGTTAGAAATTGTTTAGTTCGCACAAACAGTTCAGTTCACCATGAATTAGGAAAGAAAAACTTCCAAGAGAACTGTTCCAAAAATGTTCGTTTCTTCCGTGCTCACAAATTCAGTTCTGACAAAAAAATAATTGGTTTTGCTGTCCTTTTATTCCCAAAGTACATTCAAGTTCCAAGTACGCAAAATATATATCCGTGCTTCAATATCACAGAAAGGTAATGGTCCAAAAGTCAGTCTGCGTTCGTGGACAACAGGAGGAAAAAGAAAAGTTGGATCACCTCCAAAAATGAGGGGAGAAAAAAAAGAGAAAAAATCGCTCAGCTGTCAATGCACGCGTCCACGCACACGTGTCACCCAGCGTTTGCAAGCTAATCTCACCAGTCTCTGCAATGCCAGCTGAACACTTCCAAAGATCTCCACCCACGAGCGGAGTGTATCAGGTTCCGAGTAGATGACGGATCCAGATTCAAGTTGTTCGGCGCCAATTGTAACGCTTTGACCAGGATAGCTCTCTCGCGAAGTCAATGGAAGAAAGAGTTTAGAGGCGGAAAGGCTGTATCGCACACATTTAATGGCAGGTACACAGGCAACGCGATCCTCTCACACATGAGAGATTACTCTTTCTTAGCGTCACAAAATAAAACTAACAAAAGTATATCAAGAGGGTAGAGCACGCTTAGCATCTACAGTGGCTCTCACTCACACTCAACTCAAAACATCATCACGCATAGCGTGTGTCATGAATGACGTGACAAGTCTCTTAAAGGCACACCGCACAATAATGTGATGCATGTAAATACACAGTTTCGTTCGTTACACGCTGATGAAGCGCCGCGGACAGACGGAGCTGCCCGTACTCTTCCTCTTCTCTCGTTCCCGCCGTGCTGAAGAAGCGCCGCGGACAGAGAATGCTAGATTAGATGAGCGAACTCAAGCCGAAGCTCTCCTCACTCTGCCGCCGCCACGCTGATGAAGCGCCGCGGACAGACGGAGCTCCCCTCACTCTTCTTCTCTCGTTCGGCCACGCTGATGAAGTGCCGCGGACAGACGGAGCTCCCCTCAATCTTCTTCTCTCGTTCCGCCGCGCTGAAGAAGCTAGAGAATGCTAGAGTCAGTTAGAGGAGCGAACTCGGGCTGCTGGATATGTCGAGAACGCGGCTTACGTCACAGCCGTTCTCACAGCAGCGCGCAATGGCTGCCTTGTTATGATAGCGCGCGCCCTCTCCACAGCGCGTGTTCGCTGACTAGGGCGTGGCCTCATAATATGGCTGCTTTTTTCACTCTATCACTTCTCCCAGTCCCCTCTATTCAGGCGGCTGGAGAGGTTTTAACACTGTAGGCAATGTGTCCACTACACAATGTGCACCCCTGCATAAGCACTTTTAATTCAGCGCCACAAAATCATTGATAAATCCCGCCGCGGCCGGATTACCACCATGGACTTACTTATATTCTCCCAGTTCCCTTGGTTCAGGTGACTGAAGATGTAAATATTGCAGTCAACTAGCCTGTGATCAAACACGCTAGTCTGCACATGCGCTCTCGGTCTAGACTAGAGCATAACGGCATTGTAAAATGGCTTCCATACCACCCGGACTTTCTTACATTCTCCCAGTTCCCTTGGTTTAAGTGGCTGGAGATTAAATATTGCAGTCAACTAGCCTGTGGTCAAACAAGCTTGTCTGCACACTAACGCTGTTGTGCGTTTACCCCTGTGGACTCGCTTCGGCTTGCATCGTGGGTACTCTAATATAAGTTTGCGACCACCTCACAGTGCGCGCCACTGCACATTATTTACAATGAATCACAAATAGAGCTTTTTCTATGTAGGAAATGTGCCCACTTTACAGTCTGCACTCCTGCACCCAAGCACTTTTCACATAGCGCACTCGCGCCACGAGCACTATGAATGTGAGGCGCGCGCCCACTGCAAAGCCTGCACCGCCAAACATAAACACTATCCCCACAATGTTATAAGCTCACAGTGTTACAGCACAAAGCAACCAGGTTACCAGGTCCCTATTACTAAGCGGCCTGCCCCTGAATCTAATTCAACCCCTGGCTTCACGAGCCCAGGCCTGGTAGGCCATTCTTGGTATATCAAATTGGGTGTTGAACATAAAACGAGGTTACTCGCTACAGTTCGCTCGCAGACCCCCTGCGGTTTCGCGGCGCGGTCGAGCTCCTCAGTCAGAAGCAGTGTGAGTCACGTGCTTCGCGCTGAGGTGTTGAAACTGTTAAAGAAGGGAGCTGTGGAAACCGTGCACCAGACGCTAAGCGAGTCAGGCTTTAACAGGCGCTACTTCCTCGTCCTGAAAATGGATGGTGGTCTCAGGCCCATACCTCAGACATCTGAACAAAGCTCTAATGTTTCGTTCATTCAAAATGCTGAGGGTGAAACAAATCCTCGTGCACATTCCCCCGGAGGATTGGTTTTTCACAATAGAGCTGAAAGACGCATACTTTCATAGCCCCCACCACAGGCCATTCTTGAGATTCGCCTTCGAGGGGCAGGCTTATCAGTACACAGTCCTGCCATTCGGGTTATCCCTGGCACCCCACACTTTTACGAAGTGCATGGACGAGGCATTAGCCCCACTCAGACTGAGAGGGATGTGTATACTCAGCTACCTCAATGTCTGGCTTGTAATAGCCCAGTCAGAGACACAGTTGTTAACACACAGATCCTGGCTCCTCAACCACTAGACTGTTTGGGTCTCAGGATCAATACCACCAAGAGCTCACTGTCCCCCACCCCAAGCGGTGTCTTTTCTGGGCACAGTCATAGATTTAAGACTCATGAGAGCGCGGCTTACGTCTGAGCGTGGCTTATCGCTGAGAACTTTCCTTCCACACATAAAGGATCCACGTCCTGATCCGTACGGACAACATGGTAGTGGTAGCGTATATAAATCGCCAGGACGGTCTGAAATCAAATTCTCTACACTGCATGGCGAAGCATCTCCTTTTATGGGCAGAGCACAATCTGAGCTCCCTAAGGGCGGCTCACGTGCTAGGTATCCTGAATCAGGGTCTGGATTTGTTATCCAGAGGCACCATTCCCCCAGGAGAATGGTCCCTTCACCCACAAACGATTCAATTAATTTGGAACACCTTCAGCAGAGCGGAAGTAGACCTCTTCGCTTCAGAAGACAATACTCACTGCCCAATATTTTTTCCAAGCGCAGGGATGCCCTGACCCACGTTTGGCCTAGACTCCCTCTATACGCTTTCCCTCGATCGCGATGCTGCCACAAACCACCAAAAGATCAGAGAGACAGTATCCACAGTGCTTTTAATAGCCCCACTATGGAAGATCCGGACATGGTTTTTCCGAGCTGATTCAGCTGTCAGACACAACCCCATGGCCTATTCCACTGAGGAAAGACCTTCTCACGCAGGCGAAAGGGAAAATCTGGCATCCCAATCCCAAGCTATGGGCCCTCTACATATGGCCCATCAACGGGTTCCCGGGAACCTCTCTGATAGAGTTATGAACACTATTTCTGAAGCTAGAGCCCCCGCGAACAGGCGGCTCTATGCATTGAAGTGGTCAGTGTTTTTTAACTGGTGTGCTAAGCGAAATCTCGACGCACACTCCGACGTGGCAGAAGTGCTCGCCTTTCTCCAAGAGCTAATGGACGCGGGTCGTTCCCCCTCCACGCTCAAAGTATACGTTGCCGCCATAGCAGCTTATCATGCTCAGATCGCGGGACAAACACTGGGGAAAAGTGAGCTTATCTTACGTTTTCTTAAAAGGGCCAGGAGACTAAACCCACCTCGCCCTCCCTCAGTCCCTATTTGGGACCTTGCCACAGTATTAGAAGCTATGAAGGGTTCCCCCCCTTCAGGCACTCGGATCAGCTCTTCGTTTGTTTCGGCGGCTGCACTAAGGTTTTGCTGCCACGAAACAAAGACTCTCACACTGGATAGTAGACGCTATCTCACTAGCATATAGGTCTAAGAACCTAGATTGTCCTATAGGGATTAAATCCCATTCCACTAGAGGCATGGCCTCGTCTTGGGCTTGGTCATGTGGCATTTCCATGGAATATATCTGTGTGGCGGCAGGCTGGGCCTCTCCGCCCACTTTTATCAGATTCTACAATTTGGGGGTTCCAGCTTACAAGCGGGACTTTTCTCCATCTAGAGGCTCTATCTCAGCCCTGGGAACCCGATTGCTTCATATTGTGTTCCACTCATAAACAATCGTTCATAAGCAACATTACACTTTACCATAGGCCCGACTATGTCGGCTCAAGTGTTCAAACGAACCGACTCTTCCGGTTCTTATTCATTCCCCTTATGAAGCCCGCCTGTGTCAGTCTCTCTAGAGGTTTTTTCACTTTCCCTCATTTCATTTGGGAATCTTGGGTCAGTCAGCACGCACAGCATTTTAAATTGTGTTCCCATACGCAATATGAGAGACCTCTCGATAGGGAACGTACTCGGTTACTTTCGTAACCTCGGTTCCCTGAGAGAGGGAACGAATATTGCGTTCCACGCCGTGCTTGTGCTTCTCAGGTATTGCTTCAGTCGATTTCTAAACCTGATACCTATGGCGAAACAGAGTCTTATATAGCCTTCAGTATGCTAATTTGAAGAGCCTTTTTCGGCGGTTTTTCTAAGCGCCCCCATTGGCTCGCTCTCCTAAGCCGCCTCACCATAAGTTCCTGCAGTTGCCGCAGCTCGGCCAATCAGAGCGCTCCTCGCACTGTGCTATTGCCGTGCAGCGACACTGCGCTTTACAAGAATGCTTATATGAATAAAAGTTTTGCTTCATATTTTCGAGAAAAGGAGCTTTTCCCATACGCAATACTCGTTCCCTCTCTCAGGGAACCGAGGTTACGAAAGTAACCGAGGACGTTATAAAAAAAAAAAAAGATAACATGATCATATAATAGAATAGAATACCTGTACAAATTCTGATACAGAGGCCACAAGTTTCATGCAAGAAACAGGGATTTCAGTGAACGTATTTTTGACTTTTGTGCAGATCTTCTTTAGAAGTTTGCAAGTTGCTTGAATGCACTGTATTCCATAATCCTCATTCAGACAGCTACAACAGGAATGAAAGCCAGTTAGCCAGTGCATATTGTTGTTTCATTGATTTTCTTTATTTTGTATTAAGGATCCTGATATTATTTTAATATCTTTAAATAAATCACACACAAATTTGGCACATAACTGTCACAGTTATGTTCCATTCTGCAAGACACACATTCGGTTCGGTTTCCTTTTATTTAAATATAGAAACTATTTCAGAGGCAAATTAACACATTATTCATTTTAATTTGAGTGAAAGAACTTTACCTGTATCTTTGTTTGCTCAAGTGAATATGGTCCAGCATCTTCAAAATTATCTGAGACATTATAGCAATCAAACATACATGGCTCAAACTGCTGAATTTTTGTCAATTAATTTTTTTTAAAAGTTATATTACATGGTAATTCAATTTATGATTAATACATCTATGGTTATTTCTTGTGATAACTTGACACTCACTTTTGACGTGCTTACGGATATTTCTTTGGGGCATTTTATGGTGAAAAGCTGCAGGATGTCCAGGAGCTCTGCATGGATGAAGTCGCACTTGACCAACTCTTCCATAGTCATCAGATACATCCAAGATCGAGCGAGCAGTCTGTCCACCTCCAGCAAATGTCCATGTGTCTTCATGAGATTCAACATCATACTAAAATAGAAGGATTTTACAATGAAGTCAAACATCCCCCCCACATCTCCAGTTATGACTGTAACCATGGTTCACTGAGAAGAGAACGAGATGCTGAGACAGAAGTAACGATGCAATGGGGGAATGCATCAGCATATTTGCATCTGATGCATGTGTGCAACTATTACAATCCAGATTGGAGCTGCGTCAATTGGATGAAGCAACCAGTCACAGGCATGCAGGAAGTATCTCCAGGTATGACACAGAGTCTCAATCCTGCCTCAGCTAAACTGTAAAAAAATCCCTGTAAAATTTAAGGTAAAAAAAACGGCAGCTGTGGTTGCCAGAACTTTACCGTAAAAAATACGGTAGCAACATTTTAGTCTTTACGGGACAGCACTTAGTTTACTGTCTATTTCAAAACCATATAATTTAAAGGTTTATATTGTAATAATTACGTGTACACAGTAAAAGTTTACATTAAATTTACAGTAAAAAAAAAAACCGTATTTCATTAACTGAAATAATGTTTAATTACCAACCTATTGAAATACTAATATCTGTTATGTACCTTTGATACTGACAACCACCAAACATAGTGGTGATGAGTCACATGATGAATCAAAGCTCATCACAAGCAGCTTTAAGGACAACAGTACTAATATATGGAAGATGTCATTCACACAAAATTTTTAAAAATGCAATAAACATTAATTTAACAACATTAGATTTAACATAAAACCCTAATTGTACATATAAATGATTAGAAAAAAATAAGAAGAGAGTTATTTCAATGAAAATACATCAAATGTGAAGTGTCACGCAGGGAATTCTGGGAATGTCAATTTACAGTTTTTCACTGTAAATTACACAACGACTTTTTCAATTCCAAAAACTGTAAATTGAATGGTATTTTACTGTAAAATTAAATTAAATGTAAGGTTAGATCTATTACAGTTATTCACCGTATATAGTACGGAAACTTTCTGTTAACCAATTAACTGTTTTTCTGTTTACGGTTTAGCATTTTTACAGTCTTTTACTGTTAAAATCACGATACTTTTTTACAGTGTAACCATGGTTACAGTATTAACCTGAGACTATGGGGAACAAAATACCTACTGCACCTTACTAAGAAATGCCTGTACTGGTGTGAATAAGTCTGACTACAAATCTAAGACAACAAAACTTGTGACCCTGGTGTAGGGCTTAGATCAAGGCTGTAAAAAAATGAGCACTTGTTCCCCTGAGAGAACATGGCATTCACATCCTAAACTATCCTGATGACTGGCTTATACTGGCCCAGTCACAAGAGCAGTTGTGCGAACACAGGGACATGGTGCTTGGCCACCTCAGCCAGTTGGGTCTTCAGGTTAACTGGGAAAAGACCAGACTCTACCCTGTGCAGAGGATCTCTTTTCTTGATATGGAATTGGACTCAGTCAATTTAGACGGCATGCCTCACAGTGTTTAACTGCTTGAATTTATTCAAGGGCAGGACAGCGGCTCCACAGAAATTATTTCAGAGGCTCCTTGGGCATATGACAGCCGCAGTAAAATCGTTCAGTTTGCTTTATATAAAGCCGCTTCAGCAATGGCTTCGCAGCCGAGTCCTGGGATGGGCGTGGCAATCACTCAGGTCTGTCGTCAATCCTTCAGCCCGTGGTCTTCATTTCTGCGGGCAGGGGTGCCCCTATAACAAGTGTCCAGGCATGTTATGGTCTCAATCTTGTGGCCGACAAGCTCTCACTACAGCCTGCGCTCCTGGGAGAATGGAGACTCCAGCTAATATGGAGACATTTCGGAGTCAAGTCAAGTCACCTTCATTTATATAGCGGTTTTCACAATATAGATTGTTTCAAAGCAGCTTTACAGTGGTAACAGGGAATTCATTAAAGAGAGATTGTTTTGGCTGTACATCAGCTCTAGAAAAAAGTTATTGTAAAGTAAGTTTTTGATTTAATCATTTCCGTTATAAATAATCATTATTTATTTTTGGGGCCACTTTCACAACAAAATTTTTAACCAAAATAGAAAACGCTCAATGGATTCTGGTAGCTCTTTCGGCTCAGATGCGGCTCGTGTTTATTTAAAAAATCTTAGGGGGTGGACTCATTTAAAATAATGTAATCGTCAGGTTTTAGCCAGGTTTTTTACCCTTAAAGGGTTAGTTCACCCAAAAATGAAAATGATCCCATGATTTACTCACCCTCCTAGTCATTCTAGGTGTGTATGACATTCTTCTTTCAGATGAATAAAATCAGTTATATTAAAAATGTCCTGGCTCTTCCAAGCTATAATGACAGTGACTGTTTTTGAAGTCCATAAAAATGCATCTATATCCATCATAAAACTGTTTCACACGGCTCCAGGGGGTTAAGAAAGCCCTTCTGAAGTGAATCAATTCGTTTGTGTAAGAAAAATATCCATATTTAAAACTTTAAAAAACTATAAAGTAAATGATCTAGCTTCCGGCGAATCACCTTCCGTATTCAACTTACGGGAAAAGTGTAGCTCCCGCACCTCAAAATGCTTACGCTAGGTCTGACAACATTGCACACCAGTTTCGCTTGTCTGACATAGTGTAAGCATTTTGAACTGCTAGAGGCGCAGGAGCTACACTTTTTCCGTAAGTTGAATACGGAAGGCGATTTGCCGGAAACTAAATATGCATATTTTTCATACACAAAATCGCGTTGTTTTAGAAGGCCTTTATTATCCCCCCAGAGCTGTGTGGAGCAGTTTTATGATGGATATAGATGCACTTCTATGAACTTCAAAAACAACAGTCAGTGTCATTACAATGCTTGGAAAAGCCAGTACATTGTTAATGCAACTGATTGTATTCGTCTGAAAGAAGAATGTCATACACACCTAGGATGACTTGAGGGTGAGTAAATCATGGGCTAATTTTCATTTTGAACTATCCCTTTAAATGGATTCGAGAGTTTTTTGTATTTACTAATTCGGGGAACAGACACAGGCTCGTTATTTACGGCGTTTTGCTAATAGTATAATGAGCCACACCCACCGATTTCCACAGCCAGTCAGTTTGAACTGTTCTCATCCAATCCACGATGAACTGAGTCAGACCAGACAAATTCAGCACGGATCATTTTAGCCAAAGAAGTGCCTACTGATAGAGTATATTTATCTACAATAGGTATTGCCTGTAGCTTTTGGATATTTTCATCTCTACGAACATTTAACATATTAAAAGATCACAACTCTTACTTTAATGTAATTGCTAAGATTTCATGTTCAGCTATTATCCTATACCTACTCCCATGTATTCAACTTGTTACACTTTCCATGTTAGTAAATAACTGGACAAAAGCTTTGAGTAATGTTTCCAAAACGAGAAATCGTCCCTTATATAACAGAACCCAGATAGTGTTTTAAAGCGGTGCATGTGGTAGTCCATAGCCTGTTTGTCTCCCATACAGAAATTAACACTGGTTCGTGTCCCGCTCTTCGCAGGTCTGGATTGATAGAGTGCAGCCTATTTGCTGAATATGATATATTCTATTTTAGTTGACCCTCACAATGAAAATAAATAGGTGGTTTCTTTAACCCAATTGTCTGACAAAGGCGCCAGCGCATTCTGATGGATTTTTTTCCTTTATGATCAGAAACTCACAATATAGGCTACTCCGTCATTTTAGCCATAGACCTACAGATGTGCAAAACATAATTATAAACTATAAACTATCAACTTTTATTTGTGTTCACAATAACAACAAAGGCTGTGAATTCAGAGAAAAGATTATTTTGCATGCACTCAAACGGTGTTGTAAAGACCTCAAACAGTGTTGCATTTTTACTTCATAAAAAAAAAAAAAAATTGTGTTTATTAAACGCAAAGTTTTTAATTTCAAAAGCATTTCTAAATCGAGTTAGAATAAGGTAAGTTTCATAAAAAAGCAACATTTTGAACAAAAAGCTGAGAAAAGACTACATCCAGATAAGATTCAGAGCGATGATCAAACATAGATGGAGCAGTTTGAGTTCATCAACACCCCAAAGCTTCACAGTCCTGTAGCTCGGCCTGGACATTTCACTCAATAACATCAGGCAGTTAAATATGATGTTTAATGCTGATGATCACATGATTTTACATATGCATCTGCTTACATACGATCACTTGTTTTTGTTGTTGTTGTTTTTTTGCATATTCTTCGCCTGTTTTTTTATCAAGAGATTCTGATTCTGTCCGAAGATACGCAATAGTGCCCCCTAGCATATAACAATGAACACACGTAAAAACAGAATTTCGTTTATGGGGAAAGAGTTAATACCTCAGGTCATTTTTGACAAAAAAAATGTCCCACAAATAGTTTGAAAAGCATTAAAACTACAATTTTATTTGTGACTTATTAAAGAGATCATGTAACAAGTGATAATGCATTTCATTGTGAATGTAACTATTAGTATAAGTAAGTATTCATCCAAAATGCCTATTACTGCCATGTACAGAAAGAAGAACCCAGTCACATGTGAAACTTGCTTACAAAACACTGCCAGGTATAGCACAAAAGAACGATTTTCAGTATTGCCCAGTAGTACTAGAATTGTAACATTTTCTAAATTATTGTTAATGTTAATAATATTAACAATAATAATAGCATAATATAATATTTAATCTTGACTAATTATTTATCAGAGAACTGTGTATTGTTCCAGCTCAGCTACTGTTACAGGGAAATATTACTGTGATGACTGTGCTTTTACAGGGAAATATTACTGTGATGACTGTGCTTGAAGTGTGATTTGAACAGTTAACCAGTACATCAGGTGTTATGGGAAGTGTTCCTGGTTCCGGCAGACCTAATTAAGCCTAAGACAATAATTTAACTGACTTGAATAATATAATTTGATAATGTTTCATGTGCCTGTCATAGTAAAGAGATGTGTTTTTAGTCTAGATTTAAACTGACTGTGTCTGGTTCCTGAACAATGCTAGGAAGACTGTTCTAGAGTGTTTGTTTGTTTGTTTGTTTATTTAAAAGAGGACAATGTACGTTAATCAACATTACAAAAATGTAAATGTACCCGAGTTAGCTCACAAGTGCTAATTTTCATCGGCAGTCCTCCAGCCAGGTGTAACGAAAGTAAACTTAAAAATAATCACAATTATAAAAATCTCAAAATAAAATTGCATACAACACATTATGGTTAGCAAATACAATTAATGTAAAATAGTTGCTAAGCGGGGCCGGTTTAGGTACTAAATAGGAACAGGATCCACTGCCAGCAGTTGATTTTGATATTCTAAGCATTATCAATAGAGGTATTACCAATAGAGTTTATAATGTCTCTAAATGCCAATCCCAATGCATCTTTTTCATTGTCTACACAACATGGCATCATGACTTTGCGTAAACATACACGCCACTTTCTAAAGCCAAAAATGGCGTGTTATCTGTACGCATTTTGAGCTATCCGCGTTTATGTCTACGCCGTGTGATTCCGCTTGTATGTGTACGCCGAAACGAACCATCATCTCCGCGTGTATGTCTACGCCGTGTGATTCCGCGTGTATGTGTACGCCGAAACGAACCATCATCTCCGCGTGTATGTCTACGCCGTGTGATTCCGCGTGTATGTGTACGCCGAAACGAACCATCATCTCCGCGTGTATGTTCACGCCGTGTGATTCCGCGTGTATGTGTACGCCGAAACGAACCATCATCTCCGCGTGTATGTCTACGCCGTGTGATTCCGCGTGTATGTGTACGCCGAAACGAACCATCATCTCCACGTGTATGTTCACGCCGCAGATTCCTCGTGTATGTCTACGCCGAAACTAACCATTATGTGTGTGTGTCCACAATGTAAATGGATTTATAAACATACAAAATTATGTTTTTTTATGAAAATGTAAAAATGCTAAATGTTTCTTGTGATGGGCTGTGTGTGTGTGATGGTGTTTAGGGGTAGGGGCAGTGTAGGGGATAGAATGAAACAGCGTTGATAAACACGCTAAAAAGCGATTATGCGTCTTGATAGCACGCCAAAATGGCATACGAATTGGTTTGTCATACATACGCCATTTCATGAGATCAGTCTGGTCTACATAGATATTAAAATCACCAACAATTAGTACTTTATCTGCTGCTAGTACTAACTCTGATAGAAAAACCTTATGGCTTGCCATTGCACTTTAACCCATTCACACGCTCACACGCCACACCTTGTATTTCTCACGCAGAGAAATTTCCAGGATAACGCGCACCAAGTTGCGCCGCTATTAATAGAGGAATCAAGTGAGTTCAGAAGGCCCTGCCACTCACCAACTAATCAAATAAAAAATATAGCTACCGAACAGCCAATCAGAAAATAGCATTGATTTATCCGGGTAAGATTTAGATATCCCCGCATTAACGTTTACATTCTGATTCCAACGACACATTCTGTGATTCACTGGCTTGCTCGACACAACATTGATTCTGATGCTCGCTGAAGTGGCTACAGACTGATCAACGTGGGAGAAGACCTTTTTTTTTTTAATGAATGACTCAATGACTGCTGCCATTTACTGGTTTAGTTAATTGTTTTCTTTCCAAAATGTCTTATTTGTATATTCAAAAATATTAAAGCAATCTCATAACATTATTTCAGTGAAAATTATTTAATTTGATTGGCAACAGCACTATAGTGTCTTATTCTAATTTAATTCATAGGTCAAATTTAAGAATATAAAATGAAAGTGGAAGCATAGCCTATATTTAATAAGATTAGGGAAAAATGCCCTTCATAAAAGGTAAAAATATCATAAATATGCAGTTTTAAATATGTCAAAGCTGATTGAACACTGGTGAGAATATTGCTTCAGAATAAATTATATTTACAACAACAACAAAAAAATTCTGGACAAGCAATAGTTTTATTAAGTCATCTCATTGCTGGGGAATATGTATGTGTCTAGGCAGCGGGTAGGTTACTCAGTTTGACCAGAGTATGTGAACTAGCCGGTTGAATCCCTGCTAATTCCAGCAGTTATTCTACACTTGTTTAGAAAAAAAAAAACGAAACAAAATTCCAATTGCCTCTTCCCTGACATCTTTGAAATTGACAAATGCTATAATTAATAGTATGCATTATCTGAAATAATATATAATGAAATAGCCTAGGACACACACACACGTCTGGTTCACTATCTTTGTGGGGACTCTCCATAGACCTAATTGTTTTTATACCGTACAAACTGTACATTCTGTCCCCCTACACTGCCCCTGTCCCTGCCCCGAAACCTACCCTTCACAGTAAACATTCTGCATTTTTACTTCATATTGTGTGATTTATAAGCCTTTTGAAAAGTGGGGACCGCTGGCTGGTCCCCACAATATAGGTGATCTCAGGTTTTATTATCTTTATGGGGACATTTGATCCCCACAATGTAATCTAAACACGTTCACACACACACGCTGAATTAAATGTTTTTTTTATTTGTACGAATGTGTCATTTTTCAGATCAGACCCGCGCCCACTGCCGTCGCCAAAATCTCACTCTCACTTCAAAAGAACTTCTTGAGAGCCCTGTAACATGCTATCTGTTTCTGATGCAGAAAAGTTAGTTCATGCATTCATGACCATGAGACTAGATTACTGTAATGCATTACTAGCTGACTGTCCTGCATCCTCAATAAACAAACTACAATAAGTCCAAAATGCAGCTGCTAGAGTTCTTACTAGGTCACAAAAATATGATCATATAACACCAATTTTATCATCTCTACACTGGTTACCTATTAAGTTGTGTATCAATTATAAAGTATTACTACCTAAACAGTTTAGCTCCTGTGTATTTAACTGATCTCCTATCGCCTTATAACCCATCACGATCTTTAAGATCACAAAACTCTGGGCTTCTGGTAGTACCTAGGATATCTAAGTCCACTAAAGGAGGAAAAGCGTTTTCATATTTGGGACCTAAACTATCGAATAGCCTACCTAATAATGTTCACTCAGACTCACTCTCACAGTTTAAATAAATTAAAGACGCATCTCTTTAGCCAAACATTCACATAATGCTTCTCATAATCTTGTACTACAATTACATAAGTGCCCATGGCAGTCTTTGCTTAATGCTTTGAACAGCAGCTACGCTAACTATTTTCCTGTTCTGTCCCGAGGTAACCAGAGTCCGTCAGCTCCAGCCTAGATCCAGCCTCTCATATAGACTGATGACCATCACCTGTGATGATACAACTTCAACTCCTGCGAGGACTTCAGATGACGCAGCTGCATCAATGTATTCTTAAGTCACTTAATTCTGCCCTAATTTAATTCATTATTATACTGATAAATACATTGTTAGCTGATCTGTGTCCTTTGTACATTTCTGAAATGCATAATGTGGACAAATCACTTAAATTGTAATGTAGACACATGCATTTTCTGTGAAGCTGCTTTGAAACGATATGTATTGTGAAAAGCGCATACAAATATGTGAATTGAATTGAATTGAATTGAATAATATCTAGGTGAAAGAGTCTCTAAGGGTTTTTTTTTTTTTTTACTTCTGTGACGTGAGAGCTAGCAGATGGTCGATTCAGTCAGTCCGTATGCTTCCTGACCTGGGCCCCAGTCAGTCAAGGTTCAACTCTAAGACTATGTTCCATTTTACTAGAGAGAAGTGCGGCACCACCCCAGGAGGGATGAATAACTCTTATTATATTATATCTCTTTTAACAGGTCAGGTCTGCCCCAAAAATGTAACCAATTGTCTATGAACCATATCTTATTCTGCAGACACCACTTAGACAGCCAGTATCCTTAGACACCACTTAGACAGAGGCCCCGGATTAGTGTTGGCTTGATGTGCCAAGACATGCGCTCATATTGCTCCAGAGAGTTCCCTGTTGGGCAAACCCTGGCAAGTTCCTCCATCACCCTAGGTAGCTGGACATGGTGGATCTTTCGGCAGCAGGCCTACATCCATGCAACCATGAGAACAAGTGCTAGGCTGGGTGCCCATATGTAGTGACTCGAGGGGACCCCATATGTGTATTTTTCCAAGGTATAGCTCCTAAATGGAAGCCTGTGTCTTTCCCTTGGCAGAGTCCACTCTGCCAGGTGTAGCCTCCTCCCTAACTGGGCCGGAGCCACCACAGGGATATTCCATATGTAGTACAGCCCTACTTGGTTAGTCCATATGTGCAAAATTCCACACAGTAACTCCCTACGGGCAGTGGCTTCCGCAGCATTCCTTTTCCAGTTATCCAATAGTCTCACTGAGTGAGTCATGCGGAACAGCATGATGTGTTATCTGAAGGGACACGCACATGATAGCCTCTGAAATACATACATAGTTTCCTGGCAGTTTATGCACCTTGATGATTAGCTAGTCATGTAAATCATGGGTTCTCAAACTTTTTGGGGCCAGGGACCCTTACAGAGGAAAAACCTGCTAGCGTCACTTGTGTTTGAGTTTGTGCATGAAGCAGCACATCTGCACCATTCAATCACACAGACATGGAAAACATGCAGGATTCATATTTAAATAGTCTTTTTGTGGCTTAACATTCACATACTATATACCATATTTTAATTAAAATGTACGTATCTGCCTTTTATTTATTGATCCAAAATTTGCCAAACTTTGTGACACGCCACGTTATACAGAAAATTCCATTTTACCTGGAATCCGCATTTTGTTCATATTTTCTGCATTGTGGAAATCATGTCACCCTAAATTTATTTCACTGACCCCTTGGCTATGGGTCATGAACCAAGAGGAGCCTGCAGACCAAGTTAGAGAAAAAGCTTATATCTTATTAACCTTAGTTATATAAATGAGTACACAGATGCCCTGGAGTTGTAATGGAGCCAGAGCTGCATCCATGCACTCCTTGAAAGGGAAGACAATGCTAGGTCACATGCTGACACAGCGTGATTGTAAAGAAGCATGTGTGCATCTCCTTTCAATCCAAATTAGTGCTAAGGCATTCCTCCATAGGACTGCAAATAGGTAGTGTGCGTTCCCTAAAGAGAAAACGATTGTAATATGTGAATTATTTAATACCTTTGATCTTCGGATCTGGGAGAGAGTAAATGCGCTGATTTGAGTCCCTGCAGACCAGCCCAGCTCTTCTCAGATTCTGAGTTGACTTTATAAAACACCGGCTGAAATGGTTTTGAAGTGCCTTTGAAAAGGTGCAGTAGTGGAATGACGATGATCCAATTGGATATGTGCTCTGCTCTCACCCTGTTGATCAGTTCCTCCACCATGTCAGACAAGCTGAAGAGGGAATCAAAATTATCAACACCTTTTCTCAGAAAAAAAACCAACTCAAGTCTGTTCTCTGCATATTAAACTAGATTTCTGGGTTAATGTAAGCTCTATTGACTGCACATGTGGCATACTGTCAATTACCTGAGAATTTTTTGACAAATTGTAAAAAAAAACAACAACAAAAAATTACAGTAATGCACTTACAATGGAAGTGGGATAGTGTACTGGAGAGTTAAGCTACGATGAAAGTGAAGAATTTTAGTAAATAATATACTTGTTATGCAAGTGACTTATCAGTAGGATTTCAGTAATATAAACATTCAGATTTTAGTTTTTTTTAAAAAGTTTGTTTGATTTATTCCTTACAAAAATACACTAATCTTTTGAAAGTCCGATAATCGCTATTCATTTTTCGCAGATTATTAATTGTTTGCATGTCTTTTGTAAGACATTGCACTATTTCATGCTTTTCATCTTCAGAAAGATTTCTTCCCCATATTCACATGAGTACTGTGAATTGAGGAACAACCACTTTAACACTGAGGTCGGCAAAGATGCCGGTGCCTTAACCTCACTTTTTTTCTTATCAGTGCAACATGGCATCATGACTTTGCGTAAACATACACGCCACTTTCTAAAGCCCAAAATGGCGTGTTATCTGTACGCATTTTGAGCTATCCGCGTGTATGTGTACGCCGTGTGATTCCGCGTGTATGTGTACGCCGAATCAAAGCATCATCTCCGCGTGTATGTCTACGCCGTGTGATTCCGCGTGTATGTGTACGCCGAAACGAACCATCATCTCCGCGTGTATGTCTACGCTGTGTGATTCCGCGTGTATGTCTACGCCGTGTGATTCCGCGTGTATGTGTACGCTGTGTGATTCCTCGTGTATGTCTACGCCGAAACTAACCATTATGTGTGTGTGTCCACAATGTAAATGTATTTATAAATATACTAAATTATGGTTTTTTTAATGTAAAAATGCTAAATGTTTCTTGTGATGGGTCGGTTTAGGGGCAGTATGTGTGTGTGTGTGTGTGTGTGTGAGATGGGTAGGTTTAGAGGTAGGGGCAGTGTAGGGGATAGAATGAAACGGCGTAGATAAACACGCTAAAAAGCGATTATGCGTCTTAATAGCACGTCAAAATGCATACGAATTGGCGTGTCATACATACGCCATTTCATGAGATCAGTGTGAAAGAGACTCAAAATACTCAGTCGATTTTGGTCATTCAGGAAAGTGTTATACATCATTATAATCAGGGTTGCCAACTTCGAAGTTCGGGTTGGAGTGAGATTTTTTTTTGCATGGGGCAATATAGATTTCGATCTTGATTCAGTATCAATTAATATGTAGTATATAGCCTACTGTACATATAAGGTACAATTTGTTTGTCTTAGCACTATTTTAAACGTTTCTTGGGTCAAATTATATGTGCGCTCGCATTCATTGTCGCTTATATAAAGTATCATTAAAAATATTAGGATGCAAGTTGATGTTTTAAAATGTCATATTTAAAGAAATCTAGTGTTTGATCATATCTAAATATTTATTAAAATGCAAAACTACAATACCTTTTGGAGCAACTAGATTAGATACATGTATATTTATTAAAGAGCAAAAAAGGCACCTAATGGCATTACAAATTAATATCTGCTCATTGACATGGGTTTCAAGCTATTGTATCTATTTTTTGGCCTTCAGAACATCTTAAAATGCACTTATGTAGATCAGTGGTTTTCAAACTTTCAAAATTAAAAAATGGGTCGCCAGGACGATTTAAGGAAAATGGAGTTACACTAAAAATAAAAAATAAATATTTTTCATAAAAATCAGTCTATAGGCCTATATAAAAGGAATAAATATGCGAAATATAATTGACTTAAATAATTAACAGATCAAACAAAATAAAGAAAGAAATGTGTGACAGTTGCTTCTGAGTTTGGTTTATTGTTCGTGAGGCACGGTGCTCCTTGAACAAGTTCACGGAATGGAAACCCAGACGACAGAAAGCACATCTTGTTTTCTTTATTCTACAATAGCACAATGTAAGTAAAACACTTTTCAATTTTGAACGATGTCCTTCTCTTATTATTTGTATGACCAAAATGACGGAGTATTTTATGTTTCCTCTGCTCGTTCGTGCCAGCGCCTCGCGCGCAAACAAACATATTCCAGCATTGCAAACTTGACATCGCAGTCAGTCAGATCATTATCAAAATAAAAAAGTTACACAGCTCAGTTCAAATAGTCAGTAGTAGCCAACAATTCGTGCCATTCAGCGTGAGCACTGCTCCACTGTGGTGTTCCAAAATAGAGACCTGCGCAGGACGGATGTTACCTTCTCCCGCTCGCTACATTCATGTTTTGTCCCGCTCCCGTCCACATAAAAGTATAAAATGTTTTTTTTCTGTACATCCATGACACTATTTCAAGTCATTTAATGTAAAAGCAAGCGTGAGTGCATGGTTTGGCGTGGCAGAATGCGCGCAAAGTGCGCTCCTTCATAATAAAAAAAAGTGGTGACATCTCAGTTCATCGCGATCTCACAAAGCTCTGTTATCAATAAAACTGACTGCGCAAGGAATCTTCCATAATGTATAAATTTTATTTGTTATAATCAGAGGATTTGCCAGCATTCAGAACTGCGCAAAAATGCATCTTTTTGGCCATTGCGTTCTAGAAATAAACACAAATTTGTTACATTGCACAGCGCAGCAAAACAATTTATAAACAGAAACAATGCCTATGCTTGCACCTGTAGCTAAATCGTTTTTATTTTGTTTTAGTTGTTCTTGTTGATTTGTGTAATAGATGCATAATTTATTCGTTTCTAGATGTTTTATTTTTAGATATTTCTATTTTGCGGGAGTACCGCAAATAGTTTCATTCTCCCGCAACCCGCACACACGAATACCTTACCGCCCGCACTCAGCCATCAAATCTAGTCCCGCGCTGCACTCTATATGCGTTGGGTCCCGCCATTCCCGCGGGAGTGCAGGTCTATTCCCAAGCACATTTTTGCGCAAGTGAAGAGGATGATTTTTTCCCATCAATATTGGGACGCGAGTGAAGTACAAAGCCTATAATAAATAATGGTTACGCACTCAAATAGGCTAGGCCTACATATGGAAACATTTGGATTCGAATGAGGGAGTCAGGTTATGCGAGACCAAAGCTGGTTACTTTCAGTTTCTCATTAAATTATTTCGTTTTGGCTTTATAGTTATAGCCTAGGCTATTTTTTAATTCTTGATCTGTTCTGAATACTGTTCACTTTGAAAGATTTGTTGTGGAGTGAGAGGAACTAATAGCTATGTTTGTAGTGTTTGTACATTATTTTGCTTTATTTACTGGTATTTTCTGAATGCAATCAAATGCGACTTGTACGTGATTTAGGCCTACCTGATTTTTTAACTCTCAAAAACATACATACATACATACATACAGGGAGTGCAGAATTATTAGGCAAATGAGTATTTTGACCACATCATCCTCGTTATGCATGTTGTCTTACTCCAAGCTGTATAGGCTGGAAAGCCTACTACCAATTAAGCATATTAGGTGATGTGCATCTCTGTAATGAGAAGGGGTGTGGTCTAATGACATCAACACCCTATATCAGGTGTGCATAATTATTAGGCAACTTCATTTCCTTTGGCAAAATGGGTCAAAATAAGGACTTGACAGGCTCAGAAAAGTCAAAAATAGTGAGATATATTGCAGAGGGATGCAGCAGTCTTAAAATAGCCAAGCTTCTGAAGCGTGATCATCGAACAATCAAGCGTTTCATTCAAAATAGTCAACAGGGTCGCAAGAAGCGTGTGGAAAAACCAAGGCGCAAAATAACTGCCCGTGAACTAAGAAAAGTCAAGCGTGCAGCTGCCAAGATGCCACTTGCCACCAGTTTGGCCATATTTCAGAGCTGCAACATCACTGGAGTGCCCAAAAGCACAAGGTGTGCAATACTCAGAGACATGGCCAAGGTAAGAAAGGCAGAAAGTCGACCACCACTGAACAAGACACACAAGCTGAAACGTCAAGACTGGGCCAATAAATATCTCAAGACTGATTTTTCTAAGGTTTTATGGACTGATGAAATGAGAGTGAGTCTTGATGTGCCAGATGGATGGGCCCGTGGCTGGATTGGTAAAGGGCAGAGAGCTCCAGTCCGACTCAGACGCCAGCAAGGTGGAGGTGGAGTACTGGTTTGGGCTGGTATCATCAAAGATGAGCTTGTGGGGCCTTTTCGGATTGAGGATGGAGTCAAGCTCAACTCCCAGTCCTACTGCCAGTTTCTGGAAGACACCTTGTTCAAGCAGTGGTAAAGCAAGAAGTCTGCATCCTTCAAGAAAAACATGATTTTCATGCAGGACAATGCTCCATCACACGCGTCCAAGTACTCCACAGCGTGGCTGGCAAGAAAGGGTATAAAAGAAGAAAATCTAATGATATGGCCTCCTTGTTCACCTGATCTGAACCCCATTGAGAACCTGTGGTCCATCATCAAATGTGCGATTTACAAGGAGGGAAAACAGTACACCTCTCTGAACAGTGTCTGGGAGGCTGTGGTTGCTGCTGCACGCAATGTTGATGGTGAACAGATCAAAACACTGACAGAATCCATGGATGGCAGGCTTTTGAGTGTCCTTGCAAAGAAAGGTGGCTATATTGGACACTGATTTGTTTTTGTTTGGGTTTTGAATGTCAGAAATGTATATTTGTGAATGTTGAGATGTTATATTGGTTTCACTGGTAAAAATAAATAATTGAAATGGGTATAAATTTGTTTTTTGTTAAGTTGCCTAATTATTATGCACACCTGATATAGGGTGTTGATGTCATTAGACCACACCCCTTCTCATTACAGAGATGCACATCACCTAATATGCTTAATTGGTAGTAGGCTTTCCAGCCTATACAGCTTGGAGTAAGACAACATGCATAACGAGGATGATGTGGTCAAAATACTCATTTACCTAATAATTCTGCACTCCCTGTACATACATACATGCATACATACATTTGTAGTGTATTTTGAAGCATAAAGCAAACGATTAATTGGTTAAAATTCTTGTTGGTTAACAATTAACCAGTTAATTAGCGTCCCATATATAGGCCTATATCAAATTAATGCAGAATAAACTTTACTTTGCGAACGCATCAATGATCAAAAGTGGTTGTGTGGAAGAGTGCTGAGCTGAACTTTAGTGCCATCTAGTGGTTGAATGGAGAATAAAGTCAAATGGCCCATTGTATATAAGTATTATGCCAATATATGGGTTGCGACAACAAACAAAACAAAAAAAGAGGGCCGCTCTTAAAAAAAGTTTGAAAACCACTGATGTAGATCATAGAAATCAAAATTTTATTGGGAGCATGCCCCCGAACCCCCATAACTACCTCACATTTGGGATCTCCGTGATTATAAACCTGCCTACATTCCTGGGTACGATTAAAGGGATGTACAATATGGTCATGCAGAATAAGGCCTTAATATTTGCTATAAAAGTATAAGTAATACACAGCCAATATCCTAATATGCATGCTAATAAGCTACTAGTTAATAGTGAGAATTGGACCCTATAAAGTGTCACCATTTTTTTCATACCCTCACTGGGGGCTGAGCCCCCCTAAAATCAAAATCATAGAATCGCCCGTTATGGTGTATGGTCACATTTGACCATCAATGAGTACGAGTGTGACCAATTAGTAAGGAATACCTGAGGGCTAAATACAAGAATACAAGAACATCACTCTCCATAATAAAACGATCCTGTAAATATGGTTGATTTAATAATCAATGCACACTATGCTGTACTGTTTACCAAAAACTTGCTGCAAACATCTGTGTAGTGAAACTGTTGTGTATCCGCTTATGCCATTCAAATGCATTGACACAGCGCTAGAAGTATTGAGCGCTCCATGAACCACGCCACGTGACTGCGCGCCGCCGGTAAATGAGAGCATGTCGCAACTAAGTTTTTCAACGCCTCTGGCTTTAACATTATGCCACATTAGCGCCAAAACGCTATTTATTGTTTGAATTTCGCATTAAAAAAAATGTAAAAGCTTAGCTTTGTTTAATATCAAAAGCAGGTTTGGCAGTTTAGCGTGAGATTAAGTTGGGCAGACTGAGAGCGTGAGACAGAGCCTAAAAGCGTGTCTCACGCCAAATGTGTGAGAGTTGGCAACCCTCTTATAATCTGTTAAGTATCTACTTTTGTGTTCACTCACAATTGTGCTTTTTGAAAAATAAAGAAAACAAGTATGATGCGCAATCTGCAGCCTCTCTCTCAATGAAGTCCAATCTGATACTCTTCAGAACATGAACTGTAATTTAGTGAATACTTGTCACACAAACAGGAGACATATGTCTAAAGAAACTGGAATTAATGTAAATCAAATCGAAAATAAATATTCTCTGTTTATGTAATCTGTTTGAAAAGAAAAACTCATGCCCGCCCTCCAATGCAGCGATAAACATCCGGTCCTCTGCTGGAGCCCCCAATGAGATGCTAGGTCCCCATGAGAAGGACCAGCAACCCCACCCGAAAGCTCCACAGCCTGCAATATGAAAGAGCAGTAGGAAGGCCGTGGGTATTGACCCAGTGGGAGAGCTCCCACTGAAATAATCAGATCACCCTGTGTTTTAACAGATGTGTCTGTTGGGTAGAGTCTCAATCTCAACATTGCGATGGTCATCTTCCCGTAGTGGGTCCATGACACATCAACAAACACTACCTCAGTGTGGCCAGAAAAGTAAGGCAGTGATTGTGGCTATCAGGTTCAGTGAGGGCGTTCCTACACAGTGAGTGCATACACAGGGCTGCACTATCTCCCTGTGTTTTGCTGTGGCCATCTCGCTGGATGCTTCAGAACACTTAAAAGAGCTTTTCCCCCCTTAAAGAGTTTTCAAAATGTCATTCCACCTGTGCATTTCTGGATGTTGTTGTTTCTTGTCACCAGCTGATGGTCACAATCGTTGTCTCACGTGTCTGGGCATTCACTGCAGGAACATGGCTATCTCTGTGCTGAGGTCGAGACTCACCTACATTCGATAAGGTGGAGACCCCTTACCTATTCCCCGATCTAGCGTTATTCCTGCTGGCCAGCAGTATAGGGCTACTTCAGCAAATAGCCAGAGTGACCTGAGGATCACGATGAGGGCTACCCCACCGAAGCAATCTCCATGGGCACCTAATCCCTCTGCAGTGGGTAGGGATGTCAATACCAAAATTCCAGTAGTCAGTACCAATACCATAAAAAAAGTTACGGTTCTCTGTACCAATTTTGGTACCACAGCAAAAAAAATTATAAAAAAAAGAAATACTTTTATTGAACTATTTGAAAGAAAAAAAAAGAATAAAAAAAGTTTATTATAAGTAAATAATAGAGCAGTGGTAAAAAAAATACAGTGCAAAAGATGCAAAAGTTCTCTCCCCCGAAGTTCAATGGGGTGGTATGGACTGCGGTGGTCCCAGAGCAGGCTCGGGTTATGGAAAAGACACTTGAATCTTCCGTTCGGCCTAGCTCTTTCCCCTCGCACACTCACAAAGTGTATGGATGCAGCTCTGGCTCCTCTTAGACTCCAGGAGATGGCAGTTCGGCATCGAGATGTCGTTCTGGCCCATATCAGGTGCTTGGGGTTGAGACTAAAAAAAAAACCGGCACAATGCGGGCACAACTATCCCCCGCGCGTATCGAGCCCATACGACTGACGGTCTCCAGAGCGAAACTAGGCCGCAGCCTCACTGTGAAGCAGTTTCAGAGCCTGCAACACATGAGACCACTACAGTGGTGGCTGAAGACCATGGGGTTTTCCCCGAAGGGGAATCCGTTTCCATATGATCAGGGTAACGCGCAGTTATATGGTAGGGACCAGTATTGTTTCTGTCCCAGGGCCAGTATGGGGAGCGTCATGTTGCCAGGTACTTGTTTCAACAGACGCCTCCCTTACTGGTTGGGGCGTGGTCATGGATGGCTGCTTTGCAAGAGGTCTGTGGGAAGCCCAGCATTCATCCTGGCACATAAACTGCCTGGAGATGCTGGCGGTGTTCAAGGCTCTGAGGAGCTTTCTCCCAGATCTCTGCGGCCGCCATGTCCTGATAAGCTCCAACAATACGTCAGTAGTTGCATATCTAAATCATCAGGGGGGGTCTGAGGTCACGCAGACTGGCTCACCAGTTCCTCCTGTGGTCCCAAGGGAGACTGTGATCTCTCAGGGCGATGCATGTCCCTGGGGTCCAAAACCAGGGAGCAGACATCCTGTCGAGGCAATGGCTTCTTCACCCCAAGGTGGTGTAGGACATGTGTGAGAGGGTCGGCCCAGTGGAAGTGGATCTGTTTGCATCTCGAGAGACGTCCCACTGTCCACTGTGGTTTTCCCTCACGCATCCAGCCCCGCTGGGGTTGGATGCCATGGTGCAGATGTGGCCGAGGTGCCGTCTGTATGCTTTCCCCCCCCGATCGCTCTGCTCCCGGGAGTTCTGGGATTCCAACCTGGGATCTGGCAGTGGTGCTCGAGGGGTTGGTTGAGGCCCCCTTCGAACCACTGGAGTTGGCTGAGGCAAAGAGCCTGACCCTTAAGGTGAATTTTCTCCTCGCTATCACTTCTCTGGGGAGAGTGGGGGACTTCAGGCCTTGGCGATCACGCCAACCTGCCTGGAGTTTTCCCCTGGCGGAGTTAAGGCCATCTTCCATTCAAGACCGGGCTATGTGCCCAAGATGCAATCGAGTATGGCACAGTCAGTGGTTCTTCAGGCATTCCATCTCCCGCCCCACGTGACAGCGGAAGGAGGGAGACTTCACCTGCTCTGCCCCCTCAGAGCGCTGAGAGTTTACTTAGCAAAGTCTGCGCAGTGGAGGAAGTCAGACCAACTGTTGGTGTGCTTCGGCTTACCTAAGAAAGGGCTGCCTGCATCCAAGCAGACGATTAGCAACTGGATCGTCCAGGCTATAGCCGCAGCTTACCGGGTGCACAATCTGCCTTCACCCATAGCCGTGAGGTCACATTCCACCAGAAGCATGGCATCCTCTGTAGCCCTTCCTTCTGGAGGTGGGCCACCCCGCACACCTTCATAAGATTTTATAGTTTGCATCTCCCTGCGACGCCCGGCGCTAGAGTGCTCGCCTCCTGAGTGTGCCCGGGTTCCGGCTTCACACTGGGTTGGCGTTAGCCTCGGTGTGGCATAGTGGGTATTCGCTCCCCAAAGTGTCATGGACGCAGTTTGAGTTCCCTCAAAAGGGAACATCTCGAGTTACGACTGTAACCCTTGTTCCCTGAGAAAGGGAACGAGACACTGCGTCTCGTCGCCACACCTCGTCATGCCTGGAGCACTTGCTTCATAGTGAGGCTGTCTGTACTATGTGCCGGCTCC
The DNA here is from genome assembly GCA_023029165.1 of Gobiocypris rarus. Classification (NCBI taxonomy): domain Eukaryota; kingdom Metazoa; phylum Chordata; class Actinopteri; order Cypriniformes; family Gobionidae; genus Gobiocypris; species Gobiocypris rarus. The sequence continues at coordinate 7,519,641 of CM040935.1, forward strand.
CCCTTTGTAACTTCCGTGTACGCCGCCACATACTACGTCATGACGCAACACCAATCAGGATTGGACGTGATTTCATTCATGTTTCAGAGACGCTATTGCGTAGGGAGTATTCCCAAAGTGCTGTAGACGCAGTGTCTCGTTCCCTTTCTCAGGAAACAAGGGTTACAGTCGTAACCCGGGACGTTTTTCTGCTTTGGTTCTCGCCAGGGAACGATACGGGTCTGTTGTCTCTTGATAAAACATTGATGCTTTTCTCTCGACAATTGGTATGTATTTGTTTTATGTATTTATCAAGACCATGAGAAAGTGAATCTAACAGAGTAACAGTCCCACTTTGTACATAGGTTCGTGAAGGCCCATAGCTGCATTCCAGTTGGGGTGCTCCGCGTTCATTCACGGCCCCAGTGCTGTTCTGTTTCCAAACTTCATTCTATTAGCCAGCTTCTTTCTGTTTTGTTTTCAAATTTCATTATTTGATTTCATAACTTAATTTGTCTTTGTTTTCCCTCGGCTGCTAATATTGTTTCTATTTTTGCTTTGTTAATTGTTTCCTTATTTAATTTATAATTTTATTTTTGCAGCCTGAATGGTTTGGTTTCTTTCATTCCAATTATTACTGTGGGACTCTTTAGTTTTCGTTTTACATTTTGACCTGTGTTGAACTAATTTGTTTCAGTTGCAATAGATTTGTTTTGTTTATAAAGTGATTTTCCCTTTTGTTTTCTTTCTTTCGTTTAATTTTTTTGTATTTTGTGGGTATTTTGCTTTTTGGCTCAAGTAACTGATAATTTATTGAAATTACTTGCAAAGTGATTTATTTGTTTACTTTGGGTTTTGTATTTTGACTGTTTGATTGAGTTTGATGAACAACCTTTCTAAGTGAAATTTATTTGATGTACATTTCCTTGTTTTTGACAGGACCTGAGCACAAGGGGCAGAGGGCTGGCTCTAATTAGGTGGTGGTATCTTCCTCAGTGTGTGTTGGGACCACCTCACAGAATGTGATTGTGTAGCCACCTGTGTGTGCGCGCGAGTGTGAGTGTGTGTGTGAGTGTGTGTGTGTGTGTGTGTGTGGGCACAGTGAATTGCAGTGATTTTTCAACTGTAGGTGGCGTGGTCTGACTTTCTGCCTCTGCTGGTATGCTCTAGTCCCTGGCCTTGAACTTGCTTTTTGGAATGAATGTCTTGCGATTCATTTTAATATTTTAAGATTGTCAATAAAGATTATTTTTGTATGGTAACCCATATCTCTGACTCTTATCGGTGATACGAACCTGTGTATGCCTTTTCATAGGGGCACAGTCTCATTCTTTGGGTGAAATTCCAAAGGTGGCGTAGTCGGTGCCTCAATGGTATTTTTTTTTCCGGCATTTTTAATGCAGATGCATAGATAATGCATGTGTTGGTGTTGACTGAAGAATGTAAACACAGTGACCAGGGTTGGAAATTAATGGTTGTACCCACCAGCCACACTGACTGGTAAATGAAGAATTTTGTTAGCCTAGGTATTTTAGTGGGTAGGAAACTGAAAAAGAATGCATGATACACTCAAAAAATAACTCATTGGACAAACTCGATTTAATTTAGGGCAGGTTTTCCATCCAATAAATATGTGTAGCCACAACTCATAAAAAAAACTAATGAATGCAATGAAATATAATTGAGTTGGTCCAAATAAATTGTATCAAATACAGTTTAAATTATACTTATGTACTAATAGCATGACTTTTTTGAACGTGTCAAACTTTCATCATCATACACAGTGTATATAATGAAAATATAAGAAAAAACTGGTGTAACTCCTGACATTAGTATAAAATCACAGTGCCCACAACCTAAGCACAGGTACCACTCTTAAGCACAATGGTAACCACAAAATTTGAAAACATTACAGAAACTCCTCTAACTCCACTAACATTAACTAACAACACCTTTCCCTTTACAGAAAAACACATAAAATTGAATCCCTAAATTTACTCTCCTATTGGAGTCCCTTGCAAAGCATGCTGGGAACTACAGATCCACTGCCCAGTTAGTTAAGTCAACACAAATATATCATGTAGTTTTAACACAAATTATTTACCTAAACTTCAGTTTTAAATATATTAGGTTGATTGAACACAAATTAAGTTGTGTCAAAATTAGATATGTTTAAAAAAAGTGAACATAATTTAAATGTGTCGTACCTATGAAGGGCCTGACTAATTTTTTTGAGTGCACACAACTTCAGTATAAATATTTTGTGTGATTTAAAGCACTTATATATTCAAAATAATACGGGGCTTTAAAACATTTGTAATTTGTGTTCCTTAAACCACACCTGAATGCGCACCTGATATTAGAAGCACACAAATATTAGAAGAAAATGCACTCTCAGATTATACATGCTTGGTTTAGTCACTAAATTGCCACATTGATCAGTTAATTTAGTATTCTTCAGAGCTGTTCTGCTTTGCAACATTCTTTTGAGATCTTTATAATTTACATATAAACTGTAAATTATATAACAATACTCACGTGTTTATTAGTGAAAATGATTCTGTTAGGTCAGTCCAGAAATCCAGGAATTCTTCCATAGGCAAATCTGGCAGGCAGAGGGCAGTGCAGAGACAAGACAGAGTCCCTCTGTCTAATTCTAGACCATACCGTTTCCACAAGTAGACCATGATGAGAGCAGCATTCAGTGGCTCCATGATAAATGCACTCTTTTGTTTATTGTCGTTTTGTAGCACTGGAGTCATCCACTTCAGCATGAACTGCTTCAGAAGCCTGCTCACCTGACAGGATTAAATTTCATGTTAACATCTACAGCCTATTCACACTCATGTTATTCCAACCTGGTTAGACCTTTTTTTAAATAGAAAACAAACTGCATACATTTTTTATTTATCACATATGGTTGCAGAGTGTTTATACATTATAAGACTTGAGACTGTCAAGCTAAAAAAAAAAGACTGTTAAGGTATAGTATTAAATATAGGTCATCAATTGGGCTACACATACACATACATACATGCATACATGCAAACTACCAGTCAAAAGTTTTAGAACAGGAAGATTTTTAAAATGTTTTTAAAGAAGTCTCTTCTGCTCACCAAGGCTGCATTTATTTGATTCAAAATACAGCAAAAACAGTATTATTGTGAATTATTTTTACAATTTAAAAAGTTTTTTTCTATTAGAATACATTTTAAAATGAAATTTATTTATGTGATTCAAAGCTAATTTTCAGCATACTTACTCCAGTCTTCAAAGTCACATGATCCCTCAGAACTCATTCTAATATGCTTATTTGCTGCTCAAAAACATTTATTATTATTATCAATGTTGAAAACAGTTGTGTACAATTTTTTTCAGGATTATTTAATGAATAGAAAGTTAATTCAAATTGTATTATTATTTATTAAAAGTTATTTAATTCTGACCCAATTTTTTTTGAACGGTACAATGTTACAAAAGCTTTCGATTTCAGATAAATACTGTTCTTTTGAACATTCTAATCATCAAAGAATCAAAAAAATATATAATAATAATAATTTACACACAACTGCTTTTAACATTGATAATAATCATAAAATGTTGCTTGAGCAGCAAATCATATTATAATTATTTCTGAAGGATCATGTGACACTGAACAATAGTGATGCTCAAAACTGAGCGTTGCCATCACAGGAATAAATTACATTTTAAAATATATTTAAATAGAAAAGAGTTATTTTACATTTTAATAATATTTCACAATATTACAGCTTTTTTTTATTTTTAAGAACATAAATGCAGCCTTGGTGAGCAGAAGAGACTTGTTTAAAAACATTTTTTTTAAATTACCGTTCTAAAACTTTTGACTGGTAGTGTATGTATGTATATATGAAGATTTTCTTCAAATAATGTTTTGTGACGATATTCTGTAGTATGTTATCTTGTGTGTTCAGTTAAGTCATTTAAGTTTGGAATGACATAAGGATGATGCAAAAAAATCTAGGGGTATAATTTGAATAGAATGCTTCTCATTTATGCGGAGATATGGTTCACTTACATCTTTATCACCATAATTAAGTGAGTCCCATTTCACATGTGTCTTTTCAAATACAAAAGGTTTCCCATAGATTTCAAAAAACTGTTGCAGCTGACAAATGAAGTTGCTGAGTGTAATTTTGCTCCAGACTTTGAGGGGGTCAAAGATAGTTGACAGCATGACTAAACCAGCGTTTTCTCTTCCCTTGATAATTTTTTTCCTCTGCTCAGGCCACACATATTCTCTAATCCGTTTAAAGAGACCCTTATGTGGTGCTGAACAGATGATATCGTCATACTGATGCCATTCTCCTGCAGTATGAAAAGAATCCATTAGGTCCATTTAATAATGAAAATTAAACTTAAGTATAAATGTCTGAGTTTTACATACCTTCAGCATTCAGGAGATGTGATTTGACAAACAGACATCTGTTGGTGATTTCTTCTGAATCCGGTTTGTATATGAATTCATGACATAATTCATACTTCTGATGCTTTTTAGCTTTATACACAACATACTTGTACGGGATGGACACAGAAGTAGCAACAGTTTTTTTGCATACATATTTCCCTTGAACAAGATATTCATGATCTCCAAGATCCCTGTAATCAAACTATTCTTAAACAGCTGGTTCCAATAACGTGTAATGAATAAATGGTCCTTGAAAACTTCACTTACCGTGACACAAAGAGTTCAACTAAATCATTTTCCCATCCACCAATGTGACTACCAGCTCTTATGAAGATGAAATCCTTTTTTGGGTCAAACTCAAAGTCTTTTGAAAGGATTGCATGAAAGTAAATGGTAAGTCTGTCACTGGGACTTATTTGTTGAGTTGATGTTGGATTTCTGCAATATTGATAAGATAATCCATGTAAAAAATAAATAAAAATAATATATATATACAGGTCCTTCTCAAAAAATTAGCATATTGTGATAAAAGTTCATTATTTTCCATAATGTAATGATAAAAATTAAACTTTCATATATTTCAGATTCATTGCACACAAACTGAAATATTTCAGGTCTTTTATTGTTTTAATACTGATGATTTTGGCATACAGCTCATGAAAACCCCAAATTCCTATCTCAAAAAATTAGCACATTTAATCCGACCAATAAAAGAAAAGTGTTTTTAATACAAAAAAAGTAAACCTTCAAATAATTATGTTCAGTTATGCACTCAATACTTGGTTGGGAATCCTTTTGCAGAAATGACTGCTTCAATGCGGCGTGGCATGGAGGCAATCAGCCTGTGGCACTGCTGAGGTGTTATGGAGGCCCAGGATGCTTCGATAGCGCCTTAAGCTCATCCAGAGTGTTGGGTCTTATGCGTCTCTCAACTTTCTCTTCACAATATCCCACAGATTCTCTATGGGGTTCAGGTCAGGAGAGTTGGCAGGCCAATTGAGCACAGTAATACCATGGTCAGTAAACCATTTACCAGTGGTTTTGGCACTGTGAGCAGGTGCCAGGTCGTGCTGAAAAACGAAATCTTGATCTCCATAAAGCTTTTCAGCAGATGGAACCATGAAGTGCTCCAAAATCTCCTGATAGCTGGCTGCATTGACCCTGCCCTTGATAAAACACAGTGGACCAACACCAGCAGCTGACATGGCACCCCAGACCATCACTGACTGTGGGTACTTGACACTGGACTTCAGGCATTTTGGCATTTCCTTCTCCCCAGTCTTCCTCCAGACTCTGGCACCTTGATTTCCGAATGACATGCAAAATTTGCTTTCATCCGGAAAAAAAGTACTTTGGATCACTGAGCAACAGTCCAGTGCTGCTTCTCTGTAGCCCAGGTCAGGCACTTCTGCCGCTGTTTCTGGTTCAAAAGTGGCTTGACCTGGGAATGCGGCACCTGTAGCCCATTTCCTGCACATGCCTGTGCACGGTGGCTCTGGATGTTTCTACTCCAGACTCAGTCCACTGCTCCCGCAGGTCCCCCAAGGTCTGGAATCGGTCCTTCTCCACAATCTTCCTCAGGGTCCGGTCGCCTCTTCTCAGCAGCGTTTTTGCCACACTTTTTCCTTCCCACAGACTTCCCACTGAGGTGCCTTAATACAGCACTCTGGGAACAGCCTATTCATTCAGAAATTTCTTTCTGTGTCTTACCCTCTCGCTTGAGGGTGTCAATGATGGCCTTCTGGACAGCAGTCTTACCCATGATTGCGGTTTTGAGTAATGAACCAGGCTGGGAGTTTTTAAAAGCCTCAGGAATCTTTTGCAGGTGTTTAGAGTTAATTAGTTGATTCAGATGATTAGGTTAATAGCTCGTTTAGAGAACCTTTTCATGATATGCTAATTTTTTTAGGGTTTTCATGAGCTGTATGCCAAAATCATCAATAACAATAAAAGACCTGATATATTTCAGTTGGTGTGCAATGAATCTAAAATATATGAAAGTTTAATTTTTATCATTACATTATGGAAAATAATTAACTTTTATCACAATATGCTAATTTTTTGAGAAGGACCTGTGTGTATGTGTATGTATATTTTATATATATATATATATATTAAACATTTGTACTTTATAGCTCTATAAGGAAGTGAATTCATAACACTATTCTCCATTTACCTTTGTGGAGGCGCGACATACCAACTTTTTGCATCACTTTCAATGCATTTCTGTTCAGTCAAATCTTTCTTCCCATGTGCAGAAGGCTGCTGTTCCTGACTCTGCTCAGCCTTCACTGGTGAATCTACACTTGAACCATAATTCTTCTAAAATCAACATAAAAACACAAATAGCTGTTAAATGACTATTTTGGTTTAATTTCAATGTTAGAAAACAGTCATTGGCCAAAGCTTTAGCTCCCTCCAGGGCCAGTTCTCAAATTAAAGGGTTAGTTCACCCAAAAATGTAATTTCTGTCATTTTCCTCACCCTCATGTCGTTCCAAACCCGTAAAACCTTCGTTCATCTTCAGAACACAGATACACATCTGAGAGCTCTGACCCCTCCATAGACAGCAATTTAATGAACATGGTCAAGGCCCAGAAAGGCAGTAAAGACATTGTTAAAATAATCCATGTGACTCCAGTGATTTAACCTTAATGTTATGAAGAGACGAGAATGTGTACAAAAAAAAAAAAACTATCAAAAACAACTTTATTCAACAATTTCATTCTATCCTGTGTCAGTCTCTTACGCTGTTTCGGTTATAAGCAGTGCAGCGCTCTCGAGATCAACGACAGCCAATGCCGTTCATGTATAGAACCACAACGCATGCTCGGGAGCTGCAACATAAAGAAATTGGACCTTGAAAGTGTTAATTAAATTGCTGTCTATGGAGGGATCAGAGAGCTCTCGGATTTCATCAGAAATATCTTCATCTGTGTTCAGAAGATTAACGAAGGTCTAACAGGTTTGGAACGACATGAGGGAGAGGAATTATTGGCAGAAATTACATTTTGGTTGAACTATCACTTTAACTGAGACCAGTGTCAAAGCACCAAATACATGTTCTATTTGAAATTATTTTTAATTTTGAATATGGTGTTAAATATATTTTTTTTATTTCAGATTGAAATTCATTAAATTCAACTGCATGCACAGATGATGAATACAAATGTGCATAATAAATCATCAACAACAGAATTAGATCAGATATAAGAAACACTTTAAAAAAAACACACACATTAAAAACCCAGAGCTATTTTGTTAAATTTTATGTACATATCCAGCACCTCTTTCTTTGGGTCAGAGTTGATAACTTCATTTGGTCGTGTTGGAGATACATAGGCATTATGGAAATCCAGCACTTCTGATTCAGGCCTGATATCAGTCATTTCTTTTTCAGTGACATGTGGAATGTTTGAGGATGTTTGAGACTCATCTTGTGACTTGTCTGATAAACACAAAAACAAAAAGGTCACAGTGGTGGACATCTTTACTTTGTTACTGTACATTTTGCATCTTTAAAAAAACAACAACTATATTTTCTGGTTAACCCCCAGGGGTTTCACACTTAGTTTAGCTCTACTAAAATAAACCTGTAGATTTTATTCTTTTTTTTTCTCCAGGACCACATTTACACAACTAATGGGTCCTATTGTTCAGTCTTGCAATGCTATTGGATGGGAGATTTTGTGAATAGGCATTTTTACCTGGCCATGAACTCCCACAACCTGCAAACATAACTTGATGCAGATTACCTCGTTTTACTGGACTGGATAAATAAACAGTCAAGTAAGTAAAATTCTCCAAAATATTGTTTATGTGATTAGTAATATGTCTAGATCATGCAGATATTAAGGTGCTGTTGAATGCTTTAAATCATATTAGATTGAGAGCTTGGACTTGTCACTGTAGTAATTTTACAACATGAGTTTAAGGCTAGATTATTGTAATGCTCTACTGGGTGGTTGCCCTGCTCGCTTAATAAACAAACTCCAGCTGGTCCAAAATGCAGCAGCTCAAGTTCTTACTAGAACCAGGAAGTATGAACACATTAGCCCGGTTCTGTCAACACTGCACTGGCTCCCTATTAAACATTGCATACATTTTTAAATCTTGCTTATTACTTACAAAGCACTAAATGGTTTAGCTCCCCAGTACTTGAGTGAGCTCTTAACACATTATACTCCATCACGTCTATTGCGGTCTCAAAACTCTGGCCAGCTGATAATACCTAGAATATCAAAATCAACTGCAGGCGGTCGATCCTTTTCCTATTTAGCACCTAAACTCTGGAACAGTCTTCCTAGCATTGTTCAGGAAGCAGACGCACTCGGTCAGTTTAAATCTAGACTAAAAACCCATCTCTTTACTATGGCATACACATAGAACATTATCAATTTATATTACTCAAATCAGTAAATGATTGTTAGGCTGCATTAACTAGGTCAGCCGGAACCGGGAACACTTCCCATAACACCTAGTGTACACGTTACATAATAAAAAGAATGGCATCTACACCAATGTTAGTCTCTCTGTTTATCCCTAGGTTTATTGCAGTCAGCCGGATCCAGACCAGATGGTGGACCTGCGCCCGAACATGACCAACACATCCCTGAAGTGTCTGTAGAGACCGTGTCAATTAGTTTCTCCTCTTCTGCACTATGCTGAATGCACCTCGCCGACACGGCATCCTTAACAAACCCGTCTTTGGCGTGATGCCTCGAACTTTATAATATTCCGATCTAATATGATTTCTGACCTGTAAGGTTACCAGAATAATAATCATACACTGTTAGGTAATTGGCCAGAGGAGAACTGGCACCCCGTCTGAGCCTGGTTTCTCCCAAGGTTTATTTTTCTCCATCATGCCCTGATGGAGTTTTGGTTCCTTGCCACGGTCGCCTCTGGCTTGGCTTGCTCAGTTGGGGACACTCAAATTTTGGTCTAAATTTTCAACTAAATATCCAAATAAAATGAATTACTAAACTAATTAACTATATCAACTACTACTCTGATCTGCCCACATTATCACTATATGGTAAATTGAAATGAGCTGATGACATCACCGTTTTCTCTAAAGCAAACGTATAGCCAAAGAAATTTGTCACAATATTTTCCTGTTTAACACTGTAAAGCTGCTTTGAAACAATCCTCATTGTAAAAGCGCTATAATTATTATTATTTTTTTTTAAATGAAGTTGAAAATTGCATGTAAACTGGAGTGAAGAGTTCTGCTTGTCTCATGTCACGTACACATCTTACTGCGATTAAGACTGATTATTATAAATAGTCGTATTATTGGTGCACATGTAAACGTATTCTGTGTTTTGGTGGTTAAATTACTGTCATGTTTTGCAGTTGCTAGAGACCAGGTACAGGGTTGTACAAACCAACACAGAAAGGGACTCGTAGAAGACCGCAACAATAGAACTGATTTCTGATGAAGATGATACTATTGTTGATGGAAGGCCAGTGTGGATGGTGAGGTCTCCACCAAACAGAACTACAAAGTTGTCTGCTCTCTGCCAGTTACTACAAACCAGCCTAGAGGCTGACCCACGCTACGTCACATCACCTGCGCATCGTGGCAGTTTGAATGTTAATTTTACGTTGCCTTCTTATACATTTCCCCCAATTCATTTAAAATGTATGTTTATAATACTCTTTGGAATGTTTCTTTTTACTTATTTATATTGTTTACTTAGAATTAGGGATGGGCATTCGATAAAATTTTCTTATTCGATCGTCGGGAGAATTAACGATCGACTATCGATTAATCATTAATATTTTTTATAATAAAATTAATTATTTAACTTTTATAATTCAAAAATGCAATAAATAGAAAAATACAGCGTGTTTTTCCTCGATGAGACCTTTATTACAAGATCAACTTGTGGCAGACAGTTAAACTACGTTCAGTTAGGCAAACCGAACATATATTTTTCATGTACGTTAATGTTATGTTTCCATTGCTGCGAGGTAACATTTAATTGGGAACCTATTATTTATTTTGTAAATAAAGCATTGTTCTTCACTCCTGTCATAGTATTCACGTAAAACAGCATTCACATACAAAAAAAAATTGTTTGGCCGACAACCGCCGGTGCTACACAGCCACCACGTTGGCGCTCTAACACCGCAGTGAAGTGGATGTCACTTTCACCGGCACAGACCTAGACCACCGCTGTGGTAAAAAACTGCCACCTTCACACATGTTTTGTGCTAAATATAAGCATGATTCTGAATCATGTGACATGATCTCAGACGCGACCGGCCGCATCCTGCTGATAGTCAGTCCAGCCACCGAAAACACCCGCTCTGAGGGGACTGACGTTACCGGGATGCACAGACCTCCGCGCTAACTTGGCCAGCCCGGGAAACCTTATTCCGTCACTTTTCACCAGTCTGTAGATGTGCAATTCAGGGGGTCTCCTCAGAAAGTTCTGAAGTTCTGCTTCGATGCCAGCCTCGATGCCAGTGGTATTGCACCCTGGTGGTAAAATGTTTAATTGCTGCCACACAGTGAAATTCATTTAATTGCTGACTTTTTTCTGTTTTTTTTCCCCATTCTGTTTTAATGCTTGTTTATAATGCTCTTAATAAATATTTCAGACTTTTTTTTTTATTGTTCTTTGTGTGTGTATTTTTCTTTTGGGGGGAGAGGGGGTGGGATTTGTGGTGTATATATTTGAGCAATATCTGCATAGCTGGTCTATAACTAATCAAATCACTATACTATAAGGCCTAGGTGGGCTAAGGTTTAAAAGTAGCCAATAAAGTCACTTTACTGGGTTTTCAGTGTGTCCTGCCCTCCAATAGCAATCTGGGTTTTGGGAGTGGTTTAAAAAGATCAACCAATCCAGTTTTAAATGAATGGACCAATAGGGGAGGGAAGGCAAAGCTGCTCAAATGTGAGAAAATGTCTCCTGGAAAGAACCTTTGATGGGATTACTTGCCATGGCAACAAATGGCTGTGGCATTGGAGTAAACGTCCTCAACATACATCTGATATACACTTTTACACATTCATACCTGTTGTGTCTGAAAATGCACTCCTACCTGTCTCTTTTGACAGAGAAGACAGCTTATGGCCACACTCACTGCAGAATCTTGGTGCCTTTTCTGAAGACACATGATTGCATTCAGGACACTTCATCCTGAGATGATGCCTGCAAAAGAGCATAAGAATAATGAAAGGGAATTAACACACTATTCTAGGGGCTTTAAACTGACAGACAGAATGGTGGCATAAAACACCCATCCACTGCATGAGAATATGATACTTAAATGAATAAGGTTAGATAAAGCAAACTGGTATTGCACAGACATGCACCAGTATACGGTAATATGATATGATGTTATAGTGGGCACTTAAAAATACCATGAATAATGATGTATTATGAATTATTCCGATTTTTAGTTAATGCATTTTAAGCAAATAGGCATGCACACTCTTGATGTAAACAAGCCCAAAATGAAAATGCTGAATGACTATGCACATTGGCTCTCTGACAGCAGATGACGCTGATGGAACAGCAGAAATGCAGACCTTACCCCAGTAACCCCAGTAAACAAAGCAGCTGTGCTACTTTCTCTGACCAGCATTCAAATGTTGTAAACAGCCATTCAAATGTTTGTATTTGCAATGGTGTTCATCACATTACCATATTTAAAGACTTAATAGGCTATTTATTTTCAATCATTTTTACATTTATATCTGGACTACAAATAGGGCTTGACATTAACACCCGTCAGCCCGCCAAATGAAGGTAGATTTCAGCTGTGGCGGGTAAGGCAGTCACTCCCAATATCCACTTTGGCGGGTTGAATATAATTTCAGCCTATAGCCATCGATTACCTTGCAGTTAGTGAAGGCAGAATCACGCTAAATTACACACAATAGAAACGCTCTCTTGCGTGCGCTGTCTCTGTCGCACGCGCAATCAGTTCTCCTTGCGCCTGAATAGTCACATACATGTGCACACAGATGTCAAAATGGGTTGGTTATGGCTTAAGTGTACGTAAACAGCTGGGTAATAGCTGGATATGTGTCAGCAGAATATTACGTTCCATGCATTCAGCAGCCCAATTAAATACCTGTCCGTCATTAATGTTAATCAAACAACTACAGATGTTAAATATAGGTGGAATAAACCTACTGTATCTGATTTTTTTTAATTTTATTTACTATTTTTTTTGTAATTTGCTCCTGTGTTCTTTTATATAGCATAACAAAAATAACTCATCATATTAAACTTCTCGTATGAGCCTATGCTCATATTGCCCCTTGCCCACCTGCACATACCAGCTGATATACAATGCAGTCTTAATTTGGGTGGTCAATCTGCATTTGAAAGTTTGAAAGGGTTTTAAATCTTCTAAATCAAGTAAAATGACTCAAGTAATTTAAGCATGCCAAAGTCAACTTTAATCATATAAAATTTACTTTTCAAACAGCAAAAATGTGGCCAGTGAAAATACTGAGTGGCTAGTCATTTTGGAAAACCACTAGCCACAGTGGCTGGTGAGCAAAAAACTTAATGTCAAACCCTGACTACAACATACAACATTAGGTGACCAGACATCCCCGTTTTCCGAGGACAGTCCCAGTACTTGGTGTTCTGTCCCCAGAAATGTCATTCAAAACAATCCACAAACACACTGCAAGAAAGACCGACCAACATACAACAGCTACTGGTTATAGGGGGAAACATGTAGAGATTTTCACCAACAGATGGCGCTGCGATCTACACTGACTTAACTTGGTCGCACGCGTTATCAATAAGGTAATAACATACTAACCATTCAAAAGTAATACTGTTCGTATATGCTTTATAACAGGGCCTCAAGAGGGGGCGGGATTGTTTCGCGCAATTTTAAATGTTCCCAAAAGTTCCCCAGCCACAAGTTATTTCTACACATCTTAATTATAAAAAACCTAAACAATTACTTTGCAACAAACACATTTGCAGAATACACCAATTTCTGCTTTAAATAAGCCTAAAATGCAAAATAACCCCAATGCAGTAAGTGTCATTTTCAAGCACAACCATAACAAAACATTTTAAGTAAAAAAATAAAAAGTTATTTATACAGTATAAACTTGTGAAAATGAAAATAATAATACAATTATAAAATGTAAATATGCAAGCAGCCATTATCGGGTCCAAGCAGAAAGAAGACAATAAGACATGACAACATGGCTGGAGAGTATCAGACCAACTGTAGCAATGAGCCATTAAAGAACTATTAAGATAATTTTAGGCAAAATTGCTGTAAAATTATAAATACAGTCAATAATAATGATATCACTTTTGAAAAATAGGTGGTGTGGTGACCAAATTGATGTGATGTGGTCAAAATGAGTTGACAATGACACATACAAAGTTTGGTGTCAATATGTCAAGGCATTGCAGTGATACTACAGCCTCAAGAGTCATTTTGGCATCATGCATCAAATTCATCGCTGCTATACGAAAACGTCGATCAACACGAAATCCTAACTTTTTGTTGGCACTGTCTGAAGATGATACGATTTAAAGGTCCCGTTATTCGCGATTCCATCTTTCAAACTTTAGTTAGTGTGCAATGTTGCTGTTAGAGCATAAATAATACCTGTAAAATTATAAAGCTCAAAGTTCAATGCCAAGCGAGATATTTTATTTAACAGAAGTTCCCTTTCAAAGCCTACAGCGAACGGCCGGTTTGGACTACACCCCTGCACCTTCTGCTTTAATGATGTCAATAGAACAGTTTGTTGACTAACCTACGCCCACAAGAACACGCAAATTAGGGGGCGTGGTCTTGTTGCTCTCCCAGTGTTTTTGTAGAGTGTGTTTGTTGCCATGTCATCGAGACGCTGTTATTTTCATCCCGGAGTCAAATCACCTTTGTTTGGCCTTCCCACGGACGCTGTACGTAGAGATCAATGTTTACAATTTATGTTTAACTCGGTACCGGAAAATTATAATCACAATTTAAAACTATGTGCAGCACATTTTGCTGAGGACTGCTTCCTCAATCTCAATCAGTTTAATGCCGGATTCGCAGAAAGATTATTCTTAAAAGATGACGCAGTTCCCTCTTTGTCTGGAGAAGGCGTTGTTTATGGACCACAACCGGTAAGTGTTTTTTATTATTTAAGTTGGTCTGTTTAACAGTTTATGTAACTCATTACACAAAGTGCAACGCTGTTTAGCTTTGTTAACTAACGTTAGATGGTAATTGAAACTAATCCGAAAAACTTTTTTTAAAAAGTGTAGTAATTCATTCAGACACCATCGATTGTTGGTGTTTGTAATGATCAGTTTAAATGATTTGTTTATTATATCTGTTGTTTACTGTTTAACCACATGCTCGTTCAGCTGCAGCCACGCCAATCATTGTTCTATGTTTATGTGACATAACTTACTGTAGTAAAGCCATGTTTGTTTCCTATGTATTATGGTTATTATGCTACGAAAATGTAACTGTGCTAAACTTTTATAACAGTTTGTAACAGCCAAATATAAAAGCATGACAACTACTGAATAGACAGCTTACCATTGTGAAACATCCTGCAAAAGTCTTTCCTGAGCAGGTTATAATCGATCCTCTTCGATATTCTCCGGTCTGATTCCGCTCAAATTGATAAGGCACGAACCGCTGCATGCGAACCGCGCCGAGCCCAACTGAACCGCGCCTGGCCCACCTTTTCAAGCGGGCCAGGGCCGCCAAACGAACCGCGCCAGGGCACAAACGGAGCGCTCACACTTGCCAAACGAACCGGGCTTTGCTGGTCAAACGCGCTCGGGCACGGTTCAGAATGCCTAGTGTGAGTATACCCATAGACATTTTTGCATTAACATTGAGCGCGCAGATTCTCCCGCTATGGTAAGAGGCGGACCTTTCTGGGCAACGTGCGCTAAGCTGCTGTCGAATCACAACACGGGAAGCGCTGGCACAATCAGAACTCGTTACGTATTTCTGAAGGAGGGACTTCATAGAACAAGGAAATCATCAGGCCGCTTTTAGACAGAGAAAACAGCGTGTACAGATAAGTAAAATGTGTGAAAATACTGTTTTTTTTTACACGCGAAACATGAACTCATGTTATATTGCACACTGTAAACATAATCAAAGCTTCGAAAACACGCGAAGAATGGGACCTTTAATTTTGGTGAAAATCGGACTAACAGTTTTTAAAGTAGGTTTTTAAAGGAGTTCAGCTATGGCAACATTGGCCTCTATGTTTTTAGTATGACCCAATGAATCAAATAAAACCAGCCTCATTATAATATTCCACATTTATATGAAGTTATTAAAATTTTTGGAAATTTTGTTAACTTTTGAAAAAAAGGTACAGAGGAGGTACAACGTTGGGGAACAAAACCTATAAATGTACCTTTAAAAAAGGTACACAATTGGTCATTAGGCTTAGGCTGGGCGATATGGCAAAAATTTAATTTCGATAATGTTTTCCCATATTGATCGATGTTGATATATAAATTGTTAATGCTGCCAGTATTAACAGAGTATCCCAACAATGACAGAAGCCACAACAATTAGAGGTAAGACTCAATTTGTTAATTACATTTTAAAGTATAATTTATTAACGAAAACGGATTACACATTTGGCCTTAAGACAACTTGCTAAAATAAATAAAAAGTTGTGACAGAATGTAAATGAGAGTAAATGTGCAAAATGTAAACAAAACTCTTGTAAACAACATTTGTAACACAATTACAGTTTGTTTGTTTTTAGAGGAAGTTTAAATGTGGAAAATGTACAAAACCAACACTATACAACTGACTATACATTTTATGTTGGTCTCAGCATGGAAGAGAAATGGTCAGAGGTTCTCTCTCTCTCTCTCTCTCTCTCTCTCTCTCTCTCTCTCTCTCTCTCTCTCTCTCTCTCTCTCTCTCTCTCTCTCTCTCTCTCTCTCTCTCTCTCTCTCTCTCTCTCTCTCTCTCTCTCTCTCTCTGGGCCATGTTCTCTCTCTCCTCTCTCTCTCTCATCTCTCTCTCTCTCTCCTCTCTCTCTCTCTCTCTCTCTCTCTCTCTCTCTCTCTCTCTTCCCTCTCTCTCTCTCTCTCTCTCTCTCTCTCTCTCTCTCTCTCCTCTCTCTCTCCTCTCTCTCTCTCTCTCTCCTCTCTCTCTCTCTCTCTCAAGATATTCAAGAGTACAAGGAGGGTCTGGAGAACTGACCAAAACATGACCATATATTCTATTCTCTCTCTCTAATCTCTCTCTCTCTCTCTCTCTCTCTCTCTCTCTCTCTCTCTCTCTCTCTCTCAAACTTTTTACACCCCTTATATTCTTTCTATATAACTGCCAACACTGCTTTAATAAAATGAGATTACATAATCTCCCTCAGCGCTGGGTCTTTATTCATTAACCACCCCTTCAGAAACCTGGGATGAGGCATGCAATGGGGCAAAAACCTAACAACAAAGTGCAAACAGTTTGAATAACATTTACAGGTTTTTTTTGTTTGTTTTTTTCACGAGGAAGACTAGTCTGTCAGTGTCAACAGTGCCTGGCTTTAAGAGGTAGATTACATTTGCTAAATGTAAACATAAAACTATACAACAAGTGCACAAAATTTGCCATAAAGACTAGTCTGTCCACTGTGTCTGGCTTTAAAGCTGCCCTTTTGCATGACACAATATTGTCACCTGTGCAAAAGCACGCTCTTAGCTTGAGGCAGAGCAAATTAAGCTTTTCATCCTCTTCTGAGGGGAAAGGAAGGTTGGAAAGAGTGAACTTGAGAATGAAACAACGTGGACAAAACGTTGGGCACATATCCTGGCCTGGGTCTTAGGCAACCCTAACTAAACAATTAGCCACTGGTTAAATGCTTAGATTTTACTCGCCAGTGTGTGTGTTAGAGGCTAAGAATAAGTTTAGCATAGATATATTTTCACTCGCTGAACCCTCAGAGAAACGGTTTCGCTCTCCATCAAGCAATCTATTTCAGTTCATCTTAATGGATGCGTGCGCACCTGTATTTGGCGCACCGTAAACTCTAGTGTGGTGCACAACTCACCGCCGCTTTGAGGGAGTGCTATTTCACACTCTCTCACACACGCAAAGAGAGTGTCTTACATACCACGCAGAATCGACGCGCTACATGTAAACAATATTCTTTGTTGTATTTTCCTGTCAAAACAATTGAGTTTATTTGAAATTATTCAGCTTTTAAGAAGTAGAAGATATGCGGTATTTGGCGGGACTCATGCGCAAACGGCAATCTCATTGGCTGGCGCTCATCTATTACCTTCACTGTTTTGATTTCAGCAAATCAGTTTGAGCAACTTACAACTTGATTAATATTCATGAACCCAGCAGCTCAGTCTTTAGTGCACTGTATACGATTATTAATAGTAGAATTAGTAGTAGTGGTAGTATTATCTTATTAATAATTAATTTTATATATTACGATTATATTTTTTACGGAAACACTGAATGACCAACAAATAAAATATTCAGTTAAAATATCAAACATGCATTCATACAGGTGTGTGTACTGTGTATTACTATTATGTATATAAATACGCACACATTAATGTACATATTTAAGAAATAATTGCATGTATATATATTTTATATATAAACAAAACATTTCTTAAATATACATGTGGCGATGTGGTGGTGGTGAAGAGTGGCAAATACCAATATACTCCTTAATGGTAACACAATGTAACAAGCTGACTACACCAACCCTTTTCGGAGAAAGGGGAAATAACTAACCAATGGAAATAGGGCACACAGGTGCATTACCATGGAGGGCAAAGAGACGTGGATATCAGTACATGGAGGGCAAAGAGACGTGGATATCAGTACATGGAGGGCAAAGAGACTTGGATATCAGTACAAAAGTTGTTTATCAAGTTCACATAAATAGATAACACGTTGAGGTTACTGTTGCAATGCAGATCGTCACTCAATTTGGTACCATACAGTGTGTGTTAACACACAAATTAAGATGGCTGAGAGACTGACTCCACTCTCCCTCCCCTGCACAGAACCGCCGGAATCAATTTGATGGGCAGGAATGCATAGAGCTTTGTCTTGGCCACAGATGCGCAAACGCAGCTATCCCCAACGGCGCTGGAGAGCTCAGAGAGAACCAGAAACTGCATTGGGACGACTCTTTTGAAGCAAAGAGTTCTACCTCCCGCCTGCCAAACACTTCCCAGATCTGGGTTACTGTTTGAGGGTTCAACATCCATTTCCCTGATCTGAGCTTTCTGCTCGAGCTGCGAGGTTTAAGATCCCGGTACATGGACTGCTCTTAGGGACAAGTTTGTCCTGGGCACACAGGAGGAGATGGCACGCATACCTGTCCAGGGTGCGCGACCGTGAGCCCCCTTGGTGACTCACGAGACACCACCGCTATGTTGTCTGCCCTGACAATGACTTGGTGTCCCTTGACAGAGGGGAGAAAGTGCCGAAGGGCCAGGGAGACAGCTCTCAGCTCTAGGCAGTTTATGTGCCAAGAGAGTACCTGCCCCTCCCAGACTCCACATGCTGGTCTGCCCTTGAGCACCGTGCCCCAGCTGGTCAAAGAGGTGTCCGTTGTAATCATTTGGCAACGGAAAACACCCATGTTGACCCCTTCCTGGAGAAAGAGAATACTGACAGGGCGTGGGAACAACGACGTGACACCTTCAGTAGGCGAAAAGCAGATCCAGTTGGTCAGGCACCTAACAGCTTCATCCACCAAAGGAAGGGCCTCATATGAAGCAGCCCCAGGGGAAGTACTGGGGAAGCTGAGGCTATGAGACGCAGGAGCCTGCGACAGGTACCCACAGAAACATGATGCCCAAGCCTGAAGCAGGCCAAACATGCGACTAGACTGGAAATCCGGGCAGGAACTAGACAGGCCTGCATCAAAACGGAATCCAGATAGACCCATGTGAAGGTGGTCTGTTGGGACAGTATGAGAGCACTTTTTTTTTGGTTTTCACTCTTAAGCCTCTTGGACTGAATGTGGTGAAGCACAATATCTTTGTGACAAGTCGTCAGCTCCTTGGACTGGGCCAGGAGGAGCCAATCATCTAGATAGTTGAGTATACAGATGCCCAGGAGCCTCAGCAGGGCCAGAGCAGCATCCATACACTTCATGAAAAACCTTCCCTCCGTAGGCAAATCTGAGGAACTTCCTATGTCGCTGAACTACCTGAATATGAAAATATGTATATCTATCGTAACAAACCAGTCCCCCGCATGCACCGGAGCAATGAGAGACTTCAGTGTTAACACCTTGAACTTCCCTTTGAAGAGGGAGAAGTTAAGACAACGAAGGTCTAAAATAGGCTGCAGACCTGAAAAACCCCATGTTCCAGCACCCCCTTGAGAGGGAGGGAAGAAAGCTCCCGCTGTAGCACAGAAGCCTCTGAGGCGCTGTTTACTACAGTTTGGAGGACCCTGTTGAAACGGGGGGGGTTGCAACAGAACTGAAGCATGTACAGAATCGTGCGGAGAACCCAAGATGACGCCCCTGGCAGACGTTTCCACTCGTGAAAGACAAGAGACAAAGGAGCGGAGTGGTGTGGTGCAGTGGACATACCTGAGCTAGGCTGTCGAGCTGGTCCTCGGTGGGGGATGTGTTCAGCCGCAAAGGAAAGCACCTGGCATCCTTATGCGGAGTGGATGATGCCACGACCGGAGTGGAAAACGTGGGGTCCACTGGCCCCTGGAGAAAACTGGGTGTGTCTCCTTTTAAGCGGGCAGCGGATGATCGACTCGATGGGCGTAAGAGGAGAAAGCCTAAAGCGCCTCCTTCCTTCGAATATGTATAAGAATAGTTTTTAAAAAACGAATTTTGAAGGTGAAAATTAATATTCGGAAAAAAAACGTGGAAAAAAAATGCCCGCGGTAGTAGAGGCGTGGCTGTCTGCTTTGCGAGCGAGAGCGCTAGCTCACAGCCTTGTTTATACTTTCGCCTGGCTCCGCAGCATGCGTGAGCTCCTCCCCAAACGGACGAGGCGTTTATACTTGACCCGCTCGCCGCAGTGCTTTTCTTTGAAACGACAGAGGGCGACTCGGGATAATTGTTCTATAAACCATCAGGAAAAAGCGTTGAGAATAAGTGGGTTAATGTACACAGGTGATGATATTTATTTTAACACACTTCACCAAAAACCACACTACAAAAGAATCGTGTAAAACTCAGTAAACCTTGATATTATTACTTGTGACATGAGAACAAAATATATGCACATAAATATAGTCCTATTTTCGTGATTGTTCGTGGATCTTTATTTAAAAGGGATTATTTCTGCTTTTGTAAATATAAGCACCTAATTTGTATGTGCAAACTGGGTGCCGGTGTGATGAGACTTCATGCTCGGCTAGATTCGCCAACTAGTTCATCTTCGGATGCGGAGTCACGAGCTGTTACAAAAAAGGGTGAGGGCGAGAGAGAGTGAGGTTTGCGGTCTTTGCCATTAGTTGATTTACTTGTAGGGCAGCGGGAGGTTCAGGGAGGAGTTATAGACCAGAATATCCTATTTTAATAGATATATTTACAATTCTATCAAACAGAAAGAAAGCCTAAACTTTTGCACGTCCAGCCGGAGCAGCAGCACATTGCAAAATTCTTTATTTACCTCAAACTCTCTTTGCAGACTGTGTCTCTCCAACAATTTCCTCCGCCATAATCTTTTTTCTTGTTCTCCTTTTCGTTGCAAATCAGCGCACAGACAATTGGGAGCAACCTTTCTGCAGTTTATCATTTTTAATAACATTTCCAGTCTCGCGCGAGAACTCCAGTCTGACACACGTGTGATTTTGCGTTGTTTACTTGTCACATCGCACGTGGGTTTAGTTGTAAACGTTGGGAAACGTAGTTTGCGCACTGGAGAGAGAGAGTTGTGGGCGATTCTTCCTCTTGTCCAGTCATGCGGTGTGAAACCCCCTGTCGCCAATCTATCGTGCAGTGTGAACAAAGCAGTGACTGAATGCTACTCCAGATAGTCATTCAGTGTGAAAAGAGCAGTGATCCGACTAGTTTGAAAATCGCGCCAACAGCCAATGAACTGCCGTGATTCTATAAGGGATTCAGACAATCGGCACACCCAGAGGGCGTTCTCATTGCGTCATAGCTACGCAGCGTTGAGTGAACCTATGAAAGAGAACTGACTCCCATAGTTTACACTACAGCATTAGTTAAGAGATTTGTTTTCCTTGAGAAAATGTGCCATATACTGCACCGGATATGTATCCAAAATAATCAATATTGAATCGAAATTGAATCGCAAGCTTGTGAATCAAATCCTGAAATGTGTGTCAATACCCAACCCTAGCAGATATACAGTTAAACCAAAATGTATTCAGACACCTTCAACATTTTCAAATTCCCGCGGCACCTGATCATATTTCTTGCGGCGTAGGATTACGTTTCCCAGTGAAAGACGGCAGCAGTCGGTAAGTGGTTTACTCTGGACGGGAACGGCCAGTGACATTCCTGAAACTGAGCAAATTTACAGCTAATTTATGCCATATGCAATTGATTGTGATTATTATCATTAATACAGTTTAGCGTTTACTTTTTATCATACTGTTGTTAATGCAGCTTTATAAAAGCAAAACCATGTGTTAAAGGCTGTGAACAGTAATAATACTGACATATAATTAAAAGACATAAATGACTGGATGTCACAAAACTTCTTTCAACTCAACCAAGATAAAACTGAAGTTTCGATTATTGAATCAAAAGTGCAGAGAGAGAAATTGATCCCTAAACTAAATGTACTTGGATGAAACCCAAGCTGAGTGGCAAAAAACTTAGGAGTTGTTTTTGATATCATGTATATAATATTACCAAAACAGCATTTTATCATCTCAAGAACATTGCTAAAGTATGATAATTTCTCTCTCTGAGCAAGACAGAAAAATTAATGCATGGATTTATAACTGGCAGACTTGACTACGGTAATGCCCTTCTTACTGGTCTACCAAAGAACACAATTAACCAATTACAATTAATCCAAACCACTGCTGCTCAAATATTGACAAAAGCCAAAAAGAGAGATCATATTACACCAGTATTAAAGTCATAACACTGGTTACCTTTTATAAGTTTATAAGGCATTGCACGGACTTGCTCCAGACTATCTTTTACATATGATTACAGTATATGAACCGAGAAGGACTCTTAGATCGTCTGATTATTTTCTTCTAAAGGTACCTCATAGTTGGACTAAAAAATTTAGTGATGCTGCTTTTAGCTGTTATGCTCCTCACCTCTGGAACAACCTTCCAGAGAACAAGATGTGCTGAAAACATTAATAGTTTTAAATCTAAATTAAAAACGTATCTTTTTAGTCTGGTCTTCCTGTAAAATCTTATATAATTTTAAATGTTGTGTTTTGCTTTGTTTTTAATGTTGTATTTTATTTTTCATAATTTGATTTTTATAAATTCTATTCTTAACATGTCTCTTAATGGGTCTTTTTTACTTTTTAATTGTTATTTACTCAATTTAATTGTATTAAATGCCTATCTATTGGTTCTTTGTCAAGCACTTTGAATTGCATTAACTTGTTTAGAAAAGTGCTATATAAAATTTGCTTACTTGCTAATCCTCCTTGTGCTTACCAACACTCCCAAACCATGGTGAAAAGCGCACCTTTGGTGAATTCCGTAGAAAGTACTCTTTCATAGCCGACATTAAAGTTGAGAGTAAGGATAAACAATATGGAAATTAAATATTAAAGAAATATTTCTTAAATATATAAGAAACACACACACGCGCACATACGCACACACACCGTGTTTAAATCTTCTAACCCAATTAACATGAATGACATACTCGTCTCACATCTACCGACATCCAAGCGCCACAAGTACAAAATAAGCCAATATTTTACAAATAAAACAGCGCTGTTACCCAAACCGAAACCGCAAGTAAACTATGTAGATTCTGCAGAATATGCAGGTTTACTAAATCAAGAGTAGGCCAATGTGAGAGTGTTATTTTGGCTGTAGATAAGCTGACGCATCCAGACCTTGCAATCAAATCACTTTCCTAAAGCTAAACAAACACACAGATGATAAACGCGAGTGAACACTCAGGTTTGTGTCTTACCCAGTGAAGGAGCGTTTTCAAAGATTAGCACACATCGTGTAGCCTATCTGACTCAGACACTCGCTCCAGTTCAGCTCACGTCCAAATGATCTAAACATTCAAACTAAAGCTAATGAAGCAGGATAGGGCAGGGCATTGATCTTTCATACTTTCACTTCGTGAAAAATGGGCGTGTATCCATTTATAAGGAATTAAAATTCATGGAAAATTATACGAAACGTCAGTGGAATATCTTAATAAAAGGTGGCGCTACTTGCCTGGGGTAACTAACCCCAACAAAATTTATAATAAATAAATAGCCTATATTTATAAATGGCAAACCCAATTTTACAGTGCTTAAGAAGAATATTAAAATGTGCAGATTGTTACATGTCTGTCTTGTCCTGTATAGCACATGTGGTGTGTTTATCATGTTTTGATGGCTCTCATGTCTCTGGTCTCTTGTCACCCCCGCCCATCTTGTTATCTGGTTATTGTTTAATTGGCCCCACCTGTTCTCCCGCTTTACCTGCCTGATTTGTTACCCTTTATAGTCTCCTCATGATGTTATCTGATGTCTCATGTTCCCTGTTTCATTTCTCCTGTTCCTGGACCGGAGTATGTTTCCTGTCCCTGGTATTATCTTTCTGTTTCAGTTTAGTTTGGTTTCCCTCCCCTCGTGGGAGTTTTCTTTGTTTATTTTGTTATTAATAAAACCTTATCTTTCCTGCAAATGAGTCCTCGCTCCTATTTTCCTTACTGATCCCTGACATAAGTGCTGTTATGATGTTCTTCATTTAACATTTTCATATTTATGCTTGTACCCTCTCTGTTGTTTTCTTTTTTTTCTCCTTTTCTCTGTTTTGTTTAAATTTTATTTCTGTTGTCATGTGATGTTCTTCCGATGTAATATGGCGGTTACACTTGTAGATTTGCAGCATGTGTTCGGTAGGCTACTCACTACTCCTTATGTGTGTGGAGTATGGGTTACCATACTTTGCTTTGCACAAAAAATGACTTTAATTTACATGCTATTTGTTAATGATAAAGCATTAAAAAAGCCATTGAACTGCTGTGACAGTGTTAATTTGGTTTATTTTATTTCATAAAAAAAAAAAAATGTGGCTATTTTTTTTTGTTTGTTGTGTCAAAAGGGAGGCCAAGTGTCTTTGAAAACCCCTGCACTATTGCGTAACACACAGTCACATGATTTCTAAGAATGTAGATATTGCTTTCAGTTTCCATTTTCAATAAAGCATTCTTCCAGAAACACAGTCTATACAAACAAGTAAATGTGCGTTTGCCTATCTTATTAGATTAGAAATAATGCAATTAATGAATAAAATGTAATTAAAATATATACATTTGAAAAATACAGAAACAAAATTATTTAAAAAAGTAAAGATTCTGAAAGCATTGAATGAGAACCCATAATTTAATATAGATTTACAGTAGTAACAAAAATATATTTGATATCAAATCACCTTTATTTATAGCATTTACAAGTCCAATTGTTTCAAAGCAGCTTCACAGTGTTAACAGGAAGATAATGGAACAGAAAACGGTGATGTTTTCTAGCTAATTTCAATTATCATATAGTGTCAATGCAGGCCGATCGGTAATATAGTTGAAATTAAGGTGTCCCCAACTGAGCAAGCCAAAAGCCAAAGGCAACGGTGGCAAGGAACCAAAACTCCTGCAGGGCCAGAATGGAGAAAAAAAACCTTGGGAGAAACCAGACTCAGTCGGGGGTGCCAGATCTCCTCTGGCCGACGAACAAACAGTGTATGATTATAATTCTGGCAACATTACAGTTCAGAAATCATATTAGATAAATAGATATTCGTACGTTTATTAGAAAAATTGGAGTCGTCATGCCGGAGACGGGTTTATTGAGGATGTCGTGACGATGCGGCATTTACAGGGGGAGTTTAATTGACACACTCTCTTTAGACACGTCAGGGATGCTTTGGTCATGTCCAGGCGCAGGTCCACCATCTGATCTGGATACGGCCTGGATCCGGCTGACTGCAGTAAACCTTGGGATAAACACAGAGACTATCATTAGAGTAGATGCCATTCTTCTTATGATGTAACGAGTACATCAGCTGTTATGGGAAGTGTTCCCGGTTCCGACTGGCCTAGATAATGCAGCCTAACAATCATTTACTGATTTGAATAATAGAAATTGATAATGTTCTATGTGTATGCCATAGTAAAGAGATGCGTTTTTAGTCTAGATTTAAATTGACAGAGTGTGTCTGCTTCCTGAACAATGCTAGGAAGACTGTTCCAGAGTTTAGGTGCTAAATAGGAAAAGGATCGACCGCTTGCAGTAAATTTTGATATTCTAGGTATTATCAGCTGGTCAGAGTTTTGAGACCGCAATAGACGTGATGGAGTATAATGTGCTACGAGTTCGCTCAAATACTGGGGAACTAAACCATTTAGTGCTTTGTAAGTAATAAGCTAGATTTAAAAATGTATACAATGTTTAATAGGGAGCCAGTGCAGTGTTGAACGAACCGGACTAATGTGTTCATACACCCTGGCAGGGGCGGACTGGAAGGGCTCCAGACGAACTTTTTGCCTCGGTTGCACAAAATGTAGGTGCACCAAACGCTTTGATGATTGTCATAATTATGTAGTAAGGTTACTGATAGACTATAGTAGGCTACGGTAGCCTATACTTGTTTATGTTTCTTAATAAACTTGTGCAAGCTGGAACAAATGCTATAATGAAATTATTACGGGTAGATTACCGCAGGATTAAAAGTGGTCGAAAGTTTTTCCAAACAGAAAGTCACTTTCCAACAGCACAACAAATTAACAATGATACTAACGTTAGCGTTTTAGGTAGGACAGTAGATAGGCAAGGCAAGGCAAGGCAAGTTTATTTATATAGCACATTTCATACACAATGGCAATTCAAAGTGCTTTACATGAAAATGAAATTAAAATAGTGATAAGAATTAAGAATACCACGTGTAAGACTTAAAAATAAAACAGGATAATTAAAAACAGTTGTAAAGAGAATTTTTAAAATAAGAAGACAATAGAAATATATAGTTGTAAAGATATTTAAAAAGAATAAAATTATTACAGTGTATATATAGATAAAAATAAAATAAAAATAAAAATTAAGATGATGCATAGATTAGAATAGGTGCAATCAGTCGGACGACAGTGGCACAGTGCTCATTCAGTAAAGGCACAGCTGAACAGATGTGTTTTGAGTCTAGATTTGAATGTGGCTACTGTTGGAGCACATCTGATCTCTTCTGAAGCTGGTTCCAGCTGCGGCTGGCACAATAGCTAAACGCAGACTCTCCTTGCTTTGAGTGAACTTTTGGTATTTCTAACTGACTTGATCCTGATGATCTGAGTGATCTGTTGGGTTTGTATTTAATCAGCATATCTGCAATGTATTGAGGTCCTAGGTCATTGAGTGATTTATAAACAAGTAATAATACTTTTAAAATTGATCCTAAATGTAACTGGAAGCCAGTGTAACGACCTGAGGACTGGCGTGATATGGTCATATTTTCTTGTTCTGCTCAGAATCCTGGCCGCAGCGTTCTGTATGAGCTGCAGCTGTCTAATGGTCTTTTTGGGAAGGCCGGTTAGAAGACCATTACAATAGTCCACCCTGCTGGTGATGAAAGCGTGAACGAGTTTCTCTAAGTCTTGCCTGGAAACAAAGCATCTAATTCTTGCAATATTTTTCAGATGATAGTAAGCTGATTTAGTTATTGCTTTGACATGACTATTGAAACTCAGGTCTGACTCCAAAATCACACCAAGATTCCTGACTTGATTTTTTGTTATTAGACCTTTGTCTCAAGATATGCTCACCTTGAGAATTTCATCTTCGTTTCCAAATGTAATGATTTCAGTTTTGTTTTTGTTTAACTGGAGATAGTTTTGGCTCATCCAACTGTTAATTTCATCAATGCATTTGCACAGGAGTCAATGGGGCTATAGTCATTAGGTGATAGTGCTAAGTAGATCTGGGTGTCCAGCATAGCTGTGGTAAGCCATTTGGTTCTCTCTCATTATTTGGCTCAGTGGCAGCATGTATAGGTTGAATAGGAGTGGTGCTAGAATTGACCCTTGTGGGACTCGCAAGTCATGGATGTCCAGTCAGACTTATGGTCACCTATACTCACATAATAACCTCTTCCTTCTAAGTACGACCTGAACCATTTAAGGACCATCCCAGAAAGTCCGACCCAGTTTTCCAGCCTGTCAAGAAGTATGTTATGGTCAACAGTGTCAAATGCGCACTGAGGTCGAGTAGCACCAGAATTGATGTTTTGCCTGTATCTGTATTGAGGCGAATATCATTTATGATCTTTATGAGCGCTGTTTCTGTGCTGTGATGTGGTCGGAAACCA
Organism: Gobiocypris rarus; assembly: GCA_023029165.1. Lineage (NCBI taxonomy): Eukaryota > Metazoa > Chordata > Actinopteri > Cypriniformes > Gobionidae > Gobiocypris > Gobiocypris rarus. The sequence goes on from CM040935.1 coordinate 7,547,521, forward strand.
GATTGAAAATTGTCAAAGTATCCGCTTGAGCTTAAGAATTTGTTCAGCTGACTGAAGACAACTTTTTCAATGATCTTGCCTATGAAGGGAGATTTGAGATTGGTCGGTAGTTGTTCAATATGGAGTTATCCAGATTTCTCTTTTCAGAAGAGGCTTAACTACTGCGGTTTTAAGGAGTTTGGAAAATTCCCATTGAGAAGTGATGAGTTTACCACTTCTAGCAGATCTGCTTCTAAACAGTTAAACACACTTTTGAAAAAAGAAGTGGGGAGTGTGTCAAGGAGGCAGGTTGATGTTTTAAGGTGCTGCACCGTTTCTTCTAAAATTTTATAATCAATTGCTTCAAAATCAGACATAGTAACTTTCCGAGGTTGTGGTCTGATCTGACTGACCCCAAAGCAACTCACGGATGTGCTGATCGCCTTCCTGATATTATTTATTTTCTCTGAGAAGAAGGAAGCAAACTCACTGCATTTGCTGTCAGAGAGCATTTCACTGGGAATGTGACTCGGGGTTTGTCAGTCTCTACAGTAGCAAAAAGAGTGCGCGTGTTGTTTATGTTTCTGTTTATAATATTTGAGAAGAAGGTCTGTCTAGCCTTGCCTAGTTCCACATTGAAATCATGAAGGCTGTCTTTATAGATGTTATAATGGATTATAAGTTTTGTCTTCCGCCACATGCGTCAGATTTCCTGCATTGTCTTTTCATTATTTGCACTGCCGTTGAGTTTCTCCAAGGTGCTTTCTGTCTTCCACTCTTTTCTTGACTTTCTCAGGAGCAATATTATCAATTACACTCTTAACTTTTGAGTTAAAGGAGTCAAGGAGAGAATCAACAGAGTCTGCAGATATGCTTGGTGTTAGAGATATAGCCTTCATAAATAGCTCACTAGTGTTCTCATTTAAGCTTCTCTTTGACAGAGACAGATCTAGCTTCAATGGCAGGAGAGATTGAAATATCAAAGAAAATACAGAAATGATCAGACAATGCTACATCTTTAACAACAATTGATGAAATGTTTAGACCCTTGCTGATAAGTAAGTCTAGAGTGTGTCCACGATTGTGTGTGGACCATGTACATGCTGTGTCAAATCAAAAGTGTTAAGAACAGTCATGAGCTCTTTTGTTGTACTGGATTCAGCATTGTCTATGTGAACGTTAAAATCCCCAGCAATGGCAAAACAATCAAACTCTGAGGAGATTATTGATAACAGCTCTGTAAAGTCCTCAGTAAAGGATGGAGAGTATTTTGGAGGCCTGTAAACAATGATAAGCAGGATGCGTGGAGCACCTTTTAACACAATACCCAGATATTCAAAAGACAGATAGTCACCAAATGACACTTGCTTACATTGATAGACATCTTTAAAAAGAGCAGCAACACCCACCCTTCTTAACGCTCTGCACACACTCATAAAAGTAAAGTTAGGAGGAGCTGTTTCATTGAGGACTGTTGCACTGCAGTTTTCTTCAAGCCAAGTTTCATTTAGAAGCAAAAATCTAGGTTGTTTGTGGTTATTAAGTCATTGACTAGAAATGATTTGTTCTTAAGTGAACGGATATTTAAAAGTGCTAACTTAACAGTATTAATTTTTTCCCCAACAGTAATCTTAGTTTGACATGTAATAGGCAGCAGATTAGATGGGTTTGCTATACGGTCTGAGAAGGTCTTACACTTTCTATCACGTAACAGAACTGAAATAGAGAAAGAGACAGGCACACTGGGTTCCCCGCTGCTCTGTAAACATTTGATAAAGTTACTGTTATCATGGCGGGACCCAACACACATCACTGAGAGCTGGTATCAGTTGTTTTGGGTTCACCTACAACAGATGGAGGAGGGTGTTGGCCCTGTCGTTGTGACCAAGAAATCTCACAGGAGGAGGCTGAGAGCGAGCTGGGCCCACAGGCTTTGATGGTTGTGGGGCTCGACGCTCTTTGGTTGATATCTGGGGCTCGCAGAAATCGAGTGTGATAGTCTGGTTCCAGCATAGACCATTTGCTCCATTCTCTCTGAGAAGCTCAGAAGCGGGATGCTGGTGAGAGGGATAACATGTCTGGTGAGGGTGGCTGTTGTTCTGGTGTTATCGGAGGCTGAATTATGTTATCATCCATTTCATGGAGTGACTTAGACATTTCATGCAGTTTCCTGTTCAGACTAGTCATAAAGCGTAACAGTTCACTAGTCTGACCCCTTAGAGCCCACCCTTTCGTGCACCTCCACAGTATGGGCAGAGATGTTACTGTTCAGTCCCTCAATCTGTGTTAGTTCTAATATGTCACAGTCTGTCTGTGGTGAGCACTGTGGGCGGGACTCAGATGGGAGTGTGTCCGTGAGCAGTTGCTGTTGTGGCTGCGTGATGTTATCAGTGTCCTTGTGGAGTGTGACAGCTGCATGTCCATTCAGATGCTGAAATGAAGTCCTGTAGTCGTCCATAGTCTGTTCAGGTGTGTGTGTGCCATTCAGGTCGAGTGAGTTAGCACACACAGCTGAGGGATGGTGTAGGGAAAAGTGAATGTTGTCCTTTAGCACTCTTGCACCAAGTTTGTTTGGGTGAAGGCCATTTGATGTAAATAATTGTCTCTGGCTCCAGAATAGATTAAAGTTGTCGATGAAGTTCACTCCCTTTATGTTGCAGGTTTTTTGCAGCCATGTATTAAGCCCAAGTAACCGTGAAAACCTATTTGTTCCTCTTGCTGGAAGTGGTCCACTGATGAACGGTTGAACTTTTAGTTTTCTAAGTGTTTCAAAAGTACATTGAAATCCTCTTAATGAGTTCTGACTGCTCTCTGAATATCGATTTTCCCACATGAATGACAAGTCGATTTGCAGTCTTATGTTTCATCAGAATGTTCTGAATTTCCTGTTTACGCCAGAAACTGTAGTTTGTGGAAGGCAGCATGTAGTTGTATCCCTGCTGCTAATGTTTCTGACTGTGGAGTCCCCCACTATCAGAGTCCTGGGCTCGGCTGCACTCTGAGCTGAGTGCCGCTGTCTGCTCGACCTTGAGCGCCTGTTGGTATCAGTGTTAGCTGGCTGATACGATCTGTGTTCGTTTACATTCATCATATTTGGGGATTCATCACCCACATTCATTAATACTTCAAATCTGTTTTTAAGTTGTATAGTTGGTGGTAGGAAATCAGCATTTGCAATCCTTGTGTCTGGGGTAGAGCATGCTAATGTTGCAGTATGTGACGCCGTGACAATCTGATGTCTCGGTCCCTTTGGGTCTTGCTCCCTGTTTGTGCCATTGATTAGTGTGTTGATCAGTTATTTGTTTCCTGTTGGGTAGCACTATGTTTATGGGACTCACCGGCAGTGTGCTGAGGGCGTTCATTTTGAAGCTCTGTGTGATTCGTCTGGTTCGGTGGTTCCAAATAACTTTGTTTCAAGAACTGCAATCCTCTGTAAAAGTCTGTGGCAGTTTGTGCAGCAAGTAGATTCTAGAGGAGGCATTTTCTTATCCTTTTGAATGTAGGCAGCTGTGTTTTTCTTCTCCGAATGTAAGCTGATGGCAGTGGAGGCTGTTGGATGAAATATTCCGCTTTTTGTAGTAATCCAGTCACCAGAGTTTCAAATTTTATCATTGAAGTCAAGCTTTGTTGTTTGAGCACTGTGCTGATTTACAGAAGTTGAAATTACGAATTACGAGATAAAATATAGAAGCGATAGAGCAAAGCGCGGAGCAGTAAGCAAGAGCGTCCGAACAGTAGCAAAGCAGGAAGTAGATATATCAACAAATATCATCAAGAGATTATTTTTTGAATATAATATGAATGCACAATCACAGTGATGCCGATTGGGTTAAGCATTTACTGTATCTGAGGGAAATGTTGCAGTCTCTTCAAAGGAAGATTACAAACGGTGTACGCCAATTACGCGGACTGTTATTTTGCTGCCCAGCTAGAATTTTTTTGTTATAAGAATGTTCTGAGAACATTACCTACATTGTTCTATAAATGTTTTCAGCGGGTAGTTTTATTTTTGTTCCCAGAATGTTCTTTTAAAAGTTAGGATAACATTCTTTAAAAACATTCTAAAAATGTTTAGTGGTAACATTCTAATAACATACCCACTAAGCAAAGTTTCAACGTCTTTGACCCTAGAGGCGAACGTTGAAAAGACGTCCACTGAGGAGCCAGAATGAACGTTTTTATGACGTCTGTTTTGGACGTGATCTGCACGTCTGATATAGACGTTCATGGAACCTCAAGGTTAAACAGTTCAAATGTGCTCATTGTGGACATATATTCCTTTTGTAATTGCAAATCAACTCACAGACAGTGCGTGTTTGTCCAAAATCTTGAAAATAAAAGAAACTTAGCTCACACCTTTAGACACTTTAGGCAACTTAGCATCTGTAATTCACACATATTTGGATCGTGAGAGACACCAGACCTGAAGGAATGACTCTCTGGCTCAGGACTCAATCCAGGATCTTCTTGCTGTGAGGAGCCAGTGTTTCCCACTCATACACTGGTGCTGCCCTTAATCACAGATATAAGAGACACTTTGACTATTTCTGTCAGATGTCTACAGATAATTAACAGAGGTTTAGATGTTGATGATTTATGGTTCATTTGAAGTCACCATTGTGGTGGGAAGCGTTTGCTTTAGTTGTGCTCTTGGTCCCTGTAGTTGTGTTAGCTTTTCTTTGGCTGCTATAACTGTGTCTGTGAAACACAATAGTTGTGGCTGAGCAAGCAAAGATAAAGTGCCATCAGGTGTTGTCAGCTTCTCGTTGATGATCACTAAATCATCACAACGTGAGCATCTGATGTTGTGTTTTAAGTTATGTGTTCTTGTTTGGTACAAAAGTAATTTGTATATATCCACAATAACCTTGTGATACTGTGGTATTTGCGCCAATAAAATTAAAAGGATCAATTATCTGGCAGGATGACCAAAAAAAAAAATATGCACCCAATATTTTGAGCAAATATTTCACAAAGTCACACACCGACATCAAGATTTGGCCTATGATTCACAACAACGGTGACAATCAAATCAAAAAAGCTTGGGAATCAAGCATGAGTTTTGCACTATGAAGCCACCCATCATGCATTGCAGCATGAAACTTGTCACCGTTGTTGTGAATCATTGGCCAAATGTTGATGTGTGTGTGACTTTGTGAAACATTTGCTCAAAACGTTGGGTGTGCATACTTTTTTTTCTTCAGGATAATTGATCAATTAAATGCTATTGGTGCCAATTCTGCAGTTTTACAAAGGTGTAGTAGCTATAAGCAAATTACAATTGAAAACAACTTGCCAAAAAATAAAAAAAATGAAATGCTCACTTTGTGATCATCAACGAGGAGCTGACAACACCTGATGTCACTTTATCTTTGCTTGCTCAGCCACAACTATTGTGTTTCACAGACACAGTTACAGCAGCCAAAGCAAAGCTAATACAACTACAGGGACCAAGAGCCCAACTAAAGCAAACGCTTCCCACCACAATGGTGACTTCAAATGAACCATAAATCATCAACATCTAAACCTCTGTTAATTTTCTGTAGACATCTGACAGAAATAGTCAAAGTGTCTCTTATATCTGTGATTAAGGGCAGCACCAGTGTATGAGTGGGAAACACTGGCTCCTCACAGCAAGAAGATCCTGGATTGAGTCCTGAGCCAGAGAGTCTTTCCTTCAGGTCTGGTTTCTCTCATGATCCAAAGATGTGTGAATTACAGATGCTAAGTTGCCTAAAGTGTCTAAAGGTGTGAGCTAAGTTTCTTTTATTTTTCAGATTTTGGACAAACACACACTGTCTGTGAGTTGATTTGCAATTACAAAAGGAATATATGTCCACAATGAGCACATTTGAACTGTTTAACCTTGAGGTTCCATGAACGCCTATATCAGACGCAGATCATGTCCAAAACAGACGTCATAAAAACGTTTATTCTGGCTCCTCAGTAGACGTCTTTTCAACTTTCGCCTCTAGGGTCAAAGACGTTGAAACTTTGCTTAGTGGGTATGTTATTAGAATGTTACCCTAAACATTTTTAGAATGTTTTTAAAGAATGTTATCCTAACTTTTAAAAGAACATTCTGGGAACAAAAATAAAACTACCCGCTGAAAACATTTATAGAACAATGTAGGTAATGTTCTAAAATTCTAGCTGGGTGGTTTGCTTGACGGTACAGGACTCTTTTACTTTAATGGTAGACATTTTTTTTATTTGCCTAAAACATCTGTAGATAATGGAGCTAAACTTGTTTTGTCTTGTTTCTTGATTCTCGCGCCGTCTGAGCTGACACTGACAGGTGGTTGTTGTAGCGAGTAGGAATATAGTGTGGCCCCTTTAAGAGCTGCGCGCTCTCTGTTGAACTGCAGTGCAGGCATTTTGTGTGCGCTCACTGCGCCTCGAGCACTCCCATGTTCGCGGATTATTTTCTGTTGCTCCCATTTAGTTCATTTGTTTTATTAAAGGGGTCATATAGTGCCATTTTTGTACAAGTTAATATGATTCTTTAGTGTCTAAACGAAAAGTTTGTAATATACTTTAATTAAAAATTATCATTAGTATTGTAAGAAAACACTACTATTTTACCTGGTCAAAAACAGCTCAGCTGACGTTCAAGTAACGTAATTAAGCGCTCTTATCATTCATTTAAAAACGTATATCTATTATGTTATGGGTCAAATTGACCCGCACTGTTTAAACACACTTGACAGTCAAAGAATCAATGAAGCCTAGTTCAGACTGCGTGATTTTCAAACTCGTCGGATCACTGCTCTTTTCACACTGCATGACTATCTGGGGTAGCGTTCAGTCACTGCTGTGTTCAAACTGCACAATGAATCGGCGACAGGGGGTTTCATACTGCATGACTGTACAAGAGGAAGAATCGCCGACAACTCTCTCTCTCCGGTGCGCAAACTATGTTTCCCAACGTTCCCAACCAAACCCATGTGCGATGTGACAAGTAAACAATGTGAGATCACACGTGCGTCAGACTGGAGTTCTCGCGCGAGACTGGAATTGATATTAAAAATGATAAACTGCAGAAAGTTTGCGCTCCAAGTTGTCTGTGCGCTGATTTGCCGCAAAAAGGAGAAAAAGAAAAAATATTATGGCAGAGGAAATTGTTGGAGGGACACAGTGAGCAATGACTGTGAGGTTTAACTTTATTTTGATGGTCCCTTTAACATATTCTGTTGACTATAAGTAGCGTTGCACCTACATGTCCACTAAATATCATTAGAGTGTTAGTAGAGTTTCAGTAGACTGGTAGGGTTAGGGTTAGAATAAGTTGACATGTAGCAAAGTTACTAATAGTCAGTAGAATGTCTGTTGAAAGACCATTAGAATAAAGTGTTAGCAGATATTAAGCAGACAGTCTACTATTACTCTAATGAGAGTTAGTTGACATGTAGGTGCAACGTTACTTATAGTCAACAGAATGTTCAAAAGGGACCATCAAAATAAAGTGTTACCGACTGTGAAGAGAGTTTGAGGTAAATAAATCATTTTGCAATGTTCTGCTGCTGCGGCTGGACGTGCAAATGTTTGGCCTTTGTTTTGGTTTGATAGAATTGTAAATATATCTATAAAAATACAGATATTCTGGTCTAAAACTCCTCCCTGAACCTCCTGCTGCCCTGTATCTTGCTCTCTCATTGGCTGTCGGTCAACGCAAATGCTATTTTCAGTCAGAACGCATTTCACAGCAGGATTATGAATCGCCGACAAGTCCAGATATTTAGCATGGCAAATATCTCTCGGGCGCCGGCGGGCTTGTCGGCGAGTCTCTCTGATCGCGTCCTTGATCATTCACACTGCATGATTATCACTCGCGTGCACAAGCACCGATTTGCCTATGATTTCGGGCATTTGTCGGCGATTTCGCAAAACCTGTCGGCGAGTCAAAATCGGGGCTAAAATCGGACAGTGTGAACTAGGCATTAAAAGTTAAACAGTTGAGTTTTATAATTTTTTAATTGATTCAGCCGATCTCTGTATCTGGCGGTAGCAGTTTTAGCATAGCTTAGCATACATCATTGAATCGGATTAGATCATTAGCATCGCGCTCTAAAATGACCAAAGACTTTCAATATTTTTCCTATTTAAAACTTGACTCTTCTATAGGTACATTGTGTACTAAGACCAACAGAAAATGAAAAGTTGTGTTTTTTAGACTGATATAACTAGGAACTATTTTCTCATTCCTGCATAATAATCACAGAACTTTGCTGCCATACCATGGGTGCAGCGGCGCAATGATATTACACAGTGCCTGAAAGTAGTCCTCAAATAGGTAACTTCCAATGTGACCGGCACTAAGAAGTTTGTGTCGTTGGAGATAATGCAGAGTTGCAGCCGACAAACTAGGTAGTGGATTTACCTGTGCGATTAGCCATTGCTCTGTGTGTTGTAAAGGACTGTGATAGTAAGTTGAAGGTGTATTCTACCGTCATGTTTCACAGAACACCAATGAAAAACAAGGAACGACAGAATCAACCCAGCCAGCAGGCAAGCAAGCAGAGCCATGTAAGACCCAAATGGGTTTGACCTGTCCTATCTAACGTCTGTATGAATCTCAACAATGGTGACATGCTTCAATGGTGCAATGCATTCTGGGAGCCATGTATAAGTTTTGTATGATGTACTCAGAATGCATTTCACCATGAAGCATGTCACCATTGTTGAGATTCATACGCTGATTCTTGATGTCTGTGTTCGAGTAAAACTCACAGGAGCCCAAAATATGTAAATGGTGTGTTATAAATCGTTTGATGTTCTGATCAAATTCTATTGTTCTCTTGCTGTAGAATCTTAACAACATAACAGAATTAATAACATACTACATTAACCTCCCACATAATATCAATGAATTAAGCCAATATATGATGATTATATTCTTATCATCAATCAGTTTACAACATCTGATTATATTTTCTCTTGCTATTCTCACCATAATAAACAGACACAGCTGTCAAGAGAAAAACTAATGTTAAAAAGTCAAGAGCCTGACTAAAGCACACACTGATCGTCACAATGGTAACATCAAATCAAACTATTACTTTCAAATAAGTAATCAACATCTAAGCCTCTTCTTAATACGAACTTCTGTAGATGTCTGACAGAAATAAAGTCAGTCTGGTTAGTAATAAGTGAAGCTAATGTTTGTGGAGTTGTTTAATCAGATCTTGAGAGATGTAATGTATTTTATCTTCAGTTGATTTCATCCAAGGCTGTGGCTGGAAGTAGTTCTTGTGTTTCTCTTTCCTTCAGTGATTATGCTTGTTAACAGCAGGTGTTCTTCACTAATACAAAATCATTATTCAATCACTTAATTATCTCATTACCTCCAACACTGATTAAGTGTTACACCAAACAGCCTGTAGTGTGCACACTAAGCCGTGTTCATTTCATCTGGGCAAGTCCATGTGGGGCCTACATGGAAACTGGGTGCAAAACTGGCTGGGTCCCAGTTAGATAGCCCAGGTCAAACCCATTTGGGCCCCACATGGCTCTGCTGGCTGGTAATGGTTGGCTCCTCTGAACATAGATATCAAAACGCTGTTAACTTAGATTTAATCAAGAAATTGCGTGTTTGGTCAAATCATGTTTGGACCAGATGACTATTTCGAGAACATGGACAGTGTTAAGCCTAGTTCAGACTGCACGATTTTCAAACTGGTCGGATCACTGCTCTTTTCACAGGGTTGTGGGTCACAAGCATGGTTTTATTTGCTTAATGTTTGGATGTCTAATCACTGTACTCTAAGTTACTAATATGCACCTTTTAGGAGTAAAAAAGGTACAAAGGTGTCCTTTTAAGGGTACTGCCCCGTGACAAGCTGTTGTACCCCTAAAGGTACAATTTTGACAGCTTTTTTCTCGGTGCACACGCATTTTAATGTCCATTTTGGGCCAGCACAACTCTTAAACATCAGGCCCCACGTCTCTGGACATGGTTACAGATGCTCAACCAGGCACTTCCTATTAGTGCGGTTGCTGATGTGACCTCAACCTGAGCTACATATTCTGTCTGTGTTTGTCCAACCTAGCAAAACTATGTCTCAGGAACCATGCTAACTTCCTCCTGTCTACTTTCATTTCCCTTTCTGCTACTGACAAGTGGCTGGAAAAGATAAAAACACTGAGGCCTTGTCCACACTAAAACACTGTTATTCTTTTTCTCTTAGTTTTGGCCTTCCGTCCACACTGAGATTATGTTTTTGTCAGTGAAGACTGAGCTTTTTGAAAACGATCTCTCAAGGGGATATATTGAAGACACTGTTTTTGCATTGCAATGTGGACTGTGAAACAGATGGCGCATGTTAGTCATTTGATATTATACCCATAGATATCTACACTGTAAAAGCAAATCCTGTAGAAATTACAGTAACTTACTGGCAGCAGTTTGCAGTTACCTACTGTAAATTAAACTTACAGTAAAAATATTGTATTACTATTTACAGTACAATTTAACTTGCTGCATAGTATTTTTTTTTACTGTAAAACATACAATTGTATTAGTTTACTGTAATTCATTGGAAACTTTTTCTATTTACTGTAAAACTGTACAAATAGTAGACCAAAGGGCTGTACAGTAAAAACATCTACAAATAATAATAAAACAGAACAAGAAAAAAGATCAATAAAACCAGAAATAAACAGAGCAATTCCAATAGGGTCCTCACACCATTGGTGCTCGGGCCCTAAAAAAAACAAAAAAAAAACAGAAAACCCCATTATAGAAAAAAAAAAAATAATGTGTTTGCTCTTAGTTATGTTAGCTTGTTTCCGCCATAGAGTAAAATATAAAAAAGGTCATTGCAACTTTTTTTATCTCACAATTCTGACTTTATAACTCACAATTGCATTATAAATATGTGGTAGCAGACAGTGCGAAGAATCGGACTCAAGAAAGGGGAGGCCCTGCGGGGCAGAGGTAACGCTACAGGAGCCCGTCCTGGACCGACTTGTAAGGTCCAGGAGACATTGCGAACCTGCTCCATCTCTTCCATCTCAGATAGGGGTGACCGCATTTAGAGAATCAGGCAGATAGGGATCTATTTATCCGCATTTTATATTATTTTTATTTTTAATTTCTTACACATTTCGTATGTAAAGCACTTTGAATTGCCATTGTGTATGAAATGTGCTATATAAATAAACTTGCCTTGCCTATAAAGTCAGAATTGTGATATGGAAACTCGCAATTGTAAGAAAAAAGTCAAAATTGTGTGATAAAAAGTTGCAATTATCTTTTAAATTATTTTATTCCGTGGCAGAAACAAGCTTCCATTGTTTTTCCATTGTTGTTTTAACTGTGGCTGAGAAAACAAAGATAAAGTGACATCAGGGGGCTGTTACATAAATGCCGCTTAGAAAAGCGGGGATTCAAGTCCAAAACCTGACTTGAATGAGCCGCGCTAAACATCCGCGCTTAAATTGGTTCCATAACAGTAAGTTGAGGATCATGTGATCTTACTAATTTGAGTCAGGTTTAAATAGTCTAGATAATTGCGCGTGCACGCCATTGTTTAAAAGTCCTGAAAAGTCGAGCATGGGTCAATCGATTTACTGTGGGCTACCATGGCAACAAAAGGCAAAGATAGAGCAGCGATGCCAGCTTAAAGTTACAACTATTGAGTTTTTTTTTTAAATGTGTATATATATATATATATATATATATATATATATATATATATATATATATATATATATATATATATATATATATAATTTATTTTATTGCAGCGACCAAAAAGAAGACTGAGGTTGCTGGCACTGGGGGAGGGCCACCACCAGCCAGCTTCACTCCTGCAGAGGAGCTGGCTTTGGAAATTAATAAAGGGAGGCCCGTCCTTGAGGGAATAGAGGGGGGGACATCATCTAAAATGATATCACGTAGTATAAGGAGTGAGTATATAAAAGGTGTGTGTGTTTTATTATCATTATTCCTTCCTGACTAACTGAATTCCTCCTTCCTTAGGCATTGTAAGCCTAAGTACATCATAGCAGTAATGTCACGTAGAGGTTCTTGTGCTACTGTAATGGTGCATTTTGGTTACATTTTTACACTACACAAGTGTAGTGGAGCACTACACAAGCAACTACAATGTCACATGCCCTAGGTGGAGTCACTCTGAGGTGCTTCAGGCACTGAAACCTTGACTTTATCAGCCCAAATGCCATCTCTATGCGACCTCTTGTGCGTGCATGGGCAATGTTGTAGCGGTGCTGTGCCTCTGTCTGGGGCTCCTGATAGGGAGTCAAGAGGTAAGGCAGGCATGGGTATCCCTTGTCTCCCAGCAAAACTCCTGAGAATTCTCCTGCATAGACAGAATGAATATATATATATTTATAGATATATAATATAATATATAATATCTTTTTTTTAAAGACTTTTGATTTAAGTGATTACTAGCATACCTCTTGCTAGTTGCTGGTAGAGAGATGAGGCTCTAAAGATTCTGGAGTCATGCACAGAGCCTGGCCATTTGGCCTCTACATTTGTGATGATGCAATCTGCATCACTAATCATCTAAAATAAATTAAACCTGTAGGTCACTACATTTTAATTGCAATGAACTAAACACTGGTGCCCAGCTTAGTAAAGAAAACTCAGTGCTAGAGCATAGCCCTTTAATATCATCTCAGTGGGACCGTACCTGTACATTGACGCTGTGTACTGATTTCCTATTCACAAAGTCCGCTTCATGTGGACCAGACGGACACTTAATACGCACATGGGTGCAGTCCAGTGCACCGATAACATTTGGAAAACCTAGGAAAATGATTTGTTTGTTTAAAATATGTCCCATGTAAAATCAACAGTCAAGAAATATTTCCATGTTTTATAGTTATTTAAACTTACCAGCTATTCCATAAAAGGCATGTTTAATGGTACGAATAGCTTTGTGGCCAGGGAATGTGATGAACACATTGAGTAGTCTTTTTAAAGAAAGGTACACAGTTCGTACAGAGCGGCAAACTGATGCTTTGCTGATATTCTCTGCATCTCCAACTGTATACAAAAATGTTCCACTGGCAAAAAAGCGAAGTGCAATGCACACCGTCCTGTGGGACTGTGAGCGCTCTGTTGCGCGTATTATTTGCAATGTATGGGCTTAGTAATCTACAAATATATGCAATCCCATCTCTTGAGAACCTATATCGCTCATACAGGTAGCTGTCATTAAAAGCCAATGGGTCTGACCTGTCTCTGAAAGTTCTCTCTCTTTGAAATGCCCTCCGCAAGACTATAGCTCCCTCATCCACCACCTTATCTATGAAAGGACACGCCATGGTTAAGTTTGGAAACGAGTTCAGCTCCCTATTTATATACTTTTCAATTAATTAATTACCAAACTCACCAATTAAACACACAAGTTTTGAACATTTCTTAGTGTATTTATACCTTATAATTTCTTACATTTATTAGTAAAGTACATTTCCTTATTTATTTAAAAAAATATATATGAATAGTGGTTAAGTAAAATAAAATGACATCGAAGTACCAGCAGGTGAATATAAATGGTATGCTCGTTAAGCCTGAACTCAGACTTAGCCTGACAGTTAGCCTGCCCCAGACCAGGTTAATTTGCCAGCATAAGTTGCCGGGGTAACTGAGTTTGAACTTTTTTAAGTTTGATTTATGAAACCGAATCTACCAAAAATAAGCCTGACTAACCGAAATAAGCCTGGCTTATATTCTAATCTTGGTTTATGGAACAGCCCCCAGGTGTTGTCAGCTCCTTATTGATGATCTAAATATTCACAAAGTGAGCATGTTTAGCTGTGTTTTAAGTTTTGTGTTCTTGTTTGGTACAATAGTAATTTGTTTATATCCACAATAACCTTGTGGTATTGGCACCAATAGTATTAAAAGAGTCAATTATCCTGAAGGATGACAAAAAAAAAAGTATGTGCACCCAACATTTTGAGCAAATATTTCACAAAGTCACACACTGAGATCAAGATTTGGCCTATGATTCACAACAACGGTAACAATCAAATCAAAAAAGCTTGGGAATCAGGCATGAGTTTTGTACTATGAAGCCACCCGTCATGCATTGCAGCATGAGGCTTTTTTTTGTTTTGATTGTCACCGTTGTTGTGAATCAATTCAAAATCTCAAAAATATTGTGTGCATGTACTTTTATCATCCATCAGAATAAGTGACAATTCTGATGCTATTTCTATACTGCAGTTTCACAAAGTTATAGTGGTTATAAACAACCCACTGAATCATATGCAAAATCTTGATGTCTGTGTGTGACTATGTGAAATATTTGTTCAAAATGTTGTGACCCATTTGCTCAAAATATTGTGTGCACATGCTTTTTATCATAATTTCTATACTACTGGTGCCAATACTGCAGTTTCACAATGGCAGTGACTATAAATGCCAAATATTAACACAAACTACAGCATTAGATGCTCATTTTCTGATAATTTAGTTATCAACAAGGAGCTGATAACACCTGGGGCCCGTTTCAATAAGGAGGTTCAACCAAATCTGAGTTTAAACTTGAACTCTGAACCCTGAGATGAGAAACTCTGAGTTTTGGGTTTCAGAACAGCTGAACTGAGGTAGTTCAATCAACTCTGAGTAGACTGACTCTGAGTTAAGCACGAGCACCACCACTATGAAAGCCACGATCAATGGAGCTCTGAAATTACGATTCACCATGGCAACAGCACCCAACAAAAAGACGTCTGCATACTTCCGGGTAAAACGTAGGTTTAATTCTTAATCATTGTTATAATATCAGAGGTGAAAACTGGCAGAACGGCAAGTTATTGAACTAATATTAATTTTCAAGGTGTCCCACGTGCAAAAAGAAAAAAAGAATAAAAAAGAATGTGGTAGCAGCTAAAAATGAAGTATAAAAATATAATTTAATCAGGTAAAGCTTTAAGCATAAAAGGTTCATAGGTGTAAGATTCATGACTTTACAAACATTTGACATATTAAATAAATATCATTCAGTGTGCAATGTGCAGCAGCTTTTTCCACATAGTCTAATACTCTTTTCACATAATGTTCTCTAATCCAACCTGTTAGGTTTGTGAATTAGGGTAATGAAATTAACATTTAACTTCTACTCAGCCAACAAGCAAGAAGGAAGAGGCTCAAAAAATGATGGGAGGACCTGCACCACCACCACTGAGAGAAGAATTGGAGATGGAGGAAGAATATTAAAATCCAACAGGGAATTGTATTTAGCAAAAAGAGATGACAAATAAATAGTGAATAATTTGTGTTTATTTAACACCTTTATATGCATGGCATATATTTCAGAATAGCCTTCCTTCTGATATTATTCCATTCCATATAGTAATCTGTTTCATTTTCGGAAGGTGTGATGATGGGAATATGTGTATCAATGCATCCAACCACATTGGAAATCTAATTATTAGGTTACTTCCAGAGGTTGCAATAAGAAATCAAGTGAACGTCATTTAACCTGATAGAAACACCACTGACCTGCAATCCTGTGAAACTCATCTTCGATGCTCATGGGTTTGTGCCCAGGAAACATATTCAGAAAGAGCTCACGTGAGAGTGTGGCAAACTTTCCTTACCTCTCTGCATACAGCAGCCTTACTAATATGCTCTGCATCCATGATACACAGCAAAATCCTCAGTGTTAAATGTACACTCCGCGTATGAATCTCAACAATGGTGACATGCTTCATGCCACAATGCATTCTAGGATCCATGGATGAGTTTTGCATGATGCACCCAGAATGCATTGTGGAATAAAGCATGTTACCATTGTTGAGATTCATACACGGATTCATGATCTCTGTGTGTGAGTAAATCTTGCAGGAGTTAGAAGTGATTAGTGTACAATCTGTTTTAAACCGTATTCAGGTCTTCTGGTTAAACCTGTGCTGGATCTTTTCTAGAATCTCAATAAAACAAAGTTAATAGTATGTTGCTCATATTCAGTCATTAGATCGGAGACTAAAACCGCTACACAATGATCATATCCTGATCATCAAGCAGCCAACAGCATCAGATTGTGTTTTCTCTTGCTTTTCTTGCCATAGCAAACCCAGATACAGCAGCCAGAGAAACACTAACATTAAAAAGTCTTCAAACTGCCCAATTAAAGAAAACACTGATCACCATAATGGTGACATAAAAAAAAAAAAAAACTCTGTTAATTCTCAATAAGAGCTTCTGTAGACGTCTTGACAGAAATAAAGTCAGTCAGGTCAGTAATTTGTGAAGCTGGTAATGCTGTTTGTGGAGTTGTTTAATCCTCCTCTGCTGAGATCTTCAGAGATTTAATGTCTTCTTTTATCTTCAGTTGATTTCATCCAAGCCCGTGGCTGAAGTCAGTTGTTTGTGTGTTTCTATTTCCTTTAGTGATTCTGCTCGTTATCATCAGGTAACAGCTTATTAACAGCAGGTGTTCATCATTAATGCTCAATCATCACTTAATTATCTCATTAACTTCAACACTGATTCGGTGTTACCTTTTAACACTCTGAGTGTGGACTCATAGTGGACTCATATATACACTCGCAGTGTACATTTAACACTGAGGATTTTGCTGTGTATTATATAGAAAACTATCATTAAAACATGGTACTGCTAAAAAAAAATATGCATGTGGATATAGCAAGCTCACCTGACATGTTATAAATTACCTGACCCTACAAATTACTGCACCCTCCTCATCTACAGGATGCTAGTTTTGTCATTTTGACAGTGTCCTCTTAATTAAAAAATATTCAGTGAATGAATGTACCTGCATTGTCTCGTAATTTCCAGTCAAAATTTCTAAAGATTTTTACATCAATGTGCATCTCCACATAAGACATGCATGGTCCTGGGGGACAAAAGAAAAAAAAGCTAATTTAAGTGCATTTTTCTTTTTTTTGCAAATTATATGCCAATAGGGTAAGAAAAAAAATACTCAGTATGAAAAGCATTTGTGCATCATCAATTAATTAATTAAGTATTTAAACAGCGCTAGCATTTTAAAAAGGGGGAGGAGAAAACCTGCTCCAAACCAGGTTAGGTTCACAGAGTAAGTTACCCTGGTAACTGACTCTGAGTATAAGTTACCTCTCTTTCAGAAACTGGCTTGACTTACCCTGCTTTCTTAAGTTTAACATACCTCCCATTCTGAAACAGAAAACCCAGAGTTTGCCTTATTTCAGGGTTAACATTTCACTTAATTTTCACTTAACCTCTTTTCTGAAACGGGCCCCTGATGTCACTTTATCTTGGCTTTTTCAGCCACAACTATTGTGTTTCACAAACACACAGTAACAGCAGCCAAAGAAAAGCTGTTGCTAGTTGTAAAAAAACAGAAATAACAAAATAAATAAATATCGGTTCTATATATCGGTTATTGGCACATAAACACGCAAATAATCAATATTGGTTATAAAAAATCTATATTGATCTATCACTAGTTGATATACACTAATCATTGTTAACAACATGTAATATTTACTTTAATGAGCCCATTGTTTCTGCCTTAAATTACATTGTTTTTTAATACACTGTTAGCTAATTGTGTGATTTGTGTATTTTCTGAAATCTATAACTTGGACGCAGTCTCATCTGATAACAAATCACTCTAAATTGTAATGTAGACGCTTGGATTTTCTGTATAGCTGCTTTGAAACTATATATTGTGAAAAGTGCTATACAAATAAATGTGAATTGAATTGAATTGAATTTTTGAGAACTTTAATTTGAATATTAAGATAGTTTAAGATCTGATGTAGTTAATTATGGTACTTCATGGTAAGAGTAACACAATGCATTACTTTAAAAGACTGTTAAATGTCTTGTGAAATGTGAGAAATTCATTACTGCATTTACAAGTTTACATTATCCAAAATTAACTAATTCTGTATACAGATTTTGTGTATTGTCTTGTTTATTGTTATCTAATACATTAACTAATGTTAACAAATACCTTGTTACCATAAACATTTGGCACACAGAGATGAACTTTCCCTTTGGCCTCAGCAAATGAAGAGAACACAAGTCTAAAATATACCCTGTCCTCAGTCATATCAAGAGTAACTGCAGTTCCACAGCTCACCCAGAAGCGGCACTATAGTGGTGGTTGTACAATAGTTCGATAACTGACACTTTCCATTAATAGTTTCATTTCCACAGGGCACATGCACTGTTTCCTTACAGCAAGAATATCCCCGATTTGAGGCATTTCTGTGTGGAGTTTGCATGTGCTCCCCGTGGAGGTTTCCTCTGGGTGCTTCCCAAAACATGCATCATAGGTGAACTGGACACTAAATTGTCTGTAGGCTTGAATGTGTGTGTATCTGAGCCCTGTATCAGTAGTATTGTATGTCAAAGCTGAATGTAAAAAACAACATCATGGTAAAAAATGAAATAAAATAATTACTATAGTTAGTTGAAAGCACACTAGATTTGCATTTTTCTAACATGCCATGTGCTAGCTGTATAACATCAGGCATAACATTATGACCTAATATTTTGTTGGTCCCCCTTTTGCTGCCAAAACAGCTCTGACCCGTCGAGGCATGGACTCCACTAGACCCCTGAAGGTGTGCTGTGGTATCTGGCACCAATATGTTAGCAGCAGATCCTTTAACTCCTGTAAGTTGCGAGGTGTGGCCTCCATGGATCAGACTTGTTTGTTCAGCACATCCCACAGATGTTCGGTTGGATTGAGATCTGGGGAATTTGGAGGCCAAGTCAACACCTCAAACTCATTGTGAGTTTTTCTTCTATTGAATAAAGCAAGCACTTTCACAATTTCAGATGTTTGAAAATATACTTCTGCATGTAGATCATCATTGTTCTGAGGTTGCTGTTGTTCAAATATTGTTGAGATATTGAATTAGTGTCTAGATATGTTCCACATTGATGTATAATTCTGAAACTGTTGTAGTTGTGTTTTCTTACATCAAGGGTCTGTGTTAAAAAGATATCAACCAAAATCAAATACAACATGTTATGACATTGTGTAACCTTAGTCATCAATGCATGTCTAATGTTGAAACTGTGGACAGATGGTGTGTAATACACACAGAGAGAACAGCACCTTTATAATAAACACTGTAAATATGACTCAACTGCCAGCAGAATACTGAACCTTCACCTTTGGCCTAGTCTATGACTCATACACACACACATCCTATTTAATGTGTTTGGCGGATGTTTTGACACTGCAGAAATGCTTTTCTTATTTAGTATTGTTTGCCTTGTTTCCACTATGGGTGTGGATTATATAAACTTCGAGCAGTGTTAATTTAATACTGGGAAATGTTCTGTGTTGATTTAAGAGTTTTTAGATATATATGAACTGTAAACAAAATTCCATGTAAGAAAAGCATTGTTTGCAGTGTATCTAAAGTGATTTACAGTCCAATCATGGTTTACTTTTTGCCAGTATGTTTTTTTCATTGTGAATCATTTTCACATCCTTGGCATTGCTAGCTTCATGCTCAACCAGTTGTGCAACAGTAATTAGTGTTGTCACAACACAAAATTATGACTTTGATACAATATCTGTCTAAAATATGTAAAATTATTCTTTTATAAAATCATAACAACACTTTGATAAATGTTAGATATAATGTTTATGCACATGCGTTTTGCAGACAGGCAAACTCTGTATTAGGTGTGTTGGACATCGGCTGCGGCTGGACTTAACTGATTTCATCTTACATCTAGAGAATCCCAACTCTGTCCATTATATATATGAGCCCTGAGGCCACAATCCCACAAGTTTGATACACACAATGTGGCAATGGTTTTCAGAAAACTTGACGAAATAATAAGGAGGCACAGCTTAACTGCCAATGACATTCGGTATGTCGATGAAACAGGCCTTACAACTAAACTCTGGTCTGTGGATTTGCAAAACGTGGCTCTAAACAGGTTGGGGCATTGACATCTGGCCACTGGCAACACAATTCCTCGAATGTTTGGGTTCCCATGCCTTCATTACATAGGCCACTTTGTGCGAGATGGGCCAATAGGAAGTGGAAATAATTCAGGATGGATGTAGCAGCATCTGAGGAATCTGTGTCCAGTAGCTCAAAGGTGCTTCTTGAGGTCACAGATTAATCCTCTGGTGAGTCTTATGAGTGTGTCTTACCTTAAGACTTAAGTTTTATAGTTTAGTCATCATTATGGTGATGAGTGTTTGCTTTAGTTGGTTAGTTTGACTTGACTTTTTAACCTTAGTTTTTCGCTGGCTGCTATAACAGTGTTTGTTATGGCAAGAAACGCAAGAGAGAGAGTCCAGGTCTCTACCTTGGTCTACCTCCAGATTCAGAATCTCAGACGCAGCTATAGTTCTGATGCTCTCAATCTTTTCTGGCCTGATATATTGAATCTGGAGGGAGACCAAGGTAGAGACCTGGACTGCCTCAGGACCCAACGCAATACCCAGTGCAGCGCGGGACTAGATTTGATGGCCGAGCGCGGGCGGTAAGGTACTCATGTGTGTGCGGGTTGTGGGAGAATCCCAGCAGGCACAGTACGTCAATGTGACATCAGGAAGACGTTGGACTCCAACTAATCCAACGTCAGTCAGAAGTCATATTTTGTTTGAAAATGAAAGTCGAGCTGGCATTTAAACCCAACGTTTGTTTGACGTGAAGCTCCAATTTCAGACAGACTTTGAATTTTGGTTGGAATAAGCACCGCACTGTAAAAAAAAAATACAATAAAAAAGAGGGAAATGTATGCAGAGGAGGATTAAACAACTCCACAAACAGCATTACCAGGTTCACACATTACTAACCAGATTTACTTTACGACTACAGAAGCTCTTATTGAGAATGAACAGAGGTTTTGTTATTGGTGTTTTATTGAAAATAATAGTTTAGTCACCATTATGGTGTTTACATTAGTTGGGTAGTTTGACTTGACCTTTTAACAATTTGTTTTTCTTTTTTTCTGGCTGCTGATATTTTTCTTTCTTTCTGGGAGCCATGAGTACTTTTGTATGATGCACCCAGAATGCATTGCGGCATGAACCTTGTCACCGTTATTAAGATTCATATACTGACACACATGTCTGTGTGTATCTTTAAAACCTCTTGGTGCACAATCTCTTAGGTTAGGACTGCTTGACAATCACTAAACAACAATTAATAATGAGAAATTAATAACATGATATCTAAGCAAATAATAGGCTCTGAATATGATCAGGGAATCAAAAGATCACATCTTTATCATCATCAAACAGCTGACGCTTTTAGAACACAATATCTTTCGCAGTTTCAGCAACAAACAAACCTAATGTCAAAAGGTGGTCAAACTGGCCAACTAAAGCAAACACTGATCACCATAATGTTGATTTCAAACAAAACATTTTCAACAAAACATTAACATCGAAAACATCCATTAATTCTCAGTAAGAGCTTCTGTAGACGTCTGACAGAAATAAAGTCAATCTGGTTAGTAATGTCCCAGCCAGCAGAGCCATGTGGGGCCCAAATGGGTTTGACCTGGGCTATCTAACTGGGACCCAGCCAGTTTTGCACCCAGTTTCCATGTAGGCCCCACATGGATTTGCCCAGATGAAATGAACACATGAACAAATGCATACAGTGAACTACTGTATGTATTACAGTATTGTTATTATCTGACACGCATTTGACAGTAATACTATTTTTTTAAGAGAAAAAGTAAAAAAAAAAAAATTTCAAAATTTAAGTGTGGACTCATTTAAACAATGAACAGTGTTAATTTAACACTGGGACATTTGCTGTGTGCTTGTTAACAACAGGTGTTCATCATTAATGCTCAATTAATCAATTAATCATCACTCAATTAATCATGTAATTATCTCATTAACTTCAACACTGATTCAGTGTTACCTTTTCACACTCTGAGTGTGGACTAATAGTGGACTCATAAACACCAGCAGTGTTAATTTAACACTGAGGATTTTGCTGTGTAGATACTGGCTGTGCTCTTTGATACCAATCTTTCATTTAAAAGCCACGTTTCTAGCATCTGTAAAACTGCATTCTACCATCTTAAAAGTATATCTAAATTACAGCAATGCAAAATGCTGAACAGTTAGTTCATGCGTTCATAACCTCAAGGCCAGATTATTGTAATGCTCTACTGGGTGGTTGCCCTGCTCGCTTAATAAACAAACTCCAGCTGGTCTAAAATGCAGCAGCTGGAATTCTTACTAGAACCAGGAAGTATGATCACATTAGCCCAGTTATGTCAACACTGAACTGGCTCCCTATTAAAAATTTTATACATTTTAAAATCTTGCTTATTACTTACAAAGCACTAAATGGTTTAGCTCCCCAGTACTTGAGCAAACTCTTAACGCATTATAGGGGAGCGTTATCCTTACATGCCAGGATGACAAAAAGTGTATTTACTAGTTGCCATATCAACACTATATAGAGAAAAAAAATAGCACCAAAATTAAAAAAATCTTTGGAAGATATCACTGAACATTTATTTTACCATAGCAATTATTTTTCATCTCTGTTTTTTATGTTCATTTAAAATAAGACATATGATATTATTGTAATCTTATATCTGTTATTTAACAGTTGAGATCGTTCTTTAATGCTGATCTAACCAGCAGAAGACGCAAGCCAGGGTTTAAATCCCATTTAAATCCCAGGGTTTAAATCCCATCAAATTGCGCAGGTGGGGTACGTTGTAACACTGCGTTAGAGATCCACTTCCGGCGCTTTCTTATTATTATTATTTTACGGCGGATCGCATCTTCCGGCGCTTTCCGCGCTTGCGCAGACTAAAGCCAGAACGCGCGAATGTCACAACAGGGAACACGCACGCGCGCCCTCGGATCAGTCGGACGTAGTGGTGTACAAGAGGTAAAAACGATTTAAATACTGTTCGTTTTCTCACACAAAAGAACGAAGACTCGTTCCTTTGAGGCTCGTTTCTCGTGTCTTAGGCCATCAGTGTGTACTTACGATGGGGGATTGTTTAATTTGGACTTCTCTGTGTATGCTCTTTCGAGGTGGTGACCGTATCCCTGCATTATGTGAGGCACAGACACAAGAACGGTTTGACCTAAAATGATCAAAATTGAAACTACTGGGGAAACAAATACTCCTACATCTCGGATGCCCATGAGGTAAGCTAAAACATATCAGAATTTAATTTCAAAGTGAACTATCCCTTTAATGTGACCGGATAAGGGATTATACAAAGCAGGCAGTGTATACACAAGGATAATCAGGGAACTGGTCACAATCACCAGTGAGAGTGCCCATGATGACTCCACTCCAGACTATTAACCATACCATCTCGGACTACATTACCCATAATCCACTGCCCGGACTAATCAACCATGATCGTCTTCAGCTGTTCATCATTACCTTGTTTAGCCTAGCCTATATAAACCCTGTTCTCACAGTCATTTTCTGTGAGGTTGATGTGCTTGCATTGTGTCTGGATTAGTTGCCTGGTCCTTGGATTACTCTTTTGCCTGTCTACCCTGCCTTGGTTTGTGTTTGTTTGGACTGCCTGCCTGTTTATTCACCTGTTTCTTATACTTTGGATTATGTGTCTGGATTGAAAGATAAAGCTGTGTTTGGATCTCCATCCCTTCAAGTCTCGAAACAGTTTCGTAACAGAACTAAACAGGAACAGCTGAACAGAATGATTAATTAACAGGTAACCTAGGCAACAAACAAAAACTCAGCAAGGGGAATGAAACAGATCAGGGAAAACAGAACATACACATTATAATAACAAGCAACTTGCATTCAATCCAAAAGAAAATAAAGACTATGATAACTTACATTAAAGAAAGGTCTGGCTCATATTTTGATATTTTGTATAAAGGCCTGTTTGTAGGACCTATCATACTGAAGTGAGCACAACAAAAGCTTTATGAAACTACCTTTATGTGAGATTTTGAAAGCATCATGCTTTCCACCTGTCAGTGATCTTGAGAAACTGAAACATATGGCCCATAAAACAGAGAATGTCAGCTATTTGACCCCAGGTTACAGAGAAACCAGCAGATTTTGCCACAGATGACTGAAACACGATATACTTCTACTGTAAATAAGTTTTAATTTGTCATCTGTCACATCTGTCTACAGTTTTCGCTTAATTAAATGCACCAGTCATTTTGGAAAGCAGAACACACGATGGTTCATAATAGATTTGTACAGTTTCTAAAGAAAAAGCAATGTGTGAATTGTCCTGACAATTAAACATAACCCCAATGAACAATAGTCAAGTCATGTCATATGTGTATAGTACGTTTCATGATGTGCAGTTTCAAAGCAGCTTTACAGGAAGGTATATAGTAACAGTGTTGATAATAATAGATAGTGATAGTGATACCACACTCCCAGTCCACGTCCATTCATTTCTGTTTGTGTTGTGCAGCTCCCAAACAAGAAAAGCTGCTCTGTTTTTGGACAGTTCTTCTGGCTTTCCCAGAGTTCTCACTGGCATGCTGTCAAGATCCTGCCCTTAGAGAATAGATTAATGACGGTTAGTCACGGAAAGAAAGCACAGACACACACACCGAGAGAAGGGGGTGGAGAAAGACAGGAAAGGTGCATAACATAAGTGTTGAACTAAGATTGCTACAGTTGGAGAGCGTAAATCGCATTTATTTAAGTTATGTATTTAGTTTTGAAGAAACTATATATGCTTATACACTGCAACATTTTCAACACATTAGGGAAAAAGATAGAGTGAATAAGAACATATTGTGAATCATTTGAATGAGCATGGTTGCCTGTCTTGGAAGCCTTACATTGAATCTTTTTTTTTTAATTTTTATTATTCATAAAAGTATTTTTAATTTTTGATTATTGTTCTCTTTCTTTATTGCTTTAATTTTTTCTGCAACAATTGTATTTGGATATGAAATATCACATCAAATTGGATTACATTTGTACTGAAAAAAGTTTTTTTTTACGTAAATCAAAAGATGTAAAACCAAATAAAATATCTGGTTATGTTAGTAAATTACTCAAAAGTTGTGGGTACACAGCAAAAACGTACTCGGTTCCCTGAGAGAGGGAACGAGTATTGCGTATGAGTTTTCCCATACGAAATACGAGAGACCTCTCGAAAGGGAACCCTAGTGTTAAGTTAACACTTCTCAGAGTTTATTTGACTCCACACTCAAGAGTGTTAAAAGTAACTTTGAAGCAGTGTTAAAGTTAATGAGATAATTAAGAGATTAACTAAGTGATGATTGACCATTAGTGAAGACACCTGATAATAACAAGCAGAATCACTGAAGGAAATAGTCACCATTTTAAGTAACCATTATGGTGATTAGTGTTTGCTGTAGTTGAGCTTTTGACCCTTGAATTATTAAAAAAAAATTCTTCTCTCTCTTGCTTCTAAACTGTCTGTTTAGAAAACACAGATAAATTCTGCTCAGGAGTTGATTTTGTTTTGCTTAATGTTATTAACGTCATCATTTAGTGACCTGATATCATTCTGAGACCAATCTCTAGTTGTGTTGATATTACATTATTGATTACAACAGCTCTGTGAAGTCACAGCATGAGATTTTGCCCCAAAATTTTGCAATTGTGTTGCTTTAGACACACACACAGAGAGAATAAACATATGAATCTCAACATTTTATTTTATTTTTCTCTCCATTCTGGCCCTGATGGAGTTTTGGTTCCACCGTTACCTTTGGCTTTTGGCTTGCTCAGTTGGGGACACCTAAATTTCATATATTATCTGCCTGCATTGACACTATGATAACTGAAATGAGCTGGATAACATCACTTTTTTCACCAGAGCGGCTGTATAACCAAATCAAATTCTGTTGCATTATTTTCCTGTTAACACTGTGAAGCTGCTTTGAAACTATTGGACTTGTAAAAAGTGCTATATAAATAAAGGTGATTTTATTTTATTTTATTTTATTTGAACAATGGCACATCAGATACACAGATCAGCTCTGAACATCACAAAACAAACTACCAAAAAGTCACATAAAGCAGCAAAAATAAAAGAAATGGTAAGAATAAAAGAAATTACTAAAACAATTCATCTTATAATTTATTCATGCTGCAATGCATGCTGGGAGCCATTAGTGAGTTTAGATTGGTGCACCCAGAATGCACTGCAAAAAGCTTTTTGATGGCCACCATTGTTGAGATTCATACGCTGATTTTTTTTTTTTTCAACTTTATTTATATAGCGCTTTTAACAATGCAGATTGTTTCAAAGCAGCTTCACAGTGCTAAACAGAAAAATAATGCAACAGAATATATTTTGATTATCATACAGTAACAATGCTGGCTTTAGATCTATATGGTTAATTTAGTTTAATAATTAGATTTATTTTGAAATATATTTGAAAAATAGTTTTTCCCCAACTGAGCAAGCCAAGCCAGAGGCGACAGTGGCAAGGAAACCAAAACCCCATCAGGAGACCTAATGGAGAAAAATAAACCTTGGGAGAAACCAGGCTCAGTCGGGGTGCCAGTTCTCCTCTGGCCAATTAACAAACAGCGTATGATTATTATTCTGGCAATTTTAAAGGTCAGAGGTCATAATAGATCTGAATATTCGAAAGATCTGAGGCAACACGCCGGAGACGGGTTTATTGATGATGATGAATCGATTAAATAATTATTAAAAATAAATAATTTGAAATATCGGAGTCATTACGCCGGAGACAGGTTTTTATTGAGGATGCCGTATTGTTTAAACAATTACTAAAGTGTAATATTCAAAAGATCGGCGGCAACACGCTGGAGACAATTCTTGATGTTTGTGTGTGTGTGTGTCTAATGCAACAAACTAGAAGCCAATGCAGTCATGGCCAAACTTTGAGAAAGAATTGATTAATTGCTTAGCTTGCTTCAAGTTATGTATACAGTTTATTATTATAAAATCATCAGAAGATATGTGCAATAAACCTTTATTATGCCTATCCATTCTCACCCACCCAATCTGTCCAGATTCATAGGGAACTCAATTAATATACTAGCTAGCTAAACTAACTAAACAAACAAACAAAAAAAGACGCACGTGTTTGTAAGGAAGGTTGTGAATGAACTAATTTCTGTATCCAACACGGCTGTCACATCACGTGACAAAAGAACGAGACTCGGACCGGAAGACTCGAGAGATGAACTAATCTTTACTATTTCCGGTGACTGCATAGCCTTGTCTATGGGGCTCGGACTTGATGAACGATTGACTCAAACCCAAGACTGGAGGGATGAACTAATCTTTTCTGTTTCAAGTACACTGTAAACCCGGATAAGTTAAAATAACTCAAAAAAATTGAGGAAACGTATTAACTCAAAACTTTTAAGTTAATTGTTTTAAACCGTTTAAGTTTTGTCAAATTAATTCTATCTGTTGTCTGAGGAAGCGTACTCCCAGAGTGCATTGCGGCATGAATAAATTAATTGCTTCATTTTTACTATTTTTGGCTTTATTTTACCATTTGTCTTTTGTCAGTATAACCCCAATAATGACAGCAAATAAACTTGTAAAGGTCTTATTAATAATAAATAAATAAATAAATTAAATAAAAAAAATCCTTGTTACCATTGTTGTGTTTTGCATGCTGAATGTTGAAGTCTGTGTGTGACTCATGGTCAATTGTTGATGTCACAAATATTGAGGGATTATATCAACCCAATTAAAAGGTTAATCCATAAATATTAGCAGGACATTTTTAAAACATCATTGTCTGACATGAAATATAGTTACATTATATGTGCCGATATTCGGTAATGCGATATATCACGATAATGAATATGCACAATATTGTTATCGTGGGCACTTCGAAATACCGTGAATAATAATTTATTAACAAATAAATGATTTTATAATGCATTAAAGAATACTTTGCCCATCAACCGTATAAAATGCTCCACACCGCTGTATTCTGCGTCAAAGGGACACGGCTCAGATGTAAATAAGCACTAAGTGCATGAGAAGCACGTGGCTGAACGAGTGAAGGAGACGCACACGCTGAATGAAGTGCACTTTCAATGACAGCAGAGGGCGCTGATGGAACTGCAGAATGCAGCGGTTACCCCGGAAACCCCACAAACAAAGCAATTGCGCTAATGAAGTTTTTCAAATGCTCCAAACTGCCATTCATTTTTAGTAATTTCAATGTTGTTCATCACAGCACCAAATACTTAATACTTAAAGACTTAACAGGCTATTTATTTTCAAACTTAAACATTTTTATATTTTAAATTTGGACTACAGCATGCCCTAATGATTAGACATTTTCTGATTATTTGTTATTGTTCAGTAAAACTTTGAGACATAAGGCTTCGTTAGTTAACATGTTAATTCATTATTACCAAACAGTTGTATTTCTTAACTAACTTTTAAAAAAAACTTTCTGTAACAAATGTAGCTATTGCTCAATCTTGGTTAATGCATTAAATAATGAGACCTTATTGTAATGTGTTACCTGTTGTTCTTTATAGCCTAATTCTTTTGCACTTAAAATTTAACTTTTATATATTTTTGGTGCATTGTATTATTGTATTTAAACAATCAGAGTTATTTTTGTTATTACAAAAAGAGTTCTTAAACCTGTTATACTATGACAACACTTTTTTTGCAACTTATTTCAATATTGTGATAATACTGTATACCGTGATAAAAGCTTCAGCAAATAATCACAACATGAAAAATTGATACCAGCACATGCCTATATACAATATATAACATTTATTTATGAATTACTTCCCTTTCTTTGAAATCAGATAACTGTGATTTCTTGTTGAAAAGCTGCATTAATAAAGGAAGAAAATTACAATAATATGAATGAAGTTCCAAGTGACCAACCAAAGGGAACACTAATCACAATTATGGTCAGGAAATTAGTGAAAAGTCTATTAAAAATTGCACTGCCGCAAAAACACGTTGCCCGCCCACTTATTTTTGGGGTTTGGCAAAATGGTACTCAAACCAGTCAAGTAGTCAACTTGGAATTTCTAAGTAACAAAGGCATAGCATGCAGATAGTTCAGATTACTACATTTTTTTAAGTAAGTTCAACAAATTATTGGACATTAAGTAAAGTTTACTAAAAAAGTAAGAACAACTGTTGGTTTTACAGTGTACAGCCTTGCCTATGTAATGGGGCTGGGACTTGATGAACGAATGACTCAACCCGAAGACTCGAGAGATGAACTAATCAATTCTGTTTCCTGTACAGAACATACAGGATGTTGCGCATGCGCGGTCAACACAACATTAACGAATCGTTCTCTGAAACAACCCGAGTCATATAAAAGATTTGTTCAAAATGAACGACACATCACTAAATGACAGATTCAAACCTTACTTTCAACAGAATAATTTTTAAAATCTTATGCCGTATAGAATCAGAGCAGCTGTAAACATTTTTTTTTTTTAACTCAACTCAAAGATTAGGCTCTAAATGATATCAGTAATTGTGCTCTTGAATTAAAACATGTAAATAACCTGCTCTCAAGCCACTCGTCACCATGATGGTAACTCTCCAAAAACACAGAAACTCTTCTATTGGCATAAGAAAACATTAATCACTACTAAATCTCCCATTAATCTTGGACAAAAAAGTATTTATATATATATGCTTTTCTTATTTAGTATTTGTGTCTTGTTTCCAGTCTAAATATCAAAAAATTCTTAAATCAAGATGCTTTTACTAGATAAGTAAAATTACATTTACATTTTACATTACTTGTTTTCTGGGGGGGGAATCTAAATGAAGTGAGTTTTTGCATAAAACAAGCAAAATTATCTGCCAATGGGGTAAGAAAACAATTTTTTTCAAACAGAAACAAGATTATTGTTGTTGAATTATTTAAATATTAATATAATACTTACAAGTTTGGGAATCCCTGGGGTGCTTCTCATTTTTTATTTGTGCACCCTCGCTTCCTAACTCTACCTCCCTTAGGATGCGAGGGAAAGACGCAAGCAAAGAAAATGAGGACGAGGAATCAAAGCAAAGATGATTTGTACATTGGAATATTCTTGATCACTCGACGCTTCAAAGCATCATCAGGCGCAAACAAGGGATCTGTCCTTATGTTGTTCAAGTTTGGTCATGAATTCAAAATCAATTATAATGAAAGAAGATGCCCTGTTGAAATATGTAAGATGTATGGTTTGTTTAAACTGGTGCAAAGGTAAAACTTAAATTAAAATGATGTGAAGAGGGAGGATTATATACGCGTCAGGTTTTTAGACAAGAAAGACTTAAGCGTAACATCCTTAGTCTTCGTTCCTTGCGGTCAAATTAGAGAATTGAGATCAGTCAAGATGGCTAAATTTGATTGGTTAAAGATAAAAGAAGACATTACATCTCTGAAGATCTCTGCAGAGGAGGATTAAACAACTCCACAAACAGCATTACCAGCTTCACACATAACTAACCAGACTGACTTTATTTCTGTCAGATGTCTACAGAAGCTCTTATTGAGAATTAACAGATGTTTAGATGTTGATGATTTATTGAAAATAATTGTTTTGTTTGAAGTTACCATTATTGTGTTCAGTGTTTCCTTTAGTTGGGCTCTTGACTCTTTACTATAGGCTTGTAAGATTTTTGTAGTAAAATATCCAAATAACTGTCTGTGTTATATATTTTTTTCAGTTGAGTTCTTACAATATCACTAATGTTTCCAACTTTTTGTAAATTGTGAGAAAATTGCTTTTTTAACAAAGGATTTGGGATGTGTGAGGGAGTTGCCTGTCAATTGTGTCAAATCTGTGTTATCCTTGGTTTTCGGTTTTATTTGGCAGAAACTCTTTGCTCTCACTGCAGTGAGCAACAAGTGTCACAGCGGCCACCGAGCGACGTCATAACATCATTTTAATATGATAAACAGAGCTGTGTTAAGTTACCTCATACTCATGACCAGAAAAGCGGAAATGGCTCCGGCGACTGTGTTCCATCATAACAATCGCTGCAGCGGCCTTGCTCAGCTCCCTAAACACGCGGTCCTGCTCTGCTTCATACTACAGTAACGTTAATAACCGCATCCATGAACAGTATTTCTGCCCAAGTCCTATCCCAATTCTTCCCCACCGGTTGTGAGGTGAAGACCACATGTCCCAAGATTCTGCGCTCAAACGTTGCGTCATCAATTGTTCTGAATAGGCGCTCTTTAGCGGACGGAAAAATCAGAGTGCACCTTTAACATTCGTTGTTCTCTGGCTGCTGTAACTGTTTGTTATGGCAAGAACAGCAATGGATGGTACACTCTAAAAAGAGATGTGTTAAAACTGACACAACATGTGTCATTTTTAACACATGTAGTGTGTGTGCTCAGGGACAACACATGTTGTGTCAAATTTGACACAATAAATGTGTCATTTAACACAGAAATTGTGTCAGGTAATTACATACTCAGAAGTAACTTTAAAAATAACGTTTCAACGTTTCAAACTCTATGACTCTATCAACTCAATCATTCACAATTTAACACCTCACCGATAATACTGCTTTAGAGAAAAGCTCATGAGGAGAGAACAGTTAACAGAGTTTGCACTTTGAATTCAATTAAAATGTAGCAACTGATAAAACAATGTGTATTAATAACTTTTATTAACACAGGCCTGATTGTTTGAGAACATAAACACGGCATACACTGCTCTATGATGGTGTGTGTCGAGCGCTTTATAACATGATGTGTTGAAAACAACACAACGAGATGTGTTTAAAATTAACACAAGTTGTGTTGATTTTAACACATGTAGTGTGTGTGCTCAGGACGACACATGTTGTGTTGATTTTAACACATGTAGTGTGTGTGCTCAGGACGACACATGTTGTGTTGATTTTAACACATGTAGTGTGTGTGCTCAGGGACGACACATGTTGTGTTGATTTTAACACACAACCTGTGTCGTTTCTTTTTACACATTATGTCTAATGTGTTATTCCTCTTACTCAGAAGTGTGTTGAAACCTTTTACACACTAATGTGTTATAGGTACACAACTTGTGTCAACTTGTGTTTGATTTGAAGTCACCAGAATCGTGATTAGTGGCTTCTTTATTTGAGCTCTTGACCCTGGACTTCTTCACTTCAGCTTTTCTCTGTTTGCTGGAACTGTGTGTTTATTCATCACATTTGAAACAGCAGAAATAACAGGAGAAAAACATGATCAGATGATAATGACATCATCACATGCATTTGTTGACCTTGGCAAGTGTTTGATATCTGAGCAATTACTATAAAAATATTCTTCATTTATAATTAATACTTTTATATTAATGATGTCATTTGCAGATATTTGTTTGTAGATATTCAGTGTACAGGATGTTCTAGTCTATGGTACCACACAGAAACACACACATCACGAATCAGCTCATGAATCTCAACAATGGTGACAAACTAAAAGTGTCATGCCGCAATGCATGCTGGGAGTCATGGATGAGTTGTGTATGGTGGCTCCCATCATGCAGCTTTTAGTTTGTCACCATTGTTGAGATTCATGAGCTGATTCCTGATGTGTGTGTGTTTCTGTGTGGAATCATAGACTAGAACATTCTGTACACACTGAACATCTAAAAACAGATGTGCAAACAATGACATCAACATTATTATAAAAAACATTATTTACAAAAGAAGAATATATTTATAGTAATTGGACGAATTGTGTAATTGTACACTATTGGTCCTTAGGGTCAAACACTTGCCAAGGTCAACAAATGCATGTGATGATGTCATTATCATCTGATCATGTTTTTCTCCTGTTATTTCTGCTGTTTCAAATGTGATGAATAAACACACAGTTCCAGCAAACAGAGAAAAGCTGAAGTAAAGAAGTCCAGGGTCAAGAGCTCAAATAAAGAAGCCACTAATCACGATTCTGGTGACTTCAAATCAAACATTCAATGATTCAGTCAACACTAAATCCTGTTCATCTCAATAAGAGCTTCTGACAGAAATAAAGTCCGTCTGGTTAGTAATCACAAGTGAGAAGCGGTGAAAGCTTTTGAAAGAGGCATGATGTGATTGGCTGCCAAAACGCCGACTGCTGTTTCATTTTAACACACTTGTTGTGTTATATCTACACAACATGTGTCAAAATACCCTCAACACATTCAGTGTGTTGTTTTTTAACACATCTCTTTTGCAGTGTACCAAGTTGATCATCTTATAGTGAACTTATTTGCAGGGGTTTAATCTGTTTTAAAATGTATTCAACTTTTCGGATTAAAATCGTGCTATATCTTTTCTAGAATCACAATAAAACAAATTAATAGTATAGTGCTCATACTCAATCACAAAATCAGTAAATTAACTCACTACACAATGATCACATTCTTATCATTGACAGACAGATTCTGATTTGTGTTTTCTCTTGCTTTTCTTTCCAAAGCAAACACAGATACAGCAGCCAGAGAAACACTAACATTAAAAGGTTGTCAAACTGCCCAACTAAAGAAAACACTGATCACCATGATAGTGATATAAAAAAAACAAGTTTCAACAACAAAATAAAACAAAAAAACCCTCTTGTTAAAGGGTCATGAAACCCCATCTTTCAGCTCAAATCCACCTCGTAATCTTTTTGAAAAATGCTACTTAAATGGGCGTGGATGCCTGTGAGAAGAGGGGAGGGGGTGGGTGTGGCAGAGCGAGGCAGGGGGGAGAAAGAGGGGGGCGAGCAACTGTCATCTGTCAGCGCAGTGCAGTGGCCCATGCCAAATCTCAACAAAAATATGGGGTTAAACGTAACGGAATGCAGGATTTTTAAAGCTGGCAAAATTAAAGTCCAATAAAATACACTGACAACCGTCTGTTTGACCTTTAAAAGTAACCGAATGCCTTGCTACATATATTAGATTAATCGGAATTGTTTAAAATATAGAAATGCACATACACAATTATTATTGTCATTATAAATATATAATTATGTTTGTATTGGCTACACAGCATAAATGCCTATTTTTACAACAACAACAAAAATTTGCGAGAAAAACAACATATAGCCGAGATCTAACTTACGCGAGATCTAACTTACGCGCGTCCCAGAACACCCATAATAAAGATGGACAGCGACATTGAAGTTTACAGTGATAGCAGTACACAGGGCTCTGCGGAGGTGGAGGACTTTTCTCCTCCTGAAACCCTGGCAGCATCGCGGGGAAAGCCATGCAACACACCCGAACCTTTACAACAGGGAAACCAACACTTACGACCCATGATCATAAACTCCTCTCATCTATTCCGTGAACACGCAGACTGTCACTTCTGTCATTGGAAAGAACCACATGCTGTCATGAATAATTAAGAGATGGTGTCTTCTCATAGGATAAGAAATCTCAGTCTCATTAATAATAATGAGACACCGATGCGTCACGTAGCACTATAGTGCGCTGGTACGTCACAAGCTGTGACGTGGACGCAATGTAGTTTTTAAACCCGGAAGACGAAAATAGGGTGAAAAACATAAAAAATTACCAGTTTCACCTTTTAATTAAATCTAACAGATGCTAACATTATGTTCAATGATGTTCAACACACATTCCTCTGTTAAAATCTCAAAAATTTAGCTGTAGGGTTTCATGACCCTTAAATTCTCAATACGAGCTTCTGTAGACGTCTGACATAAATAGAGTCAGTCTGGTTAGTAATGTGTGAAGCTGGTAATGCTGTTTGTGGAGTTGTTTAATCCTCCTCTATTGAGATCTTCAGAGATTTAATGTCTTCTTTTATCTTCAGTTGATTTCATCTAAGGCCGTGGCTGAAGTCAGTTGTAGTTCTTGTGTTTCTCTTTCCTTTAGTGATTCTGCTTGTTATCATCAGGTAACAGCTTATTAACAGCAGGTGTTCATCATTAAATTAAACTATTATGTTCATTAAAACAGGAATAAAGTAAATATAGTCAGTAATGTGTGAAGCTGGTAATGCTGTTTGTGGAGTTGTTTAATCCTCCTCTATTGAGATCTTCAGAGATTTAATGTCTTCTTTTATCATGTATTTCGTTACTCCCCAAGCCTGGTAATGAAGTCTTTTGAATCGGCTGTAGGGCGGAGTTTGCACTGAACTGGATTATGGGTAGAAAAGCACACGTCTGCTGCATACTGGGTTTAATCCAGTACGCACTACAGGCGGAAATTGTAAAAATAAAGTGATCCTGGTTGCATTTCTAAATGCACGTTATAAGAGAGCTGAATGTATATCATGAGCTGTTTGTTCCATCGCCTTCCATTCATATCATGTGACCAATAGAAGACATCACAACTTAATTAAAAGTTATCATGCTTAATTGTTCTTTGGGGCAATCACTAAAAAGTGATTTCCAAATTTGCAATAGTATTCTGTAAATCTGCTGGTGCCAGCACTGATGTGTTCTTCACTGGTGTCCAACCCAAACCATTATAAAGCAGCATGCTCCACTACGGCTTGTGCCACTAACTGGTACATTTCAAAGGGCCATTGGCAGCCTGGACAATGGCCATTGTTCTTGGTTGTCTTTGATTTAACAAAATAGGAAAGAGCGAGAGAGAGAGAGCTACTATTCATATTAAAGAGCAAGACTGTTTGTCCCTGAACAAATACAGCAGGGGAAGAACTATTCCTTTATTCTCTGCCTTCAATCACTTCATATTCTTAATCAAACGGGCCCATTGTCTCAGCCGCTGGTCTGAGTGCGAGGAACACTATGGTGCATTGACAAGCCGCAGACAGATTATCTGGTTTGAATGGCTTTTCCAGACCAGCGAGAGGCTAACCAAACAATAGTGAACTTGTTGTAAGTGAAACAAATCCAATATTCATTGTGCACAGGTTCACAGCAAAGAATTCATGAGGAAACTTGTGCTTGTAATTGTAGAAATAGGTATGTGTTGCCTACTATAATCTATCGTATCCAGTTGTGTCAACTGTTCTCTGCTGTTCTTACAATCCTATTTTATTCATAACAGGACTGGATGAGAACCCAGAATGCACCTGGAATGGAGTCTAAATGGGGTTGGGGTGGGGGTATTAATATATTTTATGTCTTTGAAAGAAGTCTCATGCTCATAAAGGCTGCTTATTTGATGAAAAATACAGAAAAAAAACTGTAATATTATGAAATATTATTACAATTTAAAATAATGGTTTTCTATTTTAATATATTGTAAAGTGTAATTTATGATCAAAGCTGGATTTATCATCATTACAGTCTTCGGAGTCACATGATCCTTCACAAATCTGTCTATGATGATTTATTATTAGAAATTAAATGAATCGTGATTAATCGCATCCAAAATAAAAGTTTGTTTGCATAATATTTGTGTGTGCTGTGTATAATTATTGTGTATATATAAATACACACAAATGCATGTATATATTTAAGAAATATTTACATGCATATAATGTATTATATAATGTATCTTATATATATATATATATATATATATATATATATATATATATATATATATATATATATATTTTTTTTTATTATTAAAAAATATATAATTTTTTTATTTATTTTTTGACCAGCAAGGAAAAAGTTATTCATGCCGCAATGCATGCTGGGACCCATGGGGGAGTTTTGATTGGTGGTACCCAGCATGCACTGCAGCATGAAGCTTTTCATTGATTGTCACCATTGTAGAGATTCATACACTTATTCTTGATTTCTGTGTGTGTCTAAGTAATGCAATAGATTAAAAACCTTTTGAGCACTAAATTACTTTAAAATCTTTCGTATTAATTCAATTACCACAACAGTGCTAGATCTCGTGCTGTAGAATCACATAGCCACCATTATGATTAATACAAAATTTTACAACATAAGATCTCTATAAGCAGAGCATTAGATTCTGAATGAGAGCAGTGATTTAGGCCACTACATGATGATTTTATCATCATCAATAAATAACCAACATCACACATTCTCTTGGCATTTTTTTTACCACAATAAATGTGCTTTATAAACGCATAGTTAAAGTAGCCAAAGAAAAACTAATGTTAAACAGTCAAGGGTCAAGAGCCCAACTAAAGCAAACACTGATCACCATCATGGTGACTTCAAACTAAATTATTATTTTCATTAAAACAGAAATGACAGAAATAAAGTCAGTCTGGTTATTAATGCGTGAAGCTGGTAATGCTATTTGTGGAGTTGTTTAATCCTCCTCTGCTGAGATCTTGAGAGATTTAATGTCTTCTTTTATCTTCAGTTGATTTCATCTAAGGCTGTGGCTGAAGTCGTAGTTCTTGTGTTTCTCTTTCCTTCAGTGATTCTGCTCATTATCATCAGGTGTTCATCACTAATGCTCAATCATCACTTAATTAATCACTTAATTTCTTGACTGCAATGTGTCTTCTTTTAGTGAACTTAATTGAAATAAGTTCAGAGTACTCATAACTATTGGTTTCTAAAATTACAAAATAATCCTCAAATGTCCTCAAATGTATTGAGTTAGCTCAACTTGTTGGGTTTGACTTTGTTTGTGTTATTGTGAGCTAGCAGTAATTGAAAGCACTCTGAGTTCATTTAAAGTTTGTAATTTCAGCTGTTTTACTCAATATAGGGTAGTTTCAGCTATATCAAGTATTTGAATGCAGTGTAAAGTTTAATTGTATATTAAGAAATATCCTTGTTTTAGTGGACTTGATTAAAATAAGTTCAGAGTACTCATAACAATTTTTTTTTATTTTTATAAAATTAAATGGTTTGAGGTAATTGGTGTCCTTAAATAATATGAATCATATGAGAATACCCATAAGAGAGTCACAAATGAATTCTGGTGTCTGACCAAAAGACACGCAGCTGAATCATCCATCCAGCATTTCCAAAACGCTGGTCCAGCATAATATCATACAGGTATAAATTACGCTTTACTAGATTATTAAATTCTTAAATTACGGTGTATACATGTTAGTTTCCATGACAGAGTTCCAGATAAATCTTTTCATTACTACTGGAGCTGCCACATTGTTGAGTGTCAAATGATTATTAAACAACACAAACTATGGAAAAGCCCCTCTGGCACACTCAGTGTCCAAATTCACTTCCTCATTTTCATTCACTCCTCTATTGTACTAAATTAGTGGATTAATGGGAATAGTGAATGAGGGTATATGGGGCGATTTTAAACACAGTGTTTCCTGAAACGAAAGTCCCAACGAACATTCGCAAACAGTATTGCAAAGTGTGTAAGCATAGTTTCTTGTTTGCATGACATGTGAACTTAACAAATCCTTATCCAGAGTAAAAAAAGCAAGCTGTGACATTCAGTACAATCTATATATTTTATTTCGAATACATGCTAATGGAATTTACGTTTTTTAGCTTGTCAAGAGATTTAAAGCAATGTTTTTGAAAAGTGTGCATGTGCTGCTGTAGTGCATAAGAACGAGCCTGTGATTAAATCTAGAAATAAAGAAAAATAACAGAGAAAAATTTGAATTACTCCTCGTATATGTTTTATTAATAATATTTAACTCATTTTGTCTTTTGTTGGTCCATTATTAGCGTTTTCTTGGCTTAACGTGTATTAAATGCCTTGCGTTCCTATTCTGGACTCATCATGCTTTATTAGGTTGGTGTTTACCGAATTTGGTCTTTCTTAAGCCACGTTAAGTGTTTTTCACATCAAGGTTAATCTGAGGGAGTTTTATTTACTGTTGGTTGCTATGTTACCAATACCACCGTCATCCGCTCGAACAACTTGATGGAAACGCACCTAATTCACATTTGTTTTGTTTTTGTTTTTTTGCGAACTTTGAACAGATTCGCTTCATGTTTGGATGGGAACCCAGCTTATTTCTCATCTTTCCATTCGGACTGTGCCATGGATGCAGCTCTGATGGCCTGAGTCTTTGGGGAATCCGTATTTTGAGTTCTCCTGACAGGCTGGTCCACACTATTGTACTGAAGCATTTGAAGGGCCTGGGGCTGCGAGGCAACTTTGAAAAGAGTGTTCTGTTGCCACAGAAACAGATATGCTTTCTGGGTTGAAAGTTGTGTTCAGTCGAGATGTGGCCTCCACCCGATCAGCACTGCAGAGACTAGTGATGTGTTGTTTCCGTTCCAAAGGACGTGCAGACTTTTTTCTAGATATGTTGCACCTCAGACGCTTTCAGATGTTGATGAGATCCCAGTCGGGATGGAGTCTGCATGTCGGCAGGGCCCATGGCTTCAGTTTTTGGGATTGTTTTCTGTGGTTCTCTTCCCTGAGGTGTTTGTGCATTTGTGGCCGAGAGCACGTCTGTATCCGTTTCCTGAATCTTTGCCTAAATTCCTCCAAAACTGGAATAGAGACAGGAGATCCTTTTTATTATTCAAATAGGCTTACACTTCAAATGGAAATGTATAATAATGTTACTATAAATAAGAACAATTAAATGTTTTTTTTTTCCATCCTTTAATCATGTGACCAGTGCTGGCAAAATGAGTGGGAATGTTCACGGGATGATTTCGAGCTACAGGCAAAACAAGTTTTGGTCGATTTTGAGGTTTTCATAACAATTAGTTCATTAAGTCCTCGTCTAGTGATCCCAATGCTCCAATTAGCAATTAAACATTTAACATTATCTTTATTTGTGTGTTTTCTGAGAGGAGTACCTTTCCTTTGTCCATAAAAACGATCTCACTCGCGCTGACCGACAGATCCGACATGTGCGCACAAAGACTCTCAGACAGTGCTCGATCCTGATATACACACACACAGAATTACAGTACTGCAAAATATCTGTCATGGAGAGTATTCACACACACATTATCTGTTGTGTCTTATGTGAGCCTTTAGTGAACTGTTGGGGAAAAACCCCTGATGTGTCACATTATATAAGGTCCATGCGCTACATAGCTCTTAATATAGAGACTGTCTGTTTCATTCATGTTAACTGTGGTATCATGGGGGAAAAAGTTAAATATATATTTTTCCTATATATGGGTGTTGACTTGGTGTGTGCCAGATTTGGTGATCAGGGATTTTAAAGTGGTTTTGTTTTGGAAACTTTAGAAAACTTTAACTCGATTTTTCTCAAAATGGACTTTGCTGACTCTATCGACTTCAAACTGGTTTATCTCCAATCCCAATTCAAACAAATCATACATCATTTATCTTTCTCAAGGTTTTTTCATAGAGAATGTGAAAATATCTATAACAAATTTTTTGAAAATTTGCTCATTGCGACTCAATTTGCCAGCACAGGTCACATTTACTTTATAAATACACTACTGGTCAAAAGTTTGGACACATTACTATTTTTTATGTTTCTGAAAGAGTCTCGTCTGCTCACCAAGGCTGCATTTATTTGATCAAAAATACAGAAAAAAAAACTAATTGTAATATTGTGAAATATTATTACAATTTTAAATAATGGGTTTCTATTTTACTATACTTTAAAGTGTAATGTATTCCTGTGATCAAAGCTGGATTTATCATCATTACTCCAGTCTTCAGTGTCACATGCCCCTTCACAAATCATTCTGATCTGAGGATTTGTTATCAGTGTTGGAAACAGTTGTGCTGATTACATTTTTTTATGACCTGTGATACTTTTTTTACGGATTCAATGATGAATAAAAAGTTAAAAAGAACAGCATTTATTCAAAATAGAAATCTTTACTATCACTTAATAAATTATGCATCTGAATTGTGACTCATTTTCTTTGATTCTTACTATTTGCTTTTACTTTTGCTGTTTTTGTTGTGACGTTTTTGTTTTTTGTTTTTATGTTTTTAGTTGATCTGTTTATCTGAATATATATATATTTTTTGTCACCATTGTAGAGATTCATACGCTGATTCTTGATTTCTGTGTGTGTCTAAGTAATGCTATAAATTAAAACCTTTTGTGCACTAGTTTTATTTTTATAAATCCTGCATATTTGATTACCACAACAGTCTTGGATCTTGTTCTGTAGAATCCCATGGCTACTATTATAAATAATAAAAAAAAATTATATCACATTACCTCCATAACCATAACATTAGACTCTGAACGAGATCAGTGATTCACCCACTACATGACGATTATATCATCAGCAATAAACATCACCTGATCACATTTTCACTTGCCTTGTCTTGCAATAATAAATGTGCTTTATAAACACACAATTAAAGCTGAAACGAAAAGGTTTAAGAGCCCAACAAAAAAAAAATGATGCACTAATCACTAGGGGTGTAACGATATATCGTTAAACGATATATCAAGATATAAAATGTGACGATATGTATCGTTGATGGAAACAATATGATTCGCGATATATATAGTTGTTTTATCCGAGGCTCAACTTGCTGTAGTAGGCCTATTTATAAGGTATAATTCACACAAATACAAATTAATATAATGTACCACAAATGTAAATTCTGTCATTATATACTCACCATCAAGTCGTTTTTCGTTTAACTTCCAAATACAAATGAAGATTTTCTTTATGAAACCTGAGGAATTTATGTCCCTCCATTTTAAAGTCCATTCCTCTCAAACTTGAAAGATGCAAAAAGTCATAAAGGCATCGTAATAATAACTAATGGAGTGGTCTTATTCAAAGTCTTAAGTCTTCAAGTCTTCTGAAGAGACAATGGCTTTATAATATGATGAATATATTTAACACGACGCGCATACTGTAGTAAACACGGATGTTCAAATGACTGAGTGACGCGCGAAAACAACATGAGAGGGAGTAAATGCAGATAGTTTAATTCTTGGATGAGCTAAACATTTACAGTTTGAGAGCGGTCATTTTGACACACTTTCTTGCGATTAGAACTGTGATTGATTGCATCTTCTGAAGTCCACGCGCTGCCGGAACTGCACTCTTCAAAGTGAAAGCGCAAACATTATTTAAAGTGGCACCCCAGCGCAAACACCATTTAAATCACTATATCAAATTTAGTTTTAGCAGTATGATTATTCAAAGCAATTTAGATGGTTCATTCAAACATACTGTGTTAATAGAGAGATAGGCGGGACATAGCGAGCACTGGAGAGTTGCAAGCATAGGGTGTGAATGCTGCCTGCATTGAAAGCGTGAGTAATGCGTGAGGGGAAAAAATTAAGTTTACGGAGTTTCAGTGACATTATTACATATAATACATATAATATAATAATGCATAGGGAGAATATTTGCTGGATCTGATAATAATGCACAAGTATTATTTAATCATAATACAATATATATATATATATATATATATATATATATATATATATATATATATATATATATATATATATATATATATATATATATATATATATATCAAATATAAAAAATTGTAAAAACATCAACTTTATTTTGGCTTAAAATATCGTGATACATACCGTATCGTGAGGTCAGTATCGAGATACATATCGAATCGCGACACGAGTGTATCGTTACACCCCTACTAATCACCATAACGGTGACTTCAAATGAAACTATTATTTTCATTAAAACAGAAATAAAGTCTGATTAGTAATGCGATCTTCAGAGATGTAATGTTTTCTTTTATCTTCAGTTGATTTCATCTAAGGCTGTGGCTGAAGTCAGT
This sequence comes from Gobiocypris rarus, assembly GCA_023029165.1. Taxonomy (NCBI): domain Eukaryota; kingdom Metazoa; phylum Chordata; class Actinopteri; order Cypriniformes; family Gobionidae; genus Gobiocypris; species Gobiocypris rarus. The sequence continues at coordinate 7,589,944 of CM040935.1, forward strand.
TGTGGTTCTTGTGTTTCTTTTTCCTTTACTGATTCTGCTCATTATCACCAGGTGTTCATCACTAATTCTCAATTATCACTTAATTAATCACTTTATAATACAATTATTACCCAATTATCATGCTGGGAGCTAGAAATGTTCTATAATTCATTCAGTTTGAGTTCTGTTTCAGTCATTGTGTCCACATAACATTCGGTAATATTTGAGTTCAGTGAACTCATTTTTATTTAGTATATATAACTGTTCGTTTTTACAGTGTACTATGGTTTTGGACACACTATAAATGACTGTCCCCTCAAACAGTGCCCTATTTAAAGGGATAGTTCACCCAAAAGTGAAAATTCTGTCATTAATTCCTCATCCTTATGTCGTTCCAAACCCGTAAGACCTTCGTTCCTCCACAGACAGCAATGTAATGAACACTTTCAAGGTCCAGAAAGGTAGTAAAGACATTGTTAAAATAGTCAGTGTGACTCCAGTGGTTTAACCAAGCGACGAGATTACATTTTGTGCACAAACAAAAATAAAGACTTTATTCAACAATTTCTTCATGTCTGTGTCAGTCTCCTACGCTCCCCCGACGAAGGTCTTATATGTTTGGAACGACTTGAGGGTGATTAATTACTGACAGAATTTAAATTTTTGGGTGGTTCAGACACAGTCACAGACTTATTGTCAATGCTGATAACTTGAGTCAGTTGTGGGCTAATGATGCTATTGAGAAACCCTACCTAGTTCAGCTCCAACATTAATCAAACACACCTGAAGCAGGTTATTAAAGTGTTTAGGTTACTTGAAAATAACAGACAGGTGTGTTGGAACTGAAACTGAAGATTCCTCCAGAATCAGTCTACCCATAGTTTATATTGTTAGTGTTTAAGTTGGGGTGCAAATCCGGATACAAACAGTTCTTTGAACTAGGGTGCAAATAGCATCTGCCTTAAAATGGTTAGGGACTGATTTCCGACTTATGTGTTGTGTAGCTGCATCAAACAAGACGCTTTGACAACTGTACCGTTTTTCTGATGCACTGCTCACGATGAACGCAATGTTATCTCTAGGGATTGCTATGCTAGAACACTACGGATGGTCTGCCCAACTAGACATAACTTCTCTAAATTTGATCACAATTTGTTGTTGATGGTGTTTTTATGTGTCTAATAAAAATCAAAGCTCAAAAATAAAACGCAAAAGTCTGAGAAAGTGAGAGCTCAGGAGAGCAGGTGCTGAGTCAGATAGGACAGGAATGTCTGTGGAATGAGGAAGAAGCATGTGTGTGTGTGTGTGTAAGGCTGAGAATGATCTGGGGAAGGAGAGGGCGTAGATTCACCAGGGATTGCGTGCGGACATCAAATGTTTACCTGTAACAAAGAGAGAGGGGGAGGAGAGGAGAAATGGCTGTGGTTTACAGGAGTGGGCGGAGAAACAGAGCCTCCAGCATGAGCTTCGCACGCAACTTAACAATACTACCTTTATGAAGACGGCACACACACACACACACACACACACACTCCTGCAGGAAGAAATCCAGGGTTTAATGTCAGTGGAATTTCAGAGGTAGTATTCTCTTATCACAAACCACAGGTCACAGTCAAATCACTGCAGAAATGAACTGGAGTTTGTGGTAACAATGAAACTCATTTGTGTGGGTTGATAACCATAACAACAGATTTTGAAAAAACGATTGAAATATGAAGGAGAATTTTAGAGCCATCTTTCTTTTTATTTTGTAATATTCACATTGAGGATTTCCTGAACTGTATTCTTCTTTTAATTGAGCCTATCGCTGGAAAGATAGGGTTCCCTGAAGAGGATTTGTTCACTGATACCAACGTATTTGGAGATATCCACTATTCAGTTGGGTAAACACACTCCATTTTCACGGCCACATAAATCACATTATTTGCAAATATCACTCAGTTAACCTACATGAGGATACCAATGTCATTTATGTGGCACGTTTATTCACTTGATATGTCAATTACGATCTCATTAGAGGTGAACAAAGTACACAACTTGAGTAAAAGTAAAAGTACTACTGGTCAAATATTACTCCGTTAAAAGCGAAAGTTCTAAAACAGATTTTTACTTGAGTAAAAGTACAGAAGTATTTGTTTTTGAAAATTCTTAAGTATCAAAAGTAAATTAAATTTTTTCATGTCAATGCATTATTTTATTATTTGTTGCATTGTTGTATAAATGGTGGTTTAAGCCAGTCAGTGATGCTCCATTCGATAAGCATACGACTACCTTAAACTCATTTCAGTACTTGTATAAAAGTTACAAAGCTCTTTACAAAGCTGCTGTCACTTTATGGCCCAATTGCACATACCTTATACACTGATACATATCCGATATTCTCCCAGCTGTTTACTCGTCTCTTTCTCCCAGACATTTACATTTTTTTTTACATTTTATGAGACAAGCATCAAGTGTATGCCAACTAAACTAATCTTTAATCTTTTCAGAAAACTGAAACATACTTTCTAAGTATGGCCATGGGTGCACACATTGTGCAGAAGAACTGTATTCTTCCATTTTGCTATAAACTGATCAGTGTTAAAAAAAAATGATGGGAAACTTCACATGACCCTACAAGAGTGATTACTGATAGGCTGTCTGCAATAAAATAAAATTACAAAATTACAAAAATAAAATAAAATAAAAATAATATTAATTAAAGAAGAAAAAAATCATCCACTGACTTTCAAAGCTGCTACTGAAACGACTTTGGACTTTGAGGACCTTGATTGAAATGTAGTGGAGTAAAAAATACGATATTTGTTTTTCAAATGTAGTGAAGTTAAAGTCAAAGTTTCCCGAAAAAATAATACTTAAGTAAAGTACAGATACTCAAAAAGTGTACTTAAGTACAGTACTCAAGTAAATTTACTTAATTACTGTCCACCTCGACACCCCTAAGACCTTTGTTCATCTTTGGAACGCAAGTTAAGATATTTTTGTTGAAATCATTTCAGCGCACAAAACTTTTCTCGTTGCTTCATAAAATTATTGTAGAACCACTGTAGTGAGATGGACTTTTTAACAACATCTTAAGTACCTTTTATGGGTCTTGAGAGAGGAAATTACATTACTGTCAAAGGAACCCTTTCTGAGCCATCGGTTTTCCAAAAAATGTCTTAATTTGCGTTCTAAAGATGAACGGAGGTCTTACGGGTCTGGAATGGCATGAGGGTAAGTAATTAGTGACAGAATTTTCATTTTTGGATGAACTAACCCTTTAATTGCTCGCTGTACGGTGATTGAGAGGAGTAAAGTTTGTGGTTTATACCCCAACAACTAGAGGCATTAAAGGGGAGGTGTAATGCTATTTCAAGTAGGCTCTGTATGTGGTCATAAAGGGCGGAATTCCTTCTCCTGGATGAGCGCACACACACATACACACACAGACAGAGCGAGAGCAAGAGCGCGTCCATCATCGAGCTTCGTTCAGGTTACGGGAGCCGTCAGCAGTGCTGGCATTGTGTTTTTAGACCACGACATCAACAATGTCACTAAAGAAGTGTTTTGATGGCAACTGGCACGTAAGTGCATATAATATGAACAACACCAACGTATTAGAGAGTTATCCAGAGATAATGCCATGATGTGTGTGAGTTTCTGTATGTGTTTGTGTGTGTGTTTGTGATTCTTTAGCTCCGCCCATTGCACGCCTCCATGGACTCGGCTGTTTTCTGAAAGAATCGGTACAGCGTATCTGTCTTTTATAAATATGATCAAACTAAAGACTCTTGGGAGATATGAAGGATGCAATACTACTCTATAGGTACTCAAGATTAACATAAGATTGGCACTGTGTGTGTTATGTACACTGTAAAAAATTGTGCTGTAAAATAACGGTAATCTACTGGCAGCAGGGTTTCCAGCAATGTACTGTTAATTTACAACCCTCTACCGTTTATTTACAGCTCTCCTTTTTTACAGTATGTTTCCGTAATAATACCATGAAATTAACTCTCTTCATTTGGAAAACTGATCGCTTAAAACAGTTCTCATTTTAAAACAAGTATTTATATGGTGTTTGTACTGTAAACTTATTTCATTTGAATCCACTGAAAAAGAACATTTCTTAATATAAATATAAACTGCAAATTGTGACTGTGTCGTAATGAGTAGTGAAATACTTAAGAAATATGACTTTAACTTCAATCTTTGCAGTTCATCATTAGCAATAGCACACATGTATGAGCCAAATCAACAAACAGCTCATAACTGCATCAGCAAACACAGCCACTGCCTTTAAATAAAGCATCAGACAGCATATCATCAGTGTTTCTCTGCTCATCCTGGACTGAAGCACAGGCGCTACTCTCCAGCACAATGGTGACCCGCAAAACGAATTCATTAAACTAAGATCTCTTCTATATCACCTTCTGCAACAACACATAAACACAGATCATTTTAATATTTACTCTCCTTATCAGTTACTGACTTTGCACAAGTTTTTTCTATTAACTTTCAGTAATATTTCAGTGAAAATATCTCGATTCATCTGGTAAATCTGACTGTTATGTTTTACAGTATATTACTGTTTTTTCCTTGATTTAACGGTAATAACTGCAGGATTACGGTACACAGCTGGAAACCCTGCGAGATAGGTCTACCTGCAGAACCGCAGAACCCATATACGTCACTCTCAACAGTCTGAGGACAACAGCGCCACGCCACAGTCTCATGCCGGAAGTGCGCGGAGTTGATACATTGCTCCATTTGGAGCGTTTCAAACCCGAGTTTAAAACCATGTTAATAATGTCAAGTATTAATACGTTCTAATTTAAGATAGATAGAGAGATGATAGATAGGCTAGATAGATATATTCACTTTTCGTTAATAGGACATAGTTAAATCATATAAATACACATGTTACACATTGAAAAAATATAATGAAACGTTACAATGGGGTTTATATATATATATATATATATATATATATAGTATGTGTGTATATATATATATATATATATATATATATAACTTCATTGTGTTAAGGATTTTAAAGTAAAAAGTTGCTATTTATATTATTTGCTATTTATATTTATATTGTCTTAAAGATTCTATTAAATAAATTGAACACAAAGCTTAACACACTAAAAATGAAACAAAGATTGAGCATTTGAAAATGTATTTTTATGATACAATTTTTTTTTACTCAAGCATTTCAGAATAGTACATAATACACTGTAAAAATGCTGTAAAATAACGGTCAAATTTTGACAGTAACATGCTGTTTTCCAATAAAACAGTAATATACCGTAGAAAACAATGCAATCTGGGTAATATTTTCATTTTCGAGCAAAAGGCCAACGGGAATATACTGTGAATTAACATCACTAAGTCGACACACAGAGGCTGTGCTCCAATCACACCCTATACGCTCATTCACTATTCCCTACACTAGTTTACTGATATAGACCACTAGACAGAGTGAACTCACACACTGATGAACACCAGCTGATATCACTGAAGGAAAGAGAAACATGAACAGAAAAAGTTGATTTCATTAACTGAAGATAAAAGAAGACATCAAATCTCTGAAGATCTCAGCAGAGGAGGATTAAACAACTCCACAAACAGCATTACCAGCTTCACACATTACTAACCAGACTGACTTTATTTCTGTCACATCTACAGAAGCTCTTATTGAGAATTAACAGAGGTTGTGTTATGGTTTCTTTTGACATTACCATTATGGTGATCAGTGTTTGCTTTAGTTGGGCTCTTGACCATTGAAACAAATGTTTCTCTCATTGCTTTAATGATGTGTTTTAAATACATTTGTTATAGCACACAAAGCCAAGAGGAAACATAAGAAGATGATGTTGACTGTTTGTAAATGGTCTGTTTCACTGAGATTACTCAACGTTTAATCTAGAATGTTGTTTTTTATTTTATTTTTTATGGTATGCCATTTTAAAGGAATGAAATAAATCAGTATTACAACAATCAGATCATTTGAAGAGCATGAAAACCGTTTGTGGTCAAAACATTTTGAACATCAGTGCAATTTAGATTCACAGAGATCTAGAATCGGTGTATGAATCTCAACAATGGTGACGAACAAAAGCTTCATGCTGCAATGCATGCTGGGTACCAGCGTTGTTCAAAAATCGTCCATGACTCCCAGCATGCATTGCGGTATGAATAAATTATGCTGCTGAATAGCCTGGTTATTTCCTTTAATTCTCACTATTTACCTTTATTTTGGTGTTGTTTTTGACTTTTAGTAGTGTTTTGTGAAGTTGATGAGTTGATCTGTTAATCTGTTGTGTTTATTGTCACCATTGTTGAGATTCATATGCTGATTCTTCATGTCTATGTCAGTCTAAAACTCACCGCAGATTAAATCATGATTTAAAATCATAAGTTTAAAAAATAATTGAGTTTAAAAAATAACCTTCATAATTGATTCCTTATCACTGCTTTATATTTTGTAGAAGTGTCATTGATTGCAATCATACAATAACGGTAAAACTATGTATTTTTAAAACAATGGATTTGTTTAGGATCAGACTAACAAACTAAGCATCCCATTATGATTATGTCATAAGCAAAACATAACCAGTGACACCTGTTGACACTTTTTTCATGGCTGTTTCTTGCTATAACAAATGTCTCTAAGAAGCACAGTTACAGCAGCCAAAGAAAATCCATTGCAAAGTCAAGGGTCAAGAGCCCAACTGAAGCAAACACTGATCACCATAATGGTGACCAAACATTATCAATTAAACATCAACACCAAAAGATCTGTTAATTCTCAATAAGAGCTTCTGTAGACATCTGACAGAAATAAAGTCAGTCTGGTCAGTAATGTGTGAAGCTGGTAATGCTGTTAGTGGAGTTGTTTAATCCTCCTCTGCTGAGATCTTCAGAGATTTAATGTCTTCAGTTGATTTCATCTAAGGCTGTGGCAGTAGTTCTTGTGTTTCTCTTTCCTTCAGCGATTATGAAGGTGTTCATCACTAATTCTCAATTATCACTCAATTAATCCCTTAATTATCTCATTAACCTTCAACACCACTTCAATTACTCTAACACTCTGTAGTGTGGACACATATAAGTGTTCATTTAAAACCTAAGATTTTGCTGTGGGGTTTAAAGGGTTAAAGGGATAAGATGAAAAAACCCCAGAGTGAAACGTAAATTAACGGTAAGCAACTGTAAATTAATTTACGGAAAAGTACTGTAAAACAGCAATCTACTGGCAACCAGAGCTGCCAGTAGATTACAAGTTAAATCAAGGAAAAACAGTAATATACTGTAAAACATAACATGATGAATAACACCAGATGAATCGAGATATGTTTACTGAAATATTAGTGAAAGTTAATAGAAAAAAGATGTGCAAAGTCAGTAACTGATAAGGAGAGTAAATATTCAAATGAACTGTGTTTATGTGTTGTTGCAGAAGGTGATATAGAAGAAATCTTAGTTGAATGAATTCGTTTTGCGGGTCACCATTGTGCTGGAGAGTAGCGCCTGTGCTTCAGTCCAGGATGAGCAGAGAAACACTGATGATATGCTGTCTGATGCTTTATTTAAAGGCAGTGGCTGTGTTTGCTGATGAAGTTATGAGGTGTTTGTTGATTTGGCACATGTGCTATTGCTAATGATGAACAGCAAAGATTGAAGTTAAAGTCATATTTCTTAAGTATTTCACTACTCATTGCGACACATAACATGTTTGCAGTTTATATTTATATTAAGAAATGTTCTTTTTCAGTGGATTTAATTGAAATAAGTTTACAGTACAAACACCATATAAATACTTGTTTTAAAATGAGAACTGTTTTAAGCGATCAGTTTTTCCAAATGGTAATTTCATGGTATTATTACGGTAACATACTGTAAAAAAAGAGAGCTGTAAATAAACAGTAGAGAGCTGTAAATTAACAGTACATTGCTGGCAACCACAGCTGCCAGTAGATTACCGTTATTTTACAGCACAATTTTACAGTGTACACATTACACAATTCTACACTGGAAAGCATGATTCAAGCAGATTCAGATTAATCAAAATATACAAAAAGTATTTAATTTTAATAAATGTACTTTCCCCTTAAGTAGCAAAGGCATCATACACTAGCTGTGGTTTGCTTTAAAAAATACAAATTCAGACCAAAGAGAATAAATTGAACTAAGTTGAAAGTTATTGCACAGCAGGTACATGACAAATTAAATCTAAAATAAATTAAATTTCCATAAACATGCAATTCGGAGACTCCTTTTGTCCAAACACTAAGCACTTAAACAACACCAAAGGCTCTTTGGCCAGTTGTCGGTCAAACATTTCAGCCTGTGAAAGTTGAAGGGCTTTTTCCTGGTCTTCCTCTTTCAAATCTTCCTCTTCCACTAAACCTTTGAAAACTTTTGGTTGTTCCACAGTCTTTCCACTGCAGTGAAGAGGTCTTCTGTGATCTGTGGCTCCTTCATGAGAGAATGGTACAAAAAAAATGGGATGGAATGTTGGAAGTGTTTTAACGATATCGTGTGTTGAAGTCAGGATGTAGCATGTATAATAGTATAATAGAAAGTTTCTCATGTCTATATTTGTGACATAAATCGTATTAATTAACCATTTTCAGTTCAAAATGCATACAGAAATCAAAGGCAAGCACTTCATAGGGCTTTTCACACTGAGCTTATCGTGGTTCTAAACACACTTTTAACCCCGGGTAAAGTAACATTTCACACTGTTATATTTACATGCTTGGGACAGTCACTGAAACGCTGTGCGTTCTATATAAATAATACATCCAGTGTTGGAGAGGAAAAACGTCAAATGCTGATATAAATAGCAACAATTGCAGTGAAGAAGAGAACATTTTAATTATTTTATAGTCTGAAATGTCCATTCAGTATAAACTTGTAATATGAGGACATGTAAAGCTTAAGCATTTATGTAAACATATTGTGTGCTGTGTCCTTCCAATCAGTGCCACTGACACTGCAAATAAGGATGTTATCCCATGGTTTAGTAAAAGGACAGTGTGGAATGGCAGTGTATGAATATCTAATATCTAGGATTAATGGTTCATCTCAGGTAAATGATGATCAGTGTGAAACGTGAAGCAAGAAAACCCAGGATTCTGTATACCCGGGGTTTACTATTTCAAGCCCTCATGTTTTTCATCCTAATGATGAGAAGCTTTTATTAAAAAAAAAAAAAAAAACATGTTTTACCTTTTCCTTCTTTTTCTTACCATTAACATTAAGATCCCACAGTCAATAGAGCCGGCCAACTGTTGTGGAACAGTCTAAAACAATGGAACATTATTAAGTTATTCCTGGAAAAGGTGTGACAGATATAACAACACACTATCTGTATAAGTAGCTTATGTCTTTATGAGAGCCTTTTAAAACTAACCTTGTTTTTGATCAGCTTCCATTGTCCAGGGTGAGTATGCTTGTCAATTTACTGCAACAAAATCAAACAGATATATATATATTTTATATATACATTTATTTCTATATGTAAAAATATATAAAAATTGTACAAGAGAGCCAAGTTTCATTGTTCTAAAGCAAAAATGACCACTTATCGCACTGCAAAAACTACAATTTAAATTCAGAATATAAAAGAAACATGCAGAACATCATTGGTTTACATTGGTAAACCTTGATCTGTGAACAATATCTATATTTGGCAATACATTTCACAGCTTGGTTGGGTGTTTGATTGAATTTTAATAGGACACATTCTAACACATGAAATATTGTTTGTATTTTGTTAGCTTAAACACATTGTGCTTATATAGAAATACATATACTTGAAACCTTGAAGATGAGATGACATTTTTGACCAAATCATGCAGAAAACCAACTAATTCTAAAGGGACAACAAATAAATACTATTTCTTGTCACTGTATATAAACAAATAACTCAAAACCTTCATTCCTCCATGGACAGCTGTTTTTTTTAAGTGAATTTGAAGGTGTGCATTCAACTTGTGCCATCTGGTCAGTTTAAAAACACTGGGCAGTGGAAACTGTTGCAGAATGTCTTGCATTGATGACAATGAAGTAAAGCTGAGCCTCTCCAAATTGTAATATGCCTCTATAAACTAGAAAAATTCCACATTAAAAAATTGGTCAGCATCAGAAAATGTAATTAAATAAAAAATACAGCGCCAACAACAAAGTAAAATCACACACAATATGTCACTTAATGCAAGACCATATCAACACACAGCCCATTAAAAAAAAGAAGAAAAAAAAACACATTCTGTATAAAGTGTTAATACAACAACGATGCATCAAATACACATCACAAATAAACTTGATAGATTAAAATCACAAAACAAAAACAACTGTTTACCGTGTTTTCTTCTTCCGCCATGCCGATTATTTAGTTTTCATTAACTAGCTCACTTCCGATCTGAGCCTGCTACTCCACCCACTTCCGGCATGAGACTGTGGCATGGCGCTGTTGTCCTCAGACTGCTGTGAGTGACGTATATGGGTTCTGCGGTTCTGCAGTTGGTTAATATTGGGAACCCTGCTGCCAGTATTTAACCGTTAAATTACAGGGACTTCCGTAAATTAATTTACAGTTGCTTACCGTTAATTTACGTTTCACTCTGGGTTTTTTTCATCTTATCACTTTAACCCTTTAAACCCCACAGCAAAATCTTCAGTTTTAAATGAACACTTACATGTGTCCACACTACAGAGTGTTAGAGTAATTTAAGCGGTGTTGAAGTTAATGAGATAATTAAGGGATTAATTGAGTGATAATTGAGAATTAGTGATGAACACTTTCAGAATCACTGAAGGAAAGAGAAACACAAGAACTACAACTGACTTCAGCCACATTTTTAGATGAAATCAACTGAAGATAAAAGAAGACATTAAATCTCTGAAGATCTGAAGAGCTTCTGTAGACGTCTGACAGAAATCATGTCAGTGTGGTTAGTAATGTGTGAAGCTGGTAATGCTGTTTGTGGAGTTGTTTAATCCTCCTCTGCCGAGATCTTCAGAGATTTAATGTCTTCTTTTATCTTCAGTTGATGAAATCAACTTTTTTTCTGTTCATGTTTCTCTTTCCTTCAGTGATATCAGCAGGTGTTCATCAGTGTCTGAATTCACTCTGTCTAGTGGTCTATATCAGTAAACTAGTGTAGGGAATAGTGAATGAGGGTATAGGGTGTGAATCGGAGCAAAGCCTCTGTGTGTCGACTTCGAGTGCTGTTAATTCACAGTATATTCCCGTTGGCCTTTTTCTCGAAAATGAAAATATTACCCAGATTGCATTGTTTTCTACGGTATATTACTGTTTTATTGGAAAACAGCATGTTACTGTCAAAATTTGACCGTTAATTTACTAATTCATTAATCAAAATTTGACCTTTATTTTACAGCATTTTTTTACAGTGTACACTGTAAAAAAATGCTGTAAAATAACGGTCAAATTTTGATTAATGAATTAGTTTTGCGGGTCACCATTGTGCTGGAGAGTAGCGCCTGTGCTTCAGTCCAGGATGAGCAGAGAAACTCTGATGATATGCTGTCTGATGCTGTATTTAAAGGCAGTGGCTGTGTTTGCTGATGCAGTTATGAACGGTTTGTTGATATGGCTCATACATGTGTGCTATTGCTAATGATGAACTGCAAAGATTGAAGTTAAAGTCATATTTCTTAAGTATTTCACTACTCATTACAACACATAGCATGTTTGCAGTTTATATTTATAATAAGAAATGTTCTTTTCAGTGGATTCAAATGAAATAAGTTTACAGTACAAACACCATATAAATACTTGTTTTAAAATGAGAACTGTTTTAAGCGATCAGTTTTCCAAATAAAGAGAGATAATTTCATGGTATTATTACGGTAACATACTGTAAAAAAGGAGAGCTGTAAATAAACGGTAGAGGGTTGTAAATTAACAGTACATTGCTGGAAACCCTGCTGCCAGTAGATTACCGTTATTTTACAGCACAATTTTTTACAGTGTACCCTTTAATAATTGGCTGATTTGCATCTTGTATGCTTGTCAAACCATGTCCTGAATTATCAGATTGTGATCCATCTCGAAAAGAAGGTGTTTACACTTTATCTTTCCATGATCAGATAACAATCCTATCAGCAGAAACACATTGATCAAATAAGTCATAAACAACCCTGAGAGCTTGAGTTGACACTAAACTAAGCTGACTACCAATTTGCGTTGTAAGTAAATGTCTTCCATAGAAGCTCAGGTGAATGTATAACTATAAATAAAGCATGTGTGCTCACAGGGTGTGTGTATGTGTGTGTGTACACACGTGTGCGTGCGTGCGTGTGTGTGCATGAGCCAGGCCGGGCTGGGTTCTCCTCCTCTCTGTGAGTTGCGCGTCTGCAGTCAGAGCTCGTCACAATGGCAGTCATTGTTCTGAAGGCAGGCCCCTGCGTGCTCACACCCTCCCCTACCTGAGCAGCAGACAGGTGTATCTCTGCTAGTCACGCACAGCCACGCTGCCAAATATCCAGCACGCACCACAGTGCTTTACAAACCACCTCTGTGTGGCTGGACATTCCTGTACATGTCGTTGGAATACCAATGTCCTTTTTGAAAGGTGTAAACTCATGAGGGTTCTTGTGAACTTGGGAGTGGGAGATTCTACTATCATAGTCAATAACCTAAAAAGCATAAAGTTAAAACATCAATAATATGAAATTACCCTAGAAAAAAAAAAAAAGTTTCATTAGCTTTTTCTTAAATACTCATAAATGCTTTTGGTTTCATGATCATTTCACTAATTTGGGATTTGGGTTTCAATGGCATAACAGGAATTTCAAAAGATTTTCAGTAGATTTTATGCACAAATTAATGCATAACAACAGTTAGTAATTGACAACCATTTTTTGTCTGAGCATCCTAACCTGGGTCCTGTTTTTTCATAGGCTGCTTCTGGGAATTACTCTATTAAATATTTCTTCATGACATAAGCTGTGTTCAAAACCATAATAAAGGATTAGTTCACTTCAAAATGAACATTTCATGATCATTTACTCACCCCCATCTCATCCCAGATGTTCATGTGTTTCTTTCTTCAGATTAAAAAAATGAAGTTTTTTGAGGAAAACATTCCAGGATTTTTCTCCACATGATGTACTTCAATGCCAACCAACCTTCAATGGTCCAAATCAATGCAGGTCCAAATCAATGCAGTTTCAAAGGAAGGGCTTCAGAGGCTCTGCACGATCCCAGACAAGGAATATCTAGGCAAACCATCTGACATTTTCTTTAAAGAAATAAACATTTCTATACTTTTTAACCACAAATGCGCAATTTTGCTGTTGTTCTTCTTCACGGCGTATGACACCATCACGTCGGAAAGGTCACGTCTGTGATATATAGGTGGAAGTACCGACCCAGTGTTAAAATGAACGTGTAAAGATTAAATCAAATGCCCTTTACAAAAATAAAGATAAAACAATGATTTTGGACAAGTTTAAAGTTGAATATGAGATGGGCCACTGAGGTGGTACTGAGGCACCACTGAGGTGGTACTTCCACCTTGCCTGACCTTTCCGACGTGATGGCACCATATGTCATTCAAAAGCAGAACACCAAGCATTTGAGGTTAAAAGTATATAAATGTTTATTTTTTTGTGAAAATGTCCGATGGCTTGTCTAGATAAGACCCTATTATTCGTCTGTGATCGTGCAGAGCCTCTGAAGCCCTTCCCTTGAAACTGAGGAAAGAAAGACATGAACATCTTGGATGAGATAGGGGTGAGTAAATTATCAGGGAATTTTCAGATTCCAGAAACTTACCAGAAACATGAATGATTCAAACATATTGTTTTCTATGTGTTTACATACACCGACGACACCACTCGGCTGCTCAAAATTTTGCTGTGCCAATAAATTGTTAAATGGAAATTGGGTACTTGTCCCAAATCATTGTTATACATACTGACATCACCCTATGGCTGGAGGATACATTCAGTAATCAGGTTGTCTTTTTGTGTTCTGACAGCTTGTACGAAATCTATGCTACATACAGGTTAGGGGAATTGCAAAATATTAATTGCGCCAAATACTTTATATATGAAAAAAGACGTTACACTCATCATATTACTATAAATGGAAGAAAGAGCAACGAGCAATATTGTCATAGAAACAGTCCTGAGATGCACATTTAGGATTGCACATGCCCATTGGCTGGTCCAAAATTTTTTAAAGCTATTTGAGCATAAGAAACAGCATTTAATGGGACAGTTGATGTCAGATTTCAGCAGAATATACTCTTATAATTTTGCTTTCTCGCAGCATCCACTTCACCAAGCAAACCTTCCCATGGATAAAACGGAACCCATGCAGATAGGACAAACTAATTTGCTGCATCAGAGACCTAGCCATTCCACTTAATGTATAGAAGTACCTGTAAAGATAATTTCCAGTATCATCATTTCTAAGGCCCTACTTGACTCTGGTGCCGCAGGCAGTTATTGATGAAGATTTGGCTTGACAATATAAAATACCACTAATCCCCTCTGAATCCCCAATCATAGGATGCTGGTTTACTGGATCCCAGCATGGGATGCTGGTTGCTGGTTTACTGGATCCCAGCATAGGATGTTGATTGCTGGTTTACTGGATCCCAGCATGGGATGCTGGTTTACTGGATCCCAGCATAGAATGCTGGTTTACTGGATCCCAGCATAGGATGTTGATTGCTGGTTTACTGGATCCCAGTATAGGATGTTGATTGCTGGTTTACTAGATCCCAGCATGGGATGCTGGTTTACTTGATCCCAGCATACACAGCAAAATCCTCAGTGTTAAATGTACACTGCGAGTGTATATATGAGTCCACTATGAATCCACACTCAGAGTGTTAAAAGGTAACACCGAATCAGTGTTGAAGTTAATGAGATAATTAAGTGATGACTGAGGATTAATGATGAACACCTGCTGTTAATAAGCTGTTACCTGATGATAACAAGCAGAATCACTAAAGGAAATAGAAACACAAGAACTACAACCGACTTCAGCCACAGCCTAAGATTAAATCAACTGAAGGTAAAAAAAGACTAAATTAAATATATGACGATCTCAGCAGAGGAGGATTAAACAACTCCACAAACAGCATTACCAGCTTCACACATTACTAAACCAGATTGACTTTATTGCTGTCAGATGTCTACAGAAGCTCTAACTAGAATTAGAATTGTTTTTTTTTGTTGATTTTGTGTTGAAAAATTTAGTTTTTATGTCACCATCATGGTGATCAGTGTTATCTTTAGTTGGGCAGTTTGACAACTTTTAAATGTTATAGTTTCTCTGGCTGTTGTAACAGAGTTTGCTATTGCCAGAAAAGCAGAGAAAACAATATCAGATGCTGTCAACTGCTTGGTGATCAGAATTGTGTAGTGGCATAATTCATTGATCTTGTGGCTGAGTTTAATGTGAGCAATATACTGTTAGTTTTGTTTTATTGTGATTCTAGAAAAGATCCAGAATGCATTGAAGCATGTCACCATTGTTGAGATTCATAGGCTGATTCTTGATGTCTTTGTGTGAGAAAAGCTTGCAGAAGTTAGAAGTGCTTATTGTGTGATTTTGTAATTAAACTGGAGAATAAAACGTATGTACACGTTTTAAACTTCATTCCATTAGTATGATTAAAACACTGCTGGAGCTCCTGATGTAGAGCCACAAGGCTAAGATAATCAATGACTTTGGATATCAGCAAATAAGGCCAGAACATGATGATAGCAACTGTATCAAGAACACCAAGCCAACATCATCTATCAACAATTTGCCATCATCAATTTTCTCTTGCTGTTCTTCCCACAACAAACAGTTATAGCAGCCAGAAAAATTTATGTTTAAAAGTAAAGGGTCAAGATCCCAACTAAAGTAAACACTAATCACCATAATGGTGATCAAAAATATCAACATCTAAACCGCTGTTAATTCTCAATAAGAGCTTCTGTAGACGTCTGACAGAAATAAAGTCAGTCTGGTTAGTAATGTGTGAAGCTGGTAATGTTGTTTGTGGAGTTGTTTTATTCTCCTCTGCTGAGATCTTCATAGATTTAATGTCTTCTTTTATCTTCAGTTGATTTCATCTAACGCCGGCTTCACACCGTACGCGCAGTGCGTTGGCAGGGCAGAAGCGGTGCGTATGGAGAGCGGGAGCCGCGCGCGTTCGTTGTGCTTTCACACTGGCAGCGTTTGTCTCGCGCAGCTGAACTGTGGCTCGTGTAATGCAAATACAGACGAATATCATCCATTCTGTCACTTTTCCGGTGTTCTCCTCCGACCCCTGTCTGTCTCGTGCTTTGATTTATGATGGGCAGCGTCTGCTGCAAATGCGACTGTTCCCCTCTGTCCCAAACACATATGCATATAACATGCTGTAAAAAAGGTAGTTTACGTGATAAAAGTAATCTTAAAGTTAAGATAAGGTTCTAGTTTTAATAATTTAAACAGGCCATTGAAGTTTGAGCAAAAACTTCTTACAGTGATTTGTTTTCGAGTATTTTTTTATTTTTTTCACAGCGCCGGATGTCATATGGTGTTTGTGAAAGACACGGAACACTTCACTACATGATTTCATGGCGAAATTAGTTATTTTTCATGTTAATCAGGTCAGTTTTGATCAGAACAATGCACTGTGGCTTTAATTCAGCCTCTGCGTGCGGTGTGAATGCTCTAATCTGCTAACATGAGCGCCGGAAAAAATACGCGCCGCTTATGCTCTGCTACCGCGTGCAGTGTGAAACCGGCCTAAGGCTGTGGCTGAAGTCAGTTGTAGTTCTTGTGTCTCTTTTCTTCAGTGATTCTGCTTGTTAACAGCTGGTGTTCATCACTAATGCTCAATCATCTCTTAATTAATCACTTAATTATCTCATTAACTTCAAAACTGATTCAGTGTTACCTTTTCACACTCTTGAGTGTGAACTCATAGGGGACTCATATAAACACCAGCAGTGTTCATTTAATTACTGATGCAATGTTGTGGTTAGTGAAATAATAAGATTCACTCTGCACATGATGATTGAGCATTAGTGATGGTACTGCAGTTGACAAGCAGAATCACTGAAGATAAGAGGAACAATAAGAACAGAAAAAAGAGGAGATGGGCAGAAAAACACCAACTAAATGACTTACAGCCACACAGCCTTAGATGAAATCAGCTTCCAATAAAATCAATATCTTTATTGATTATTAAACTCCAAAAACAGCATTACTATATTTGTTTATTACAAACCAGTTTGGCTTTATATCTTATATCTTATGATACATTTAATTCAATTCAATTCAATTCAAATTTATTTGTATAGCGCTTTTCACAATACACATTGTTTCAAAGCAGCTTTACAGAAAGTGCATTTCATAAATGTACATTGAAAAATGTTAGAACAACAATGTTAAAGAGAAATGTTAGAAAAATCAATCATGTATTAATTTAGGCCATATAGCTGGCGTTGAGTCGTCTCTTCACAGGTGTTGAGTCGTCTCTTCACAGGCGTCGAGTCGTCTCTTCACAGGTGTTGGGGCATCTGAAGTCTCCATGAGAGGCTGGATACAAACTGGAGCTGACAAACTATTTACCTCGGGACTAGTGTCCCGAGATAACAACAGAAAAGCAGATGGGAAATAATTGGCATAGCTGCTGTTCAGAATATTAATGCGTTTGATCCGATTTAACTGTAGTATAAAAGGTAATTATAATTTGAATGCTTGGCTAAAGAGATGCGTCTTCAATCTAGTTTTAAACTGGGACAGCGAGTCCGAACATCGAACAATATCAGGAAGACCATTCCAGAGTTTAGGAGCTAAATGTGAAAATGCCCTCCCTCCTTTAGTGGCCATAGATATCCTAGGAATGACCAGAAGCCTCGAGTTTAGTGATCTTAAAGAGCGCGATGGATTGTAGGGCGATAGAAGATCCGTTAAATACACTGGAGCTAAACCATTTAGGGCTTTATAGGTCAGTAGCAATACTTTGTAATTGATACGGAACATAATAGGTAACCAGTGTAGAGATGATAAAATTGGTGTTATATGATCATATTTTCTTGACCTAGTAAGAACTCTAGCAGCTGCGTTTTGGACTAACTGTAGCTTGTTTATTGAGGCTGCAGGACAACCAGCTAATAAAGCATTACAGTAATCTAGTCTCGAGGTCATGAATGCATGAACTAACTTTTCTGCATCAGAAATAGATAGCATGTTACGTAGCTTAGCAATGTTTCTAAGGTGGAAAAATGCTGTTCTTGTAACATATGAAATATGATTTTCGAAAGACAAGTTGCGGTCTAATATAACACCCAGGTCTTTTACTGTAGTGGATAAAGTGACAGGACATCCTTCCAAAGTAAAGTTGTATTGTGAGAGGTTTTGTGGGCAGTTTTTTTGGACCAATAAGTAATACCTCTGTTTTATCTGAATTTAATAGCAGAAAATTACTCGCCATCCAGTATTTAATATCTTCAACACACGCTGTCAGTTTAGATAATATAGCGTTTTCATCTGGTCGTGATGAAATATATAATTGAGTGTCATCAGCGTAACAGTGGAAATTAATTCCATGTTTTCTTATAATATTACCAAGTGGCAGCATATATATTGAAAATAGCAGAGGGCCTAACACAGATCCTTGCGGCACCCCATAGTCTACTGATGTTATCTTAGATTTTTTCCCATTTAGACAGACAAAATGGTAGTGGTCTGATAAGTACGATCTAAACCAATTTAATGCCTGTCCCTGAACACCAGTGTAATTTTGAAGTCGATCTAAGAGTATTTTATGATCTATAGTATCGAACGCCGCACTAAGATCGAGTAGAAAAAGTATTGAGATACAGCCTTGGTCAGAAGCTAGAAGTAAATCATTTGTGATTTTAACGAGCGCAGTTTCTGTGCTGTGATGCGGCCTGAATCCTGATTGAAATTTTTCATATTTTCTTGCAAGAAAGAGCACAGTTGACTCAACTTTTTCTAGTATTTTAGACATAAATGGAAGATTTGAAATGGGTCTGTAATTTGCTAGGTAATTATGATCTAATTGTGGCTTCTTAATGAGAGGTTTTATGAATGCCAACTTGAATATTTTTGGAACATGACCTAAAGATAAAGACGAGTTAATAATATTGAGAAGATGCTCTTCTACTACAGGTAACAGCTCTTTCAGTAGTTTAGTGGGTATTGGATCTAATAAACATGTTGCTGGTTTAGATGCAATGATAAGTTTATTTAGCTCTTCCTGTCCTATAGTTGTAAAGCGGTGTAGTAGTTCTTGAGGGGCGATAATTGAGGTTGAATCATAAGACATCATTAAAGGTTGTACATTTACAATTCTGTTTCTGATGCTTTCTATTTTCTCAGTGAAGAAATTCATAAAATCATTACTACTAAAATGTAACGGAATATTTTTCTCCGGCGATGCTTGTTTATTTGTGAGTCTAGCCACGGTGTTAAATAAAAACCTTGGATTATTTTGGTTATTTTCTATTAGTTTGCGGAGATGCTCAGCCCTGGCTGTTTTTAGGGCCTTTTTATAACATGACATACTATCTTTCCACGCGATTCTAAAGACCTCTAAATTAGTTTGTTTCCATTTACGCTCTAAGTTACGAGTTTCTCTCTTGATAACGTGTAGCACTGTTGTACCATGGTGCTTTAGTTTTATCTCTAACCTTTTTTAATCTAAATGGTGCAACAATTTCTAATGTACTAGAGAAAATGGTGCTTATACTGCTAGTCATTTCCTCTAGTTCATCTGTTTGTTTGGGTTCACTGAGCAGCTGAGACAGATCAGGTAAGCTATTTGAGAATCTATCTATAGTGGTTGGAAGGATTGTTCTGCCTGGTCGATAACGTGGCGCAACATGACAGATTTCAGCAGTACGCAGTATGCAAGTTACCATGTAATGGTCAGTGACATCATCACTTTGCGGTATAATATCTATGTCGGTTGGGTTGGTTCCATGTGATATAATTAAATCTAGTGTGTGATTAAGACGATGAGTGGGACCAGTGACGTTTTGCTTGACCCCAAAGGAGTTTAATAGATCTGTAAACGCAGCCCCTAACGCATCATTTGTGTTATCTACGTGTATGTTAAAATCTCCAACAATTAATGCTTTATTAACGTTGACCAATAGATCTGAGAGAAAGTCTGCAAACTCTTTTAGGAAATCAGCATAGGGCCCTGGAGGTCTATATACAGTAGCCAAGGCTAGAGATAATACGGTTTTCTTTCTTACATCTAAGAGCGTAACATTTAGCACTAGCACTTCAAACGAATTAAAACTGTGTCCTGTTTTCTGAGTAACATTAAGAATATCTCTATAGATTGTTGCAGCACCGCCGCCACGACCAATCAGACGGGGGTCATGCTTATAACAGTATCCTGGTGGAGTAGACTCATTAAGACCGAAATAATCATTTGGCTTAAGCCAGGTTTCAGTAAGGCAAAGTACATCGACACTATTATCTGTGACCATTTCATTTACAATAACCGCCTTATGTGTGAGCTATCTAATGTTTAGAAGACCTAGTTTTAGAATGATTTAGTGATCATCAACGAGGAGCTGACAACACCTGATGTCACTTTGTCTTTGCTTGCTCAGCCACAACTATTGTGTTTCACAGACACAATTACAGCAGCCAATGAAAAGCTAACACAACTACAGGGACCAAGAGCCCAACTAAAGCAAACGCTTCCCACCACAATGGTGACTTCAAATGAACCATAAATCATCAACATCTAAACCTCTGTTAATTTTCTGTAGACGTCTGACAGAAATAGTCAAAGTGTCTCTTATATCTGTGATTAAGGGCCGCACAAGTGTATGAGTGGGAAACACTGGCTCCTCACAGCAAGAAGATCCTGGATTGAGTCCTGAGCCAGAGAGTCTTTCCTTCAGGTCTGGTTTCTCTCACGATCCAAAGATGTGTGAATTACAGATGCTAAGTTGCCTTAAGTGTCTAAAGGTGTGAGCTAAGTTTCTTTTATTTTCAAGATTTTGGACAAACACACACTGTCTGTGAGTTGATTTGCAATTACAAAAGGAATATATGTCCACAATGAGCACATTTGAACTGTTTAACCTTGAGGTTCCATGAACGTCTATATCGGACGTGCAGATCATGTCCAAAACAGACGTCATAAAAACGTTCATTCTGGCTCCTCAGTGGACGTCTTTTCAACGTTCGCCTCTAGGGTCAAAGACGTTGAAACTTTGCTTAGTGGGTATGTTATTAGAATGTTACCACTAAACATTTTTAGAATGTTTTTAAAGAATGTTATCCTAACTTTTAAAAGAACATTCTGGGAACAAAAATAAAACGACCCGCTGAAAACATTTATAGAACAATGTAGGTAATGTTCTCAGAACATTCTTATAACAAAAAAATTCTAGCTGGTACAAACACATAATGTCTTTTGTTAAAACACATAATTTACAAATGTTGGTTAAGCCATTTAGTTGGACACTTGCCCATTGACTTTGGTTGAATTAATTATTTTTAAGCATTTGTTGAAAGTGCCTGATATCAATATTGTCTACATTATTTCATTTTACTATGTGAAGTTTTTATATCAGTGACTGACAGCTGGATTTTGACAAAAGTGAGTTCCCAAATGAGTATGAAAGTCTTCAAAAACAGCAACAGTTGTTTTCAGTTTTTATCACAATTCACCAGTGTGAGTGGCCGTGACTGTCGTTCTATCAGACTACATTACCCATAATCCATTGCACAGACTTATTAGCACATAATGTTTACACCTGTATCTCATTACCTCTGCCTTTTTATACCATGTTCACTCTGTCCTTCACTGTGAAGTCTTGTTTAGTGTAACGACTGCGTTTCTGAGCGGTTCCCTGGTTTCTTGGTCTTGGGTTTTTTGCCTTTTCTGTGGATTACCAGTTTGCTTGTCTCTCCTGTCTTGTTTGCTTGTTTGGACTGCATGCTTGTGTATGACCTTTTGCCTGTTTTTACTATGATTGTGGATTACCCTTCATTAAAGCTGCATTTGGCTCTCTAGCCAAAGTCTCAGAACAGTACCGTTACAGTTTTTAACTTTCATTATCAAGTTGTTATTAACTGTGCTATTAAAAGAGCTCTTCTCATTACCTCTGCTCTTCTCAAAGTGGTTATTAAACAAACCGCTTATGGTTATGCTTTTATTAGGCATTTTTCTTGGTTTTCATATCACTAAATGTTTTTGTTTTGCAATGTATACAATCTCATTTAGCTGATTTTAACTGATTCATGTTCAGATCTTTAGAAACAGGAGACAATTCCTTTGCTGCTTTGAAACATTTGACCAGTTTAAAGTGACATTGATTAATAATGTAATAACTGTAAGTACCTGGAATGATTGCACACACACTTGTTCCCATGGACTATTTAAGCACGTTATAGGTTCAATGCAAAGTCTTGTTTTGCCATTGCTAACATTTCTGAGCATTCCCACGATTGTCTTGCCTGGTTTTGACCCTTTTTCATTATTGTTATCAAGAGACTTGCTGCCTGCCTTTTGACCCTGCCTCTGGATATTATATTTGTCTGAATCTCTGCAAGATATGACCACGATTACTGCTCTGTCTACATTGCTGTTGTTATTCGACCCATGCCTGTCTGTACACAGACTCTGCTGTTGTTAAAAAACTGCACATGGATCTTAATCCCTGTTCGCCTGAGTCATTGGTACAGTTAATTGCAATTAAATTAAAATGTATTATCATTTACATGTATTTTAAATTATTTTAGCTGAAATTTAGAGTAATCTTGAAACCCACCTAAGTATATCTTTATATGTAGTTTAATAATAACTTGTATTGTGTTTGAAAAATGGTAAGTGTTCTGCCACAATATATTAATTTGACATGTAATATAAAATAACACACTAACACAGTTAAAATTATATTCAAGTACTTTACATAAGCTGTAGTATGTTAGTCAACACATCAAAACAAGTGTAAAGTGTGCTTTAAAGCACAACAAAAGATTATAATAACATAATTTAAAATATAACTTTAATCTGACATTATTACAAATTGGACTTTTTAATAGTCCACTTAAGTGTGTAATGAAAGTGTACTCTTTTAAGTACTCTAAAGTGAGGGCTTTTATTTCATTAATATTATATATTATCTGCAAGTTTTTTAAATGCTAGATGTACACATTCAATACAATTAAGCACATTTCTTTTTCACACAAGCTCCCACCATATTGATATACAATGTTGTGCTAAGGGTCGAGGTTTATAAATGAAGATAATTCTATAGATTGAATTAAATTAAATTTAATTAAATTACATTTGTATAGATTATAATTCCATTAGACTTCACTGCAAAACACAGTCCAATCAAACATTTGTTTGATGTCAAGCTCCAACTTTGACCCTTTTAATGATAATTTCTTTTGCTGCTGTGACGGCAAAACCTGCAAGAGAAACTGTGTTCATATGATATCACCTGTTTGATGTTAACAAAGATATGATAATTATGTAGTGCGTCATTCGATGATCATATTGACAGTCTATTATTCATTTAGAAAAAAAGCAGTAAAAGATTTAAAGATACACAGATATTAAAGAATCAGTGTGTGAATCTCAATAACGGTAGCATGCTTTATGCTGCAATGCATTCTGGGTGCATCATACAAAAGTATTCTATAGCTCCCAGAATGCATTGCGGCATTAAACATGTCACCATTGTTGAGATTCATACGCTGATTATTGATGCTTGAGTGAGTCGAACAGATGCTGGATATCAAAATGTTCAGTGGACAATGTAGAATGAATTGGAGTTGGACATCAAACAAACGTTGGGTTTAGACGTTAACTCAATTTTCATTTTCAACCAAAATCCAATGTCTGACTGACATTGGATTAGTTAGAGTCCAATGTCTTCCTGACATCACATTGATTCACTGTGTCTGCTGGGGTATATTATAGCATACATAGAGAATAGTTTTTGTGCGCAAAAAAGAACGAAGAAATAACGACTTATATAGTGATTTCAAAACACTGCTTCCTGAAGCTTTGGAGCTTTATGAATCAGCGTATAGAATCAGCGGTTCGTCACGTGATTTCAGCAGTTTTGCGGTTTGACACGCGATCCGAAGCATGAATCGATATTGCTGATTCATAAAGCTCCGAAGTTTCAGGAAGCCGTGTTTTGAAATTGTCCATTGCTATATAAGTCGTTATTTTTATTTATTTTTTGCACAAAAACTTTTCTCGTCGCTTCATAAAATGATTGTAGAACCTCTGTAGTGAGATGGAATTTGTAACAATGTCTTTAGTACCTTTTGTGGGTCTTGAGAGAGGAAATGTCATTGCTGCCAATGGAGGCCTTTCTGAGCCATCAGATTTCAACAAAAATATCTTAATTTGTGTTCTGAAGATGAACGGAAGTCTTACGGGTCTGGAACGGCATGCGGCTGAGTAATACATTACATTATTTTCATTTTTGGGTGAAATAACCCTTTAAATAACTTTTAGACCCTTTATTTGCTCTTTTTGAATATTTTCTTCATTTTTATTTCAAGTTAAAGCCCCTCCAAGCTGATATAAAATGCAAATGAGATCAGAAAAAAGCGTATTGAACTTGGTTGTGTCAAACTCCACATCACTGTTCCGTGTAACTAATATTTCTTTTGTCGTTTTGTCTGGCTTGTCAAACAGCCTTTGCCAAAAAGATGGGCTATTTGCACTTATTTATTTGTGTTTATTCTTTCTTCTTTGAAACAAAAAATAAGTTACACAGAATGTCTAAGCTGCTGTTTTCTTTATACCAGAAAAAATCAAACGTGCTAGTGTTTCTGTTGTGATGTTGTGAAGGGTTGCAGATGCGGAGTAAAGGCGTACACGAGGGTCAGCGTATGGCGTGAATTCCGTTATCAAAAGAGTATGCACATTTTCTGTAGTATTTATATGGCTTGTAACTCATGGCGAGAGATTGCTTAAAATTGTGCATGCGTCAAATGCCTGTGTACGTGTACGAGTCAAAAGAAGTATGTTTTGCAAGGCTATGCATTCGACTGCGCAATATGCTCGCATACTCGAAAATCGAAGTATACTTTCGGCTTCAGTTGTCGTCCACTATGGCCCACTTTACAAGATGAAATGATAAATTATTGCGTCCCAATGCCCATTGTCATTTACGAATCACCACGACACCCTATGTCGAATGGATTGTGCCAAAACCAGGCCAATTTTGTGTAGTCTGAACCCGGCATTAGATGAAGCCAAATGGTCTGATGCCATCAGATGTCATTGGTTCCCATGTGACTGATCGTGACCTTGCAAAGTATGGAAAAATTCAAGAGGGGGGAAGATTTCAAAGGTTAGTTCACCCAAAAATGAAAACCTTTGTTCATCTTTGGAGCACAAATGAAGATATTTTTTATGAAATCCAAGAGGTCTCTGATCCCTCCATAGGCAGCAATTTAATTAACACTTTAAAGGCCACAGAAGGTAGTAAAAACATTGTTAAAATAGTCCTATTTCTTATTGAATGATAGCCTCTAACTCTACCCATAAACAGCATGAGAGTCCTGTCATTAAAACAATCAGTGCATCTATTAACCGTGTGCTAATCATTCATGCATTTATCCTGGTCATTGTAAAAGCTGCAGGGCTACTGTATATCATGTTATGTGTATCACTCTCAGAAGGAAAAAAAATAAAAACTTCAGAGCGCCGGTGACTCAGGAATGCAAGACAGGAATGTCGTTGAGTAACCAAAAAGGGGGTTTGACTGAAAACAATGTCTTTGTGTTTTCGTTCAAGGCTCCAGTCACGCAAACCTCCAGCAACTCTCCTGCGCGGTACACAAGAAAGAGATCGAGTGCCTGTAACTGACAGAGTTGCGTGCGGCTCAGATACCCCTGGGTTGTGCTGGACTCTAGCCAGAAGAGGTGTTGCTTTCAAAGCAAGTGCTGGATCAGGGAACGGATTAACTAGTTCCATAGCACTAGTTGTTTAGCTTTTATCCAGAACAACTAGCACTGCTATTATGAGGACAGTTATCATGAAATAATCTCAGGTTATGTTCAAGGACACAGTGGCAATTGTTTATTGATCAAACTTGCTGAGCTTTCAAGTAGTGATAGATTGATACACTATATTGCCAAAAGTATTGGGACGCCCCTCCAAATCATTGAATTCAGGTGGTGTTTCAATCACTTTCATGGCCACAGGTGTATAAATCAAGCACTAGGAATGCAGACACTTCTACAAACATTTTTGAAAGAATGAGTCGCTCTCAGGAGCTCAGTGAACTCAAGCATGAATTCAAGCGCGGTATCATGCTTCTTTGACTGGCAATCCGATGGACGAGTCTGAGTTTGGCGGTTGCCAGGATAACAGTACTTATCTGACTGCATTGTGCCAAGTGTAAAGTTTGGTGGAGGGGGGATTATGGTTTGTGGTTGTTTTTCAGGGGTTGGGCTTGGCCCCTTAGTTCCAGCGAAAGGAACTCTTAATGCTTCAGCATACCTAGACATTTTGGACAATTTCATGCTCCCAACTTTGTGGGAACAGTTTGGGGATGGCCCCTTCCTGTTCCAACATGACTGCGCACCAGTGCACAAATAGTCGGTCCATAAAGACATGGATGAGCGAGTTTGGTGTGGAGGAACTTGACTGACCTGCACAGAGTCCTGACCTCAGCCCGATAGAAGACCTTTGGGATGAATTAGAGCGGAGACTGCGAACCAGGCCTTCTCGTCCAAAATCAGTGCCTGACCTCACAAATGCACTTTGAAGAATTGTCAAAAATGTCCATAAACACACTCCTAAACCTTGTGGAAAGCCTTCCCAGAAGAGTTGAAGCTGTTATAGCTGCAACTCCATATTAAACCCTACGGATTAAGAATGGGATGTCATTAAAGTTCATGTGCATGTAAAGGCCTGCAGGCATCCCACAACTTTTGGCAATATAGTGTATATTGGCAATTCATTAATTACTTTTACATTTTTAGTAGTGTTGTCTGACAACAACTTTATTTGGCCATTTAACAAGTTGTTAAATGTCTAAAAAAAACGACAACCTTTAACAAGTTGTCGTTTTGTCTAGTGTTCATAGACTAGCGATAGTCTCGTTAATGAATAATGCACATTTTCAATTTTAAATATTTTTTACATTGAGAAATGTAATCATTCTTATTTGCAAGCATTAGATATAAAATTTAATTACAGAATATGCAATTAAAACAAGATGCTTATGGAAAAGTCTTACAACAGACAGAGATCTGATCTCAGCGGCATCAAGTCAGTCTGGGATTACAGGAAGAGACTAACGCCTAAAGAAATCATGATTTGACTGATCCTAATCCCAGATCCACTCCTCATTTTAGCAATTCATCTCAGATGTGGGAAATGAAAGCATGTCTGGAGCTGACGGAAGAACATTAATGAAACCATGATTCACCCTTTTGTGTCCTGTGACGACAGCTGATCTTATCTTACTCACGCTCATCTACTCACACGCGATGCTGTCATTAACTCCAAAACATCAATGCATTGAGAAGAGAAACTGCCTATAATCGATTCATAATAACATGTTGAAGTATATTGGACACTCTTGCAAGGTTTTTATTTTAGTAAACAATGCAATCTTAAGCACAACAGAGCAGTCCAATATACAATACATGTATACCCTTGTGCGCCCTTTATTGTGCTGGCATTCAGAATAACAGCACGCTTGTTTGTGCGATATATAAAAAAATACCTACTTTATATTAGATGCCTTTATTTACATCAAATACAAAATGTTAGGTACAATGTGCTTATTGTGTTCATGTTGTATTGCAAAATAAAACTATGGGTATGAAATACGGGTAAGGTTAGGGACGGGTTTTGGTGGTATGGGGAGGTTTAAAGGCACAATATGTAATTTTTCACCACTATAGGTTGCTTATTCAAAACAAAGGCGTGGCTTGATGACGCCTTGATTTTGCGGAATCATGGGAGTTGTTGTCTTCACCTCTACAGATGGATGTAAAGAATCTGACAGGACTTCACTTATGTATTACAGATTTATTAACGTTACTGTAGTATGAAGCAGGGTGGTGCTGAACGAGGCGCTGGAGCGATTGCTAATGAGAGACGAGCGCGACACACGGCTCGGCAGCAGTGGAGCTTTTATTATGCTGCATGTTTACACACATTTGAGTGTGTTAAAGTTATGTTATAATGCTACTTTGTGCGTTCGCTCGGCGCTACTATGTTCACATTGCAGTGAGCTAGATCATATTAAGCATGGTAAAACATGGTAGTCGCAGTAAATCAAGCACACCAGATTTTAACAAAACTGTGTTGAGCTATATAACAATGATTAGTTTCTGTCCATGAATGATCCAAACAGTTGCTTACCTGTCTAATAAAACACATCATATATTAATTATTGCTGGGCAATCGATGAATCAGGATTAATCACATCCAAAATAAAAGTTTGTGTTTACATAATATATGTGTGTGTACTGTGTATAATTATATGTGTTTATACTCAATCATGTATATATTTAAGAAATAATTGCATGTATATGCGGTATATATATTTATATCATTTATTTGATATATAAATAGGTTATATATAAATATAACATATTTTTCTTAAATAGATACATGCATGTGTGTGTATTTACACAATAATTAGGCTATACACAGTACACACAAATATATTATGGAAACACAAACTTTTATTTTGGATGTGATTAATCGATTGCCCAGCACTGATATTAAAGTCTTTAGTGTTTTCACGGAAATCGAGGGTAACGCAGGTATAATGTCATTGATATTATTTCTCTGGATTTAAACATTCTTGGAAACATTTGGGATAATAAGTACACAAGCCAACAAAATATAACAGAGCCTATTGTTCTAGTGGTTTTTGGATATTTTAATCCAGAAATCTTACATATTGTGCCTTTAAAGGTAATAGACATATGTAGGCTAACTACAGAAAAATAATTACATGCAGGGTGTAAAATGTAACACAAAAAACACACAATATAAGCGCAAAGTTAAAGTTAATATATGGGTTTGTGTAAGCTAAACTGAATTCAACTAAACTCGGACTACATTTCCCATGGTTCGATGCTGTGTGTGTGAGAGAGAGAGAGAGAGAGAGAGAGAGAGAGAGAGAGAGAGAGAGAGAGAGAGAGAGAGAGAGAGAGAGAGTGTAATATGGAGCTGAGCTGCAGTCTGCCGCTTACGCTGTGAGTGTGTGTGTTTGTGTGAGTGTGTGTGTGTGTGTGTGTGTGTGTGTGTGTGTGTGTGTGTGTGTGTGTGTTTGTGTGAGTGTGTGTGTGTGAATGTGCTCGACTCTGACACATTCATTATAGCGAAACACAAGCTCTCATCCGGACCTTCATATGAGTCTCTCGGTTTAACAGCAGGACGTCGTTCACGAGTGTGTGTGGAGATATTCCTCCGCTGGATGGTGTGGAGATGTGTTTGTAAAGTGTGGCACGTGGGTCGGCAGCTTCATTCGGGGAGATACATTGGATGACTTTCTGGATTCATGTGGATGTGGATTCATTCAGTCTGTTTGGATGCTAAAGGCTCAGATACGTGCTTTGTGAACGTGACCATGATTAAATCCATTGTCTTTGGGATACTCGCGTGTCTGTGCACTTCTGGAATAACTAAACATGTGGAATACACTTAAAGTAAAGGATGAAGGATTGACAGGAGTAAGAGAAGAAGCAACACATGCTCTGGTAAGTACCCTAAGATAAATCTAATATCGACATTGGATATGCTCATAACAGCTTAATCAACAACACTAACATACATGATATTATAGTACATAACGAACTATTCATTAGAGTAAGTTAATAATCCATTCAAATGTGACCCTGGACCACAAAACCAGTTACAAGTGTACATTTTGATTAATTGAGATGTCTATGAAAGCTGGATAAATAAGCTTTCCATTGATGTATGGTTTGTTAGGATAGGACAATATTAGGCAAATCTGGAATCTGAGGGTGCAATATCTAAATATTGAGAAAATCTCCTTTAAAGTTGTCCAAATGAAGTCCTTAGCAATGGATATTACTACTACAAATATTTTTTGTTGTTGATATATTTATGGTAGGAAATTTACAAAATATCTTCATGGAACATGATCTTTATATCCTAATGATTTTTGGCATAAAAGAAAAATGAATAATTTTAACCCATACAATGTATTGTTGGCTATTGCTACAAATATACCCATGAGACGCATGACTGCTTTTGTGCTCCAGGGCCATATTTTTCATTTGTAAATATGTAATCTACTAGCCATTCTCTAGTATAATACCTGTTATGTTTAAGTTACAGTATGTGTGTGCTTCACCTGTTTGCCTGTCAATCACAGTTAAATCTCCTTGTTAGAGCCATCTATAGTTGATATAGTAATAGCACTGTGTTTCAAGCACACAACTTAATTTGGGTCTGGTTAGCAAAACTTCAAAACCAAGAGGATTCAAAGCAAAGCAAGCACCATGATAAAGGGATGGTGTTAACATGGCACTTTAAATACATTAAGTATTTAATGCTTTACAATATTCCTGAGCCATGGTGTTGATCCATGTCTTCTGCTCTATATTGATACGGACAGCTCTCATCATACTGATACTGAAGTTCATAATCTTACTGCCATAGTTATTGAAGATACCATTAGTTTAATTTTGGTTGACACTTGTGAACACAAAGTGCATCATTTCTGGTTGAACATGTGACGCTTTAACGTCTACAGATGCTTCTGTGGCGTAAGGAGCATTTCCTGTCAGGCTTGGGTTGATGACATGCAACTTATTTTAAAAGTGTGTGAGTTGATTGTGGTGTTCAGCTAGTGGACAGTGGGCGCTGTTAGGGTGGATGTGTTTTAAAGCAGCTCTGCCCTGACTCGCCCCTCTTCCCGAGCAGAATTCCCTCTGTTGTTGAGCCCTGGACAGAGATCCACTATAACTGCAGTCTCCTACCATCCCTTCCCAGCTTCCCCCTCTCTCAAACACATCTTCTGCAAACAAGACCTCCTTTCTCCTCTGGAGAGGGACCCTATGTCCAACAGCAAGTGACTCTTATGGCGATCCATTGACGATGGGACACTCCCTTCACAAAAGAGGCTGAAGTGTCAATAAAGTTGGTCGGAGATGCACAGGAATGCCTCTCTCTCCCACCCTGAGACAGACAAAGAAACACTTTGTGTCAGCCAGGGGGCCCTTGACTAAACACCAGGGCCTTCTCTTCACCCCAACCCTACTCCTCTTCCTCATCCTGTTATCTTAACCAAGGAGTGGGAAGCATGTGTTTGTGTTGTGCTTGCTTTGGTTTGTGCTCTGTTCAGACAATCTACCCTTTCCTGACCCTGTTTACCCCTGGTGTTAAGATGTGTTTTGGTCAATCAGATCACAAGTAGACGAGGGAGAAACAGTCCAGTTTACACCTGAAGCTTTAATCCGTCCCTTTCGTCCACACTGATTTCTTCGGGTTCTGTGCTTGGTACTTTTTTCGCCTTCAAACCAAACTTGGGTTTCCAGCTGAAAAAATGTAATCCCATCTGGCTAGTGACCTTCAGTCACCCTGTTTGTTGAACATGGTTCATAAACAGTTCTGAGTAGGTGTGTGTAGCGCGTGCCGGTGCGCCAGCAGCCTTGCAGGTGTTTACTGCGCTGTCATACAATACGCCTGTGGTAAACCACAAGAGAAACGTACAAGAGCGGTCAGGCACGTGCGCTGGCATTCTGCATCTGTCAGGAACTCCATTAACTCCAACGTTTGCATTTAGTTCAATTGACCACACCTTTCTCTAAAACACAAGGTGTTATTCAGGTAGCCAATCATAAACATGTCAAGTTTAAATGGCAATATTCTCTTCAAACTGTTCCTCGAGCAATGACAATAATTGAAGCGAAAGAGAAAACCAACCATAAGACGAACCAACTTCTACATATTTTTCCTTGCTGCACCATGTTACTTCTAGAGGAAGTTTTCTTTCACAAGGGCAAGAGGTGAATTAATGTAGTGATGAACTGAAATATATTTTTTTAGCAGTAGAACCAAATATTTTTGTCTGAGCGGACATGAACAGCTCGCACTGCAAAAAGTATTTTTGACTCGTTTCAAGTCCAAATATCTAAAATTCTTAAATCAAGATTCTTTTACTAGCTAAGATTTTGTTTTCTGGGGGTAAAATCTAAATTAAGTGATTATTGCTTAACTAGAAGCAAGATTTCAATCAGAGATAAGATTTTATATATATATATATATATATATATATATATATATATATATATATATATATATATATATATATATATATATATATATATATATATATTTATATATATATATATATATTTTTTACCCTATTGGCAGATCATTTAGCTTGTTTTAAGTAAAAACTCACTTCATTTTGATGTTGTTTCCAGAAAACAATAACAAATATCTTGCGTGATTTAAGACATTTTAGATATATGTGGACTGGAAACGACACAAATTCTAGTAAGAAGAGCACTTTTGCAGCACAGCAAGTGTCCCTCACCTGTGCAGTTTAAATTGGTGCTGACTGAGTCCAGTAATCCAACGTGAGGGGCTGTGAATGGCAGCGGTGGGAATGAGGTGACAAGAGTGTGTTTACTGGCCAAATCTCACGTCTGTGCATATCTGATGCTTCAAACAAGAACCTTCAGCAAATAAGAGTTCGAGCGAAGGACTATGATTAGCAAGGTTTTGTTTCCATGTGCTTTCTAAGAGTATTTATACTGTGTGTTCATTGAGTACTCGTATACCCCAGTTATAACAAGCAGCGCATTGGACCAAACAATCCATTTTTGTGTGCATGCATACTCTACGTCTCTCGGTGTGTGTTTAGCGTGGCTCTCGAGTTTGTCTGTCATTTGTTAGCACTGCGGGAACAATGGGCAGCTTGTCTCTGGGGTGGTGATGCTGGAGAGAGGGGGTCTGGGATCGGCCCGCCTCGGACCAAGAACAAGCGTCTGTCTGATGGAAGGACCTGCTGACCCTTCCTTAGGAAAATGGAACCTTTGTTCAGAGGTGTGTGTGTGTGTGTGTGTGTGTGTGTGTGTGTGTGTGTGTGTGTGTGTGTTTATGTGGCTGTGTGTGGGAATGTGTCTACGAGTGGGAGAGGCTGAGAAAACCAAATGGCCAGATGAAAGGTCAGAGAACTTAAACTCTGTGTTTCTGTCTATATGTTGCACAAGTGGCAAGGTTTTGTAGTAGTTGTAGAGGACCAATAGTGGCTAGTAAATGCAGAATAGGGCCTAAGTGATGTGACTTTCTCAGTCTGGACTTACTAAGCGACCTATAATTGGCTGTTTTGAGATTGTGTTAGCCCCTTCTTATGTCAGTTTTAAAAACTACAACTTTTATGTGCAACAAGTGTCCCAAATCAAAGCCTTGTGGACATGTGGCCTCCGTGTCAGGTCCACCAGACCATCAAGAGTCTCAGATGTAATTTTTCTCACGACCGTCCCCTTCACGCTGTGTGCTTTTGCCAAGGCCTCTGTAATTGAGGCTCTGTGGAAGATTTCTTCCTGACAGTCCATGTGGCTTTACTTACTTTACTTTACTTTACCATAGTGTGGAGTGCTATTTGGGACGGAGTCAAACTGTTTTGTTTGCTGATGTAACACATTTATACACACCTGTCTGTGCTCTGTTATTCAGAAGGTTTTACCATACCTTGAATTGAATGTCTTGATCACATCCGTCAGCCTTTTAAATGACAAGAATAAGCCTTGACACATGTCTGACATTTCAAATGAAATTATGTGAACCCATATTCTTATCAAAGAATTGTTCTTAACCTGACATTGTGAGTAATGCTTTTTCAACTCATTGTCTTCAGGCAGAATTGTGTTAATGAAGGTGTGATTGTGTCAGAGACGTCTAGAGACCACTGGCGCTGTTTAAAATTCATCGGTCTCTTTTTCAAACTCAGATATCTTTATGTGAAAAGTATGCTGTACTGTATTGGTGTTTGATTAATGATGTGCTTTAAAAGGCACTCTTGAACTATTTCATGGTTTGTGGGTCCACCAGGTGGCCGGTAAGAGTAACACACATGCCTCAGTTTCAAACAGTGTTTCTAGGGAACCTCCAATGGGGCCCGAAAGAGGACTTAAACATATTTAAATTAATATATTATTGAAAAACACACAGCTGTTAAAATATCTGGCATCACATAATGATTCTTTGTTTGTTTGACTGGTTACAGAAAATATTGAATATTGTTTTGAGAACCAATGGCTTTGAATGAATTCTTCAGACTGACAGCCACTAATACAGGCTTAAACTATAACTAGTCATTAGTGCTTCCCTCTACCTACACAATATGAATGTGTAAGACATTTGAGTTAGTTTCTTATTTTAATAACATGTTATCGTGTGGATAATACAGTATTAGGACATCACTCCATCAGTCCTTCTGATGGAAACTTCTGGATGGCACTTTGACTTTGTATGCAGAGTTATACATTATAACGCAATGTGTGTTTTCTATTAAAATCACATTTTTATTTGTATTCTTCTAACTTTCTGCTCAACGAAGAATTCTCCACTTGCTTCAGTAACCGCTAGATTACCTAAGATCAGCATCAGTTTGTTTAGATGTTCAGGTGAAGGTTCTGCACCCATTCCTTAAATGTTTTGCCATTTTCTTGCTAGTGTTAGGTGCTAATTTTAACTTTAGATGGTAAATGCCAATTTTAAGCAGGG
Source organism: Gobiocypris rarus (assembly GCA_023029165.1). NCBI lineage: Eukaryota > Metazoa > Chordata > Actinopteri > Cypriniformes > Gobionidae > Gobiocypris > Gobiocypris rarus. The sequence goes on from CM040935.1 coordinate 7,624,656, forward strand.
TCAATCAGTGTCAACTGAAAGAAATACATAAATGAAGAAGAAAGCCAACATATTAAATGTCATTGACTGAGTAATCCAATTTTCACCTTTTGGAGATGTGGAGCCAAATTACAGGGGGTTAAAAATGAGTTTAGAAAGATGGCAGCGTCATTATTTTATTTTTACACAGAGATCCTGGTAGCTCTGTTAATTTGAGCAATCTTTGTTGCATTATATGCCAACGATGACCATTCAAAAATGGGGAAAAGGCACTTCTTGTGTTTTTTGCTCCAAATTGACATGTCTGAAACTCAAGATCTAATAAAGATATCTTAATATCCTTTTAGATTCTGTTTCTTAACAAACTTTTCTTTTGGTATCTTCATTTTAAAGGCCTTATGTGGTTCATTCTCAGAGATATGGAGATCTCATTGTGGCTCCATGAGTAAATGTGTCAATTGTACACATTTTTAGTGGTCAAACCAAATGTGGGTCACTTTGCACAAAGCTGATGTTTGAACAAATAATGTTGAAACTAGAAATCTATCTTGTTTTCCCCAATTAACCCAATTTCTATCAACACTTTCACTTAAATCCATTTCTTGAATACTTTGCGCCCTCTTCTGATGAGTCACGAACACCACATTTGTGCTGAAATTAATCTCTCAGTTTTTACAATCTCTAATCTTGATGAAATCAATATTTACACAAAAGCCTTGATTCTAGGCCAAGCCTCGTATTACTGTGCAGCGTGAATCTTCTCTGTATGCTTTACAAATAATGTGCATGGTCACAAAGGAGAGGAATATGGGCCTTGGGCCCCATTGACTTATATAATATATATTTTTCTCGATACTATAGAAGTGAATGGGGACCAGATATTCTGTTTGGTTACCCATATTCTTCAAAATATAATCTTTTGTGTTCAGCAGAAGAAATACATTTATACAGGTTTATTCAGTATTTTATTCAGCGAGTTTTACAATCCACAAGTGTCAGTGTTAGATTAACATGCACAGAAATGATTAAAGACACAATCAGTGACAGAAAACACTCAATCAGTCTTAGAGTGAATGACAGAGACAGAGAAACATGTGGAGTTATCTAGTTCTACTAGATAATGACCCAGTGGCTGATTGTGACATGCATTTATTAACCTTAGAGTAAAAGGATTTGGATATTCAGGGGTTGACTTGATAGGTAGTGTAGAACTGTATTGTTCCTGCCTACCCTAGTGTACAAACAATATATTACAGTCCTCTTGTGGTTAAAATCAAGTTTTTGTATGTCTATGTGGTGTTTTTAATATGCTTAAAACAAACTCATCAGTCAACACCATTGCTGAGTTTTTTCTCCTAAAAACTGCAGTGAACCAAAGACACGGTTTGAAAACGCTGGTGTTTCTGATGTCACAAACTACCTTGTAACCAATCACGTCACTTTAGCATATCATTAAATATTCTCTGAAGCAGGGAGTCTCAAGAGAAGCAGGTTATCATGCTATATTTTACTGTTGATATGAAAAATTGGGCAGATTTGGACCACAAAACCAGTCATAAGGCTACATTTTTGGAAAAATAAGATTTCCATTGGTTTGTTAGGATAGGACAATATTTGGCAAATCTGGAATCTGAGGGTGGAAAAAAATATGATATCCGATATCTGGACATCTGACCTACGTCTAAATACGTAGCCTATATCCGATTCACCTTTGAATTCGAGGCCAGCACATGGTGAGGGCGACACATTTGGCTTATATAGCTTTTTAATGTTGTATTATGAAGCTGACGCGCTTGTTATGCACTTTTTTTATTGAGATGGAAACTTTATAAAGGAAAGAAATTTGCTAGAACACACAAACATTCAGGAGCTGGTTTTCAACCTGTGCCCGTGAGTTTTATAAAAAAATTATATATAAAACATATTTCTCAGCAACGAGGTGATAACTTTGCTGTAATTAAACCAACAAGCTACACTATTAAGGCATTAACTATTAAGGCTACTCTCTCTCTCTCTCTCTCTCTCTCTCTCTCTCTCTCTCTCTCTCTCTCATTCAAAAAAATAATTTCTCTTCAGATTTCTAGATCAAATATCTGTATAGGGCTTGATGGAATAACAAGAAAATGACTGTTTTTTTTCATCCGTTCGGTCAAGCGGCCATGACAGCTGTTATCTTGTCCATGCTGGCAAATAGCTAATCATGGCCACCCAACATGTATTACATAGATCATTTTAATAATATGGCTATTTAAAACCAGAGGGTCTGCCATGTGCATAGTGAAGTCTTCACGACAATCATTTTGGGCGGGAATTAATGTAAACACAGATATTGGATACCAGTCGTGTCTGAAGTGAATATAAACAGGCGGGCCAAAAAACTGGATATGGTCAAAAGATCAGATCTGTGAATTAAAACACAGTAAATGTAAACTGTGCATGTAAACAGCTCAAATGTCAAAGTAGCCGTGGGCTTTCCTGTGCTGCCGTCTCCTGGGGAGTTAACATCAGTGCATCTGACTCGTCTATCACTGACTGAAGGGCCATTCATCAATTGTTGATCCCAAATGTCTAATCATCTGTTCATTAGAGGCTTCAAGACTGTGAACTATGTGTGGCAGTATAAATTATCACTGTGCGTCCATTGAAAGAGAAAAGTTTTACCATTATTAATGAAGTGATTTGGAGCTGATATCTTATAGCAGCCTACAGTCAAATGCTTGAGTGAAGTGATATTCACATACAGTTGCAAGAAAAAGTATGTGAACCGCTTGCAGAATCTTTGAAAATAAGAATAATTTTAACAAAATAAGAGATCATATAAAATGCATGCTATTTTTAATAAATAAAAAAGTTTCAAACATTCACTGATGCTCCAGAAGGAAACACAACTTATTAAGAACCCCCCGGAAACTATTGAACAGGATCAAGGTAAATTGTACTTAATTTGTCTTCTGGGAAACATGTAAGTGTCTTCTGTTGCTTCTGAAGGGCAGTACTAATTAAAAAAAAGAAAGTAAAAAGTAATCCTTAACAAAATAAGGAAAACTTGGACATCTTCATCCTGTTCAAAAGTATTCCCCAACGGCTCTTAATGCGTCGTGTTTCCTTCTGGAGCATCAGTGAATATCTGAAGTTGTGTTTGAGTCCCTCAATTGTCATCAGATCTCACAATCATACAGTCTCTGCTGGAGAGGGTTAAAATATGCAGAAGATGCTGAAAACTGAAGGATTTAATGATTTTTCTGAAGAATATTGGGCAGTTTGACTGCTCAGGACAAACGAGACTCAACCATCACAAGACAAAAAAAACAGCAATTGATTATCCAGGGAACCACACACACACACACACACACACACACACACAAACAAAACCGTGGATCATCAGGGAACGACACACACACTTACACAAACACAGCCGTGGATCATCAAGGAACGACACAATGTTAAGAATCAAGGATTCATAAAAAGCCAAAAATTTTGTCTTGCGGACTATATGTCAATTTTCTTGTTCAGGACAGCACTAAATAAAAATAAGCTTGCATTTTGTATGATCTCTCTTATTTTGTTCAAATTAATCACATTTTCACAGATTCTGCAAGCGTTTCACATACTTTTTTCTTGCAACTGTATGTATCAGAGCTATTCTCTAGAGCGTTGTGATTTGAGTTTTAATACATTGACCTTCAGTCGCTCAGGTGAGAACCACTGCTCCAGCGGACTAAAATCCAAGAGAAATAGCTTTAGATTCAGATTCAAGAGGTTTGTTTGATCAGGCAAACATATTGACCTTTCCCCTTTGTTGTATATGTTTCACAGTCAGTCTCTGTTCGGCTTTATCCCTCTATCAGCTCAGGCCCACAATCCTCCTGTTTATACAACACTGGTCTATTTGAAGGTTTTGCTTCTGAGCATTGTTTGCTGGATTTGTTCGAGCTGAGTTTTTGTGCCCATGTTTTGAAATGAATGTCTGTCAGATCTCTGCATGAGCCAGTGCTATAGATGTGCTATGCTTGACAATATAGTATCATTTTCAAAGAAACCGCTTCTCATATAAAGGTAAAAAATTATAGTTTTTGCTTGATTTAAAAGCAGATTTTCTAAGCTAGTTAAAGAAAAGAAAAAAAGTCTTATCAAGGAATCTTTTTTGTTGAAGAATATCAGACAACATTGCTGAGATTTGTGTGCCATTGTGTGTCACAAACACATTTAATACTATAATAGTCAATAACCAGTTGCCATTAATTTAATGCAGGCATAGCTAATGCTACCAATCTGGTGCTCATTCTTGATACATAAGCTTTTTCAGTCTGGTAGTTTTGTCCCATGTGACACGGATTTACATAATCTGTTAAACATTTTCAGATTGATGTTTACGTTTTGGCGTGTCATCCATTTTCTCATAAATGTGTTGTTTACCCCTTGTTATATCCGGATGGGTTAACAACTTCAAAATTACCATTATAGTACACATTATTTTTGTATCTTGTCAAACATGTATTACGAATATCCCCAAATGTAGCACTGAACTAGAAGAATTAATTGAGAATAAAGAAGGTTTGATGCTTATTTATAGCTCTAATTGAATTGTCCACTGCCAGACGATCAAATCTTCTGAGTGATAGATGTGTTTTGTCTAAAACACATGCTGACCAATTGTATTTGGCCTCTATTGTTGTCAGCTGGACATAAAGTGTTGACAAGCGAACAAAGCAAAGGAGAAGACAGGCCAAAATATGGACCGATACTGGCATAAAGCTTGAGTGATTGGTTTGTATGTCTTACACAATAAATATTTAAGCCTGATTTTACATTAGGTTTATACATGTTTTGTTTTGTTATGTGTTACACACACGTTCTTCAAGTTTTTAGGTAAGAAATGTTTGATGTCTAACTTATGAAGTTAAGACCAGATCAGGAACACACACATATAAAGCATATTTAAAAATGTCATTGTGAATGTACATACATTTTTTATCATAATAAGGTATTCCTGTTGTCGCTGCCTAGCTCTGTAATGGTAACAACCAGGTTCAGGTTTAGGTTTCTTTATTTTATACCCGTAGGTAAATTAGGTTCCAGTGAACAAGTTCAGGCTGTTTCTCATACATATCATAGACAATACAACAGACAACACTAAAACATTATAAAGAACCCTTAGTACTGTTCATATGATTAATCACTACTGGGACAAAGCTGTTCTTATACCGTTTGGTTGTATCGTCGATTAAACAGAAGATGCTGGAACTTATAATACAGGGGTGATGCCTGTCATTTAAAATTGAAACACCCATTCGCTGGTTAATAGAGTCCCGGCCCTTAAGATAAATTCCACTACCAGGACACCATGAAAAGGACAAAATCAACAATGTTTTATCAATTTGAAATGTGAAGCTAATGAGGAATGTACATGCGGGTCTTTCATTGCTTCCTTCGCCAAGTGCGGTCCAAACGGCTTCATTATGACACACAAGTCTCCCTCCAAAGTCCACACTTCAAGGGAGCGAGTAGGGCTTAGGGATGCTCACTTCCCATTGGACTTTGCCCATCGTCATCAAATCCAATTTGCTTCAGTCTTGTCCATTTCAACTGATTGAGTCTTGCTTGTTCCATAGTTTAAACCATGTTCATACATTTGAACTGATTCAATTGAGTAGTTTTCACCGTGAACAGAGCAGGTTGAATAAATGGGATTATTTAAATCAAATGATACCATTATTTAACAGTGCATGTGTTCAAGTTTGTTCTTATTGCAACTGAACCTGTTTAATAGACGAGGGCATGTCATTGTCCATGCTGGCACGTGTTTCATTTCTTACTGCTTTCCAGCAAGTGACAAATGTGACCCTGGAGCTCAACACCATGTGTCTCACGGGTATATTTGTGGCAATTAGCATCAAAACATTGTATGGGTCTAAATTATCCATTTTTCTTTTATGCAAAAATCATTAGGGTATATTAAGATCATGTTCCATGAAGATATTTTGTAAATGTCATACCGCACATATATCAGAAATGTATTATTAGTTGCAATATGCTACTTATTTGGCTTACTTTGGACAACTTTAAAGGAGATTTTCTCAATATTTAGATTTTTTTGCACCTTCAGATTCCAAATTTGCCAAAATATTGTCCTATCCCAACAAACCATACATCAATAGAAAGCTTATTTATTCATCTTTCAGATGATCAATATCTCAACTTCAAAAAACTGACCCTTTGTTTTGTGGTCCAGGGTCTAAGCGAGTTTGATTGGGATCATCAATAGCCCTTAAGATCAAACAAAGGTTATGGGAAATGTTTTTTCCTCTCTTTAAATAGTCGATCATTTAGTTTTCTGGGGCCTATTGCACATAACTAGGATAAGGGATTAAGCCGGGATATTTTAGAGATCCTGGCTCAATTTATCCGCTAATATAGAGTTATCTTTCGTTATCATTCTTGGTGTGAGTGTACCTTCAGGGTAAGTTTACAAGACAATGGTGTACTAAATTTTGCATACAGATGACAATATCATCAAGATGGCTTAATCCCTTATCCTAATTTTGTGCAATAGGCCCCAGTTCTAACAATGCATTGTTTCTTTCCCCTGCTGGAGGAACGGACCTCTGATCTGTCAATGTGAGCACTAGATGGCACTGTGCTTCCATTGAAAAGACCTGCAGGGCCATATCTGAGTCGGATCACTGCTCTTGTCTTATTGACCATCTTATTAGAAGTCGTCCGCCTTTGAAGATCAAAGCTCCCGCATGGTCACTATCACCAGAGATAACGCCCCTGTCAACCTCAATAAAGCCTGAAGAGAAACTTCTACTAAGAGTTGCCCTTTTCAGGAATCTTCAGATCATGTGAACTTAGGTTGTTGGTGTGTAAAACGTTGAACTTCACAGTTTGTGCAATACACAGTTAATCATTTGGACGTGCATTTGTTTGGCTTGACAGAAGGCTGGAACGGCCGGTTTAGTGAAATGTGTGTGTGTGTGTGTGTGTGTGTGTGTGTGTGTGTGTGTGTGTGTGTATGTGCCCTGTAACCAAAAGACATGGAAACTTGGCAGATGTCAAACCTTCATTTGGGGCATCGCCAGATCTTTGTGAAGTTCAGGTCTGAAGTGACGCTCGTCATGCAGGTGAGCCGGGTCATGATTGGATGACAGTAATAGCTGCACTATAAATGCATCCTCTGTTTCTCACAGTGGAAATGTGTTGCATGCTGTGTGTGTGTGTTAGCCTACTGCTTTCACTGTTTACTATATCAGAAAACTGCAATTCAATCTTCTCCACATTCATAAGTGCAGAAATTGGGAGAATGATACTTGAGTTCTTGATCCGTTAATCCCAAATGTCAAACGAGTTTCTCTGAATGAGAGAGACAGGCTCATGTAGTGTTTTTCAGGAGGCCATTGTAAGTAAATACGAAAAGAAGCTCGGAGCACCGCATACTTGAACCTTGCCCAAATTTGCTTTCAACAAATCAGATTTGGTGTGATTTAAAATGCTTCGTTACGCAGGTTCCAGCCTTCAGGGATTACGAAAAACAGAACGAGCAGGGTGAAGTTCTTTGCAGCATTATCAGAGCTTTGCCATCAGTGTGAGTGTGTGTGTGTGTGTGTGTGTGTATATGTGTGTGTCCGAGCAACAAAACGGCCCCTATTGACCAATCGAAGCACAAGTTCTAGTGCCCGACTGGAGAGCTGCCAATCCGAGTCAGATGAGGGCGGTCGGTGTTTGGATGTGTGCCAGTGCGTTCGCGGCGTTCAATCAAAGCTTATCTCATATCGGAAGGCAAATACTATACTTTCAGATAATTGACTCGGTTCCTCATGTAGTTCTTCTCACTCTTTCCTCTAGATTGTACTTTTTCATTTCTCTGTGACGAGCGAAAACAAAATAACTGTAACATGCGAGTGAAGCTTCTGTGTTTGGCAGCTTCAAATCAAGTTGCTTTCATTGTGTGTGTGTGTTGAGGTGTGGTTAAGTTACTGTAGGCCAAAGCTCAGGTAGGCGTCTTGTCCTCCATACTGTTAGCTAATGTTTAAGACATTTCATTCCATATGCACACACTCCTTAACAATTATATCCTCGACAGTGTGTCCGAGGGTTGGCTCTAACACAACTGTGGCTTCGATACTAAATTGATACCATAGGTGACAGTAATACAGCATGAAAGACAGCTGAAATGAAAGCCAATATATTTAAAGAACACTGCATGAAACTCTCAGTGCTCCATATTCAGTATACTAGTTTGGATTAAAAAACAAAACAAAAAACAAGTTGCTTTCACATGTTCTTGTCTCTGACAGTGCTTCTAAATATTGGACTGGCTACCTGAAGATGCTCTCTATTTCTTACATTGGCTTTATGTCTAGCATTTCTTGTGAAACAAGCTGTCATGCATTGACAGTGAATGATCAACATTTACAACATTTATTAATCTTGTTTAATGTGTTTGGGTTCAAATTAATTTAATGCATAAAAGATTATTAAAGATTATTCAATTCTATAATATTTTTTAGGTTACCTAATGAGTGTTGACAAAAGTAGATATATTATAATGAAGTTATTCCCAATAACAATACAAATTGCATTGAAAACAGTTCAATGATTCATAATGCTCCGAAGCTTCAGGAAGCAGTGTTTTGAAATCACTATATAAGTTATTTCTTTTATTTTTTTTTGCGCACAAAAACTATTCTCGTCGCTTCATAAAATGATTGTAGAACCACTGTAGTGAGATGGACTTTGTAACGACGTCTTTAGTACCTTTTATGGGTCTTGAGAGAGGAAATTAAGTAGTTGTCAATGGAGGCCTTTCTGAGCCATCGGATTTCAACAAAAATCTCTTCATTTTTGTTCCAAAAATACACAGAAGTATTACGGGTGTCGAGCGACATGAGGGTAAGTAATTAATGAGACAATTTAATTTTTTTGGTGAACTAACCCTTTAATTCATTTGGGAAATGAACAGTAAGGCTGCATCCAAAATCACATGCTTCCCTACTATATAGTAGGCAAAAAACACTACAAAAGAAGTATGTGTGAAGTGAGGCAACTGACGCTGGTAGGTCACATGATAATGACAACAATAGCGAATGTAGTACGTCCGGGTTACATTCATACTTTTAGTGGTCGTGAAGTAATTACTTCTTTAGAATGAGTACTACTCGAGAGAGAATGTGATTTTGGACGCATCCTGTGATTTATCTGATTGATCCGTCTGGTTCCTCTGTTGTCACATTTGCTGGTTTCGCTTCAGTTTGTCGCTTAGCAGTGAATTTCTTCAGCACAGCAGCATATCAAAAACCAAAATGAGCAAAATCACTATATTGTATCATATGAAATATAATACATAACAGTATTTTGTCCAGTACCGTATACTGCGCACCCCTAGTATGTCCTAAAGGTGTACAGAAAACAAGTAAAAAAACCCAGAACCAAAAACCCAGAAGTTTTTATTATCTGTTGACCCAAAACGAGCGTTTAAGGACACAGAAGTGGATAGGAAATAGACTTAACTGTAAGTCAGAACTTTAAATCAAATGTTAAATCAAATATTTTTATATTTATTTATAATTTTACTTTCCAGAACGAGATGATTTGTCAGTTTCAGCTCACTTCTCAAGGCAATTTTGTAGAGATCACGCAAATACATGCTGTCAATGTTAATGGGATGGCAGCAGTTTTTTGGGGGGAGTTTTTTTAAGCAGGTGCTGCTGTAGCAGTCAGGCAGTTTTAATAGGATTAACACACACACACACACACACACACACACACACACACACACACACACACACACACACACACACACACACACAAAGTCTGACCCAACTCTCACACAGGCAGGGTTCCAGACTTCAACAAATGACTAATGACATGCAGGAACAAAATGACTTCCCAAAATAATTGCATTCAAATGTTCTGTAGCATAAAAAGTTACATTTTTCATGTATTAATCAGTTTTTGTATTGGCAGTGTGTTAAAACACTGGCGTTCACTCTAAAGCATACGTACATGAACTGGTGGCTAGACTTTAAATGATTCTGGAGAGTACAGTATGTAGTGAGGGGGGCTGTGAAGTCACTAAACCAAACCCTCCTGAAGAATTAATCTTTTTAAAAAGTCTTTGACCCATTTAACATTACCTCTGCGCTGGCCGTTTTATTAAAGCTGAGCTTGAGAACTGGCTGGTGTTCATGTAGTGATATAACTTTACCTCCTCACTGGCACCTGCGCAGAGACCAAACAGCTTTACGCTCCAGTCATGTAAGGAAGAGCGGCGTCCGCGGTTCTGGCCACTGAATCTGGACGAATGTGTCCGGGTACGACGCTCCCTCCGGTGGGTCTGCCGTGTATCCTGCCAGCTCAGAACCACGGCGCCGTGGTCGGGGCAGGGCTGAGAGCCGCGGGCCGTGCCCTGGCCGCTGTGTGAAATGGCTCTTAGATTGTGGAATAAAAAGCGAGTGTGAGAGCTATTGAGCGGGTGAGTAATGATGGTTCACTCTCTGTCCTGCCATCCTATCCACGTAAGCAGTCATCAGTCGCCATGGCCCGAGGGGCTGCAGGCCCTTTCCAGCTGAGCCAAGTTGGCCGTGCTGAAAACAGAAGGCTAATAGAGGCCACATGGTTGAGATCAGGAGATCAGGTGGAGGGAAAGTTCCTGTGACGTTTGGATTCAGTGTTGAAGGCTTGTACCATTTCTCTCAGGGCTTTTGTCTGCACTGACAGGGTGATACCTTCAGCCTGAAGGGGATCATATTGTGATAATGTCATACCAACTGTACATCATCCTGTTTATTACATGGAAACTTGCCCAATAAATGGATAAATGGATGTGAAGTGTTGAATTGAGCATTTATGTGAAAAGACAGAGAGTGGAAAGTGATACTAGAAGTATGAATATCAGTCTGGAATTTTCCTCCACATAATGGACTTCAATGGAAAGAAACGGTAGAAGGGACAAATCAATGCAGTTTCAAAGGAAGCGCTTCAGAGGCTCTGCATGATCCAAGCTGAGGAATAGGGTCTTATCTAGACAAACCATCAGACATTTTCAAGAAAAAATTACAATTTAAATACTTTTTAACCTCAAACACTCGACTTCAGTGACGGAGGTGGAAGTGCCGACCCAGTGTTAAAACGAACGTGCAAAGACTAAATCAAACGGCCTTTACAAAAATAAAGGTAAAACAATGATGATCGGATGTGTTTAAAGTATGGAGGAGAACATGAGATGGAGTTTTTCTGCACTGAAAAAGTCCATTATATGGAGGAAAATCCCGGAATGTTTTCCTCAAAAAATGTCATTTATTTTTAACTGAAGATAGAAAGAATTAATAAGTGAACTAATCCTTAAATGTCATTCTACATATATATTTCAATGCTGGATCACAAGACCCGGGCTGGTTGCATTTTTTCTATGCATTTCATGTGATGTTGCTGTGAAACGGCGCCGTGGACTCATTACAAATGCAGTCCTCGTGAGGTAAAGTGCATTCATAGCTCATGGCTTCTTGCAGGGATTGAAGCAGCATCTCTTCAGTAGTGAAGCCACAGTATCTCTTAGTTTTCTTCTTTCTGTGATTTATGAGCTCAGTGAAGCATTACAGCACATGTTCTCTTAATCAGATGAAGCTGTTGCTCTGTCTTAATCTGCTAATTGAGGTTTGGCTCAGAACTACAAACATGAATGAAGAGAACTACAAACATGGTGGCTAATCATGAGATTGACAGATAAGTAGGGTTTGAGTTATTAATATTAATGCGTATGGCTATTAACTGTTGTAACAAGGTTCTGTATAGTGAAGGAAGGATGAAGACCGGGTCGGCTTAATGGAGACTCTGGAAAACTTTATTCTCTCAGGTAGTTGTTCCAACAACAAATACATACATTCACAATAGCTCACACAACAGTATGCACACTCTACAGAGCTCTCAATCTAAGTCTCCCGTGCTGCCCAAGTATCCAGCTAGTCTCTCTCCCCTGCATGTCCTTCTCCTGGTGGCTTTATGCAGTCTCCACGCCCATTACTGGAACAAGACAGGTGTTAATTTTTTGAACTTGATCCGCTCGTCTCCCAACTCTCTATCCTGTCACAGACCTCACTAAACCATGTCATGTAGCTCTAATCTTTTCACTCCAAAATGTGATACGAAAGAAATGCTGAGTAGAATAAATGCAATGGGGTGTGTGTATATGATGCTTTCCATGCCAGTTTCTGGTGACATAATGGCCTGTTTCAAGACCCAAGCTTATGACATGGTCACTTAGAACAAGTGATGCTTGTCTTAACAAACATTTTAGGACCCTTGTGTGTTCTGGGGGTTTGTTGTGTAGTTACTAAGGTGTTCTCTGCTAAGGTGACTGCATAAAGCCACCGGCTAAAGTTTTCTCTGCAATCTGACGTCAAAAGAGCCTCTCTATGATATTCTGGTCTCCAGATATGGCCCAGATCCCTCCAGCAATATCAACAGAGGGAAAATATGGGATTCTTTTACCCATTTTCCATCTGTTAGGCAAACATGGGATCACACTTATATGTTGTGATAGTCATTTTTCTTAATTTGGTCTATTTGTGACTTTCTGTTATCTAATTTCTTCTGTTCCCTTTGTCTTACTGTGTTGTTATGTGCACTTTTGATGCTCTTGAGCTAAATTTAATATCCGTTACTTTTTTTCCCTCATGGGATGTTTTAACTTTTACTCCATGAAGGTCTTTATTTGTGTGATGTTTCGGTACTTTTCTCCAGCACTGAGATCCACAGATCTCAGTTTTCAGCAGTTGTTTGTGAGTGTATCACAGGTTATCACAAGTCATCTGTTTTACGTCTACCAGTTGAAATCGGGATTGATTACTGTAGACAATAAATTCCCAGTCTACTCTAACTATCATAAAATGACACGTTTGGCCTCAACATTAAAGCAAAGCCGCAAAAGCACTTTGAGACGACTGGATATTTGCGCAGCCATAAAACCATCACCGTATCACTCCGCAGATGAGACACTGTATCTCACATGTATCTCAGGGACAGTAAATCAGGGTCAAATTCTCTGAATTTCCAACAAACGCTCTGATTTTTTTTTGCTGTAGATAGTTTTTGACTTTTCAAACCCTTCAGTTCAGTGTATTGTGTGCAGGGGCCTGATTTATGAAGAGGCGTGTAGAATGCGGAAGGACAATCCTGTACAGGATGCAAACAACTGGATGCACGCATTTCGGAAACATTTGATTTCAATAGTTCACTTAAGACCTACTAACCCTAAACTTATAGTCATACTCATAATCTAATGAGAGTTAGCTGACATGTTACTTATAGTTAGGTAAAGATAAATTGTTATCCAATGATGATTATTTATAAAAAATACATAAAACACGCAGTTTCTCATATACACTCCTTGTTTAAAATTTTAATTCAGGTTCAAGAAAATGTCATATGATGTGACTCCCCAAAAACATTGTTTATTAATAAAATGTATTAACTTTATTTTCATTTATGCCCTCAAAAATATCTAATAGAGAGCTGTGACTTATGCTGTCTGATTTTGACTGATTAATTTGTTGATTTCTTTTAATAAATACTTGAGACCGTACAACCAAAACTGTTAGGGGTTAACAGTTTAGACCCAGAGACCAGTAGTGAAGAATGAAGACAAAGAGTCAGGAGTGCAATTAATTAAAGAAACATTTTACTGAAGAATAGTTTGCAGTTTCATCAGCAGAAGCCAGCTTCAAGTCTCACAAGGAGTTCGTAGGCCGCGCTTCCTCTTTACCGGTCTCGTCGTACCGTACATACAATTATCCCAACAGTTATACTGTTTTCAAGGTCTAGCCACGTCATTATTTCAAGGTGTATGATTCTGATTGGCTCAGAGAAAATGCACAGTCATGGTAAATTTCCACACAAGGGTAGATAGCAGAGCATATCTCACTAAACTAGGTAGACTAGTTGTCGCCCCATTACTAGATTTAGATCATTGTTGACCTCGGAGGTTGCAGAAAGGCATCTTCACGTCTGGTGTTGTGTGAAGAAAATGTCCATCTTCAATATTGGGCCTGCACAGATCATGCAACACACACACACAAAAGCTCCCCAGAATCACAGCTCTCACAAGGTTGGAGAGTCTTAACTACATATCAACAAAGCACTTCTCCAAAACATGCTGATAGCATGTGCTTTCTCTCAGTGAGAGGTACAGACAGTAGTACAGGCAATATTCATCTTGATTCTTTAGTGTTTCAGTAAAAGGAAATATATAATGAATAAAATAAAATAAAAATGAAAGACAAATACATATTTAATCTATGGAAGCCGGGCTAAGTGAGCAAACACTTTTACTGCACACCCAGCATGTTAGAGGTGTGTGATACCTCCAAAATCCAAACACTCAACTAGGGCTAAAACAATTCCTCGAGTAACTCGAGTTTTTCAGCAATAAAACTTTATTTTTCTAAAAAGAAAAGTTAGATCTTAATTTTAAGATACCTGTCTTATTTTCTCTTATATATTTAGTATTGCTCTTTAATAAAGAAAAAGTAATTATTATCCAATTACTCAATTAATCGATGGAATAAGCGGTAAAATACTCGATTTTAGGGCTGTAGCTATCGATTATTTTAATGTCAGTATTCTACTGTTTATTCCATCGATTAATCGAGTAATCGGATAATAATTACTTTTTCTTTATTAAGAAATGAGATGAGAACGAACGGTTCTTATGCAGAACCGATACTTATTTTGAAAAATACGGAATGGCGCAAAATTCCTGAGTTTCGGTTCGAAAAGCGGTTCTGGTGCAATGTGTATGCGAAGCGCTGGGAAAGCGTATCCTTATAATGGCGAGCGACAGTAACCTCATCATGAATATTAATTCGTTTGCCTGCGCTTCCAGAAGTGCAAACAATTAACGAGTGGTAGGCGCTATACTTGCGTTAACGTGCTGCGTTAACGTGAGACTCTTATCGAGGCGATAAAAAAATATCGCCGTTAATGCCTTCTCATAGTTGGAGTTGGGAGCTGGGTCTATACTGCACGCAAGCTATGATGACTTTCACAGTGATATTTTAGCGGATGTATGGCTACCTGGCGAATTGCACTGTTAGGAGCAAGAAGCGAGTCTTGAACCTGCGTGTATGCTGTGGGAATTACCACATCAGCGTGAAACGGCTGTCTTCGAACAGACGCACGCACCCGCCCGAACGTTCTAGTGCAGTGGCGTGACTGACATACTACAAGCAGAGCTGAATCTCATTTCTGCTGCGTCTTCGGTATTCTTTAGAGCATTTGCAGTACATCGCGGCAGATAGGCGCCAAGTGCCATTGCGTGCTGAAGCTTTGTGCTCGAACTAACGGTTCAAAAACAATAATATAAAAAGTTAGGTGAACAACGCTATTCATTCACCACCTCCTGCGCTCGGCGTCGTTTACCGGGTAGCGGGGGTAAACAGCTGCTGCTGATGGCCAGCACCTCGGTTTAGGGCCCAAAAATATAATATGAACACGTCAGTAGTAATAAACTAAAGACTATCAATATATATAGAAATATTATTTCCGTTTTTCAGATGTTAAACAATGTACCACGCCCACACCCTTAATGGAACTTTGGAGACGGTTAATCCGTTAATTTAGCGAGTAAAGGGAAAATGCGACAGAGAGAATAGATGAGTGCCACAGGGCTGTTACCAGATTTATAGTGAAAGGCTTACATCCTTTTTCCACCTTTAAGTCATCATGGTTTAGGCACAATTACATTTGTAATGCTGAATTACCATTTATTATTTACAAGTTCACTGAATAACTGAATTTCTATTAAACTAATATACAACTAACTAATAAATATAACTAATATATATATATAATATTTTTGCAAGAATGCTTTTAGTACTGTAATATATGTACAGTACAGGACTTTTGACATTGCCAACCTGTAAATGAATCAGAGATCATGTAATAAACACAAAAGGATTGTTTGAGTTGCGTATTATGCCTTTTCCTTTACCACTATTTGTTTAATAATTTTAATGGAACCGGAATCGGAACCGGAATCATTAGGCGGAATCGGAACCAGAACCGGAACCGGAAAATTTCTCACGATTCCCAACCCTATTAAAGAGCAATACTAAATATATAAGAGAAAATAAGACAGGTATCTTAAAATTAAGATCTAACTTTTCTTTTTAGAAAAAGTTTTATTGCTGAAATTGCATACATAATAACTGAAAATAACCCATTTTAATGCATTCAATTGCCACATTATAAAAATCTATTTCAAATTAGTTTAAAAAGTTCAGTCTAAAACTAAACCTACAACCAATAAACCAAAATAATATTAATATAAATAGCAATAATGCCTAAACATTGCATGTATGTTTAAAGCTTAACTTTAAAGTTTCAGCTTCAGTTCAGGCATGACAAGCCTTTACTGTCTTCTGAAGGCTGTGAGGCTTTTGTAAGAAGCAAAAAATATTGGACAGGAAGGAAACTTGAAATAAGAACAAGAGTACAGATGGTCATACTAGAGATGATCAGCTGTAACTTCACGAATCCGCTGTTAAAAACAAACCATCCATCCACCCGATCGTCATAAACTCAAATCCTCAGTGTAAGCGCGATGCTACCGTCACATTTTAGCTACACTGAAGTAGGCTGCTTTAAAACAAATCTTCTTTGGCGAAATTACACGTTTTAAATAACCCAAAGCGGGTTGACACCTCTATCACCTGCATAAGCGAGAGATGAGTTGTGTTTAATTCAGATAAAGAAGCCTACATCGCACATACAGATCTACACTTTGAGCTAATCATATTCATCACTGTAACACTGCTTGTTTAATTAAGTTAGTTGCTATAAATATTGTTCGTATCTCCTCAGCTGCAGCGCAAACTGCATAAATGAAGCCTAAATGTTCTGTGTCGTATCCTGAAGCTCAACACACAGTTGTCTTCATTTAAAAATAGCGAGACTAAATGATATTAGCAGTGCTGATGCCAGTCTCTCTCGCATTGCGGTCTTTGATCTCGCCATGAGCTAAAAAGCGAAAGTTAAAGACACATTCATTGTGTTTTACCGTGAAATGAGTTCCACGTCTTAATTAAAATCAACACATCAATGATTTCTCTCACCCACCCGCAATTTTTGGGATGTTTACCCACCTGAATCGCGGATTTAACCGCAATCCGCGCATACTCCGAGTCCTTATACACAAAAAAAATATTTCTGCAACATCCGTGTGTAGTTAAATGAACTAAGCGAGCATCGTGGCAGATGATTTTGCCTCGAGGATTTTTTCAATTCGAGTAACTCGAGTTACTCGAGGAATCGTTTCAGCCCTACTCGATTTCTAAAAGAATCAATAGCTACAGCCCTACACTCAACAACATGTTGCTATCACGTTAGTGTTGCACGATATACCGGTACTAGAAAAGTATTGCGATACCCTGCTATTACAAACGGTACGATATGGATTTTTATTAGTACGGTACTTTAGAAGGATTGCGTTAATAAGAGCTGTATTTATTTGTGTTGATGTGTGACAGCAGGAGTCAGGATGTGTGTGCAGAGCTCTGCTTCCACTGTTCACTAAACATTGGAAGCAGAAGAGTTAAATATATCTGCAGCGCATGACAAAAGCAACAGAAAACATATTGTTTGTAATTTGCATTTTTAGCTTATTTTTAAAAACAAAGGTAAAATAAAACAATTGCAATAAGAAGAAATGGTCAAAAACCAGGGCAGGATCATGCTGGCCAAGTGAGTTTTAGTTTAAAATAAAAATAAAACTATGAATAAATAGTTCTTTTGTCATATTCAATTACTTTTACTGGGTGTTTTTTTGACTGTGGTATCGATTTAGTATCGGTATCGAGGTATTTTAGTCTGGTATCGTATCGAAGTCATAATTTTGGTATCGTAAAAAACACTATATCACGTGTTTAGTGACACATCAAACATCTCTAGGCCAGACCCTAGGTCTGTCACATGCCTGTCCTGTCTTGTGTGCACATGTGGGTTTTGTTAGTGTGGCCATGTGCCTCTGTCATTGTCAGATCCCACCCCCTTGTTATCTCGTTATTGGTTTAATTTGCCCCACCTGTGTTTGCCTCATTCCCTGCTTGATTTCTCCCCTTTATAAGTTCCTGTGTGTTTGCAGTCCTTGTCGGATCGTTGTATTGTCTATGTCTCCCAGTTCCCCGTGATCGTTGTTGGTTTGTGTGAGTTATGTTTTGTTATTCTTATTATGTTTTTCCCCCTCGTGGGTTTTTGTTTTCAGTTTATGTTTTGTTTATAAATAAATCCCATTTCTACTGCACTTGAGTCCACGCCCCTGTTTGTCCCTCGTCTCACGTGACAAGGTCGCCACTCAAAGACCAAACACAAACTTTAGAAAACATAAGGACAAACAATCAGTGGCTCTATTGAGTAAAATCAACTGGAATTAATCATTAGAAATAGGAGGATAAATATTAATTAAGTCTTTGATTATGAATTTAATTAGGCTATTTAAAGGTATATTGAAGCAGCAGTGAATTCCAGAATTTATTCTTTCAGTCCCCCCTTAGTCCAATTTTGGGGTCCTCAGTGACCCCCACATTTTGGGCTACCAATTTAGGCCGCTACATCATTTCCATGTTCCCCCCTTGTCAGGTTATAATTTTGAAAAACAGAAAATATCCTCTTCAAAGGTTTAACTTCAACCATTATTCATTTTATTAATCTAGGATAATTTAGCTTTTATCATTGGCTTGAATGCTTATAGCACATATTCATCCTCAGAAGGACATACTAAATTAACACCCCATGTCATCATAAATACCCAAAATATATCATTCCAAATAGGTATTTGCAAATACACTCTTTCAAAATACAGACCTTTTTCATGTTCAATAATGATCTGTAATAAAAATTAACAAAAAGACTAATCCATCCAATTACATCCAGTCATAAAACATCCTTCAGTTTACAATCTACATACATGTACCATCTTAAATTACATCACATCCTCATTAATTTTTTCTTTCCTCAAACAGGTTCATAACATCCATTTCAATCCTTACTCCCTGATTTTTACTCAAGACCCTTCTTGTTAAAACTCCTTTCACTCATCATTTTTCCACATACTCAAACCTTTTTGTCAACTTTCTATTTCCATCAAATCCATTTTTCACTTATCATAGCCCACATCATTTTTAACTTAAATGAACATAACCATACAATTCTTAATGTTAAAAAAAAACTTTTCATCAAAATTAATAATCATCAATTTGTGTCATATTCAATCAGCTTGTTCATATCTTTATCTTGTGACATAATGCTTAACCATAGCCAATACCCAATTATTTATCAAATTCACTTTTCAGCTCATGTTATCACAAACAATCAAAATCAATCAATTATGATTTCCTTTAAAGTACATTTGTTCTCAATGTCTTTTTTGTTCATTAAAACTAAAATCTTAAACCTCTTAATTCATGTCATTTGGCAGTGATACTTATCATCAAATACTCACTAGCCTTACCCCAAAATTATTTATAATTTTACCAAGAACAAATTCTCGTAATCTCCCATAGTATTTTACTTTGTACTCTAAGTCATCATCAATTTCTTTAAAGCTGTTTTAAAACAATCTGTATTTTGAAAAGCATTCATAGTTCAATGTATATTAACCCTTATTTGTCTTCAGGTTTCATAAATTCTGTCAAAAGTTTTATTGTCACAACATCAATCTTTGGGCCATGTCTCTCTTGTTTTAACTTGCTTGTAATGTCCCTCTTTCAAAGTCTGCAGATGCGCCATGTGCTTATTATTATTTCTCTTATCTCTACTGCTCTGCAGAAACCAAAATATGACATATCAAAAGTCACTTGATTTTCCAACATTAATTGTAGTTCTCTATATAAATCACGTCATGCCTCCATTTAATGGAAGAAACACAAAATAAAATACATTATTTTTTAGAAGTTATCTCTTTGGTCGCCCTCCTGCCTTTCAGAAATATGAGGGAGTCTCTGGATAATTTGGATAGTGACTTCAGCCAATTTGTCACTTTGTCTCTGCCGTCAAGTCCATAAAATGAACCTTTATGACATTATTACATTTTAGACCCTCTGTTGAATTTAGAGAAGGGTTTTTAACCCATCATGGGCAGCAATCTCTAACTTTACAATTCCATTTTTAAAATTAATACTAATCCAGAGATTCATTAAAGTCAGCATCATAGATGACAAAAGTATTGTCATAATTACAAGTAATGTAATTATGACAATAATTACGTTATCGGTATCGATAACGGATATCGGATTGTATCGAGCTTTTGAGCTAGATACCAATCCACTTAAAAGCTCGTCCCGTGTTCAATTCTGGATCATCTTTTCACCAGATTCCTTCAGAATTATCAGTTTCTTTAAATGTTGTCATTTGACTTAACCCATCTGTGATGATAAACACTCACTCCAGAGGTTAATGACACCATACACTCCATCAGTACAGATTAGTTCCACAAACCAACTCATACAAAACATAAAGTGCAGTCATCAACGTACACACACACACACACACACACACACACACACACACATACAGGTTAGCATGACTTATAAGGACAATTTCTTCAAACCAGAAAAAAGGTGGTTTAGGGGACTATGACTTCCTTTTATGCTAGAGCTTTCAAATAAAAATGAAAATGCTTTAAAAAATCCTGGGTTCAAAACACAAACTTTATTATTTATTTAAACTTTATAAAACATGATACATGGCACCCTGATTTTTGCTGACTTACAAGGGCGTGTGTCCTAGAAGACAAAAAACAGCATTATGAGGACAATTGGTTTACAAGAACTATGTGATGTCACAATGACATCACAGTTCATTAGCATATACAACGAAACATGACTACACACTGCACTGCAAAGACATATGGGTTTACTGGGTCTGTGAGATGTCTTTGACACAAGCGTTAATGATCACTACACAAAAGCGAAGCCAGAAAGGTTTGTACTCTGATATCACCCATGAAACCAAAAGCGGGCCTTTAGCTTTAAGGTTAATTGTTTGGATTATATTATATATGCTGGGTTCAATCCTTTTGTTGGGCGGTTTTCACTATGACTATGTTTTTGGTCACTCACTGCAGAGTTAGTTTCACTGACAGTAGTAATAGTGCTCCCCATCACAAACATGTCCAGCTAATGGGTCACATAACCCACCACTATCAAATCTTTACAGAGAGAAAGAGAGCAATGCACCCATATCAACGTCACCGAGTGTAATGCCATGACGCATGCCTTCTACAGATGCCACTGCCACAGGTGCAGTACATTCCCAAATAAATCTAATTAAACTAAATTAACCATATAGACTAAATTACTGATCTAATTACAGATATAGCGCACATTGTCACTGTATGATAACTGAAATATATTCTGTTGCATTATTTTACTGTTTAACACTGTGAAGCTGCTTTGAAACAATCTGCATTGTTAAAAGCGCTATAAAACTAAAGCTGACTTGACTTCATACCAAAGTGAAGCCTTTAATGTCAGAATGAGGAGATGACACAAGCTACAGCTGCTTTTCGTACACTTTGCAAACACGAATATTATCACAGAGCAGGGTGTCCAAACTCGGTTCTGGAGGGCCACTGTCCTGTCCTGCAGAGTTCAGCTCCATCTTGCCTCAACACTCCTGCCTGGAGGCTTCTAGTATGCCTTGATTAGCTGATTTATCTGTGTTTAACAGCGTTTGAAGCTTAACTCTGCAGGACAGGACAGTGGCCCTCCAGAACCGAGTTTGGACACCCCTGGTGTCTAATCAGAAGACTGGATTAAACCACTCCATTCATATGGATTTAATTTACCATCTCTTTATGAACGTTTTGAAACCTTAAGAGTTTTGGTTGAACAGACTTTCAATGGAGGGACAGAAATCTCTCAGATTTCATAAAAAATATCTTCATTTGTGTGCTAAAGATGAATGAAAGTGTTATGGGTTTGAAACGACATGAGGAGAGTAAATTATATTTTTGGGTGAATTAACCCTTTAAAATATTCAAACCATTAGAGTGATACCGTATTAGTGCTACAGTGGTTGGATTAGGACTGGTATCATGTGATTGCCTCCGGATCTTCTTTGCAAGTTTTCAACAGCTGGTATAGTAGGATTTTACTGAAACATCCTCGCTGGCTATAAAGAAACAATACCTCCCCTTCATTAAAGAGGCTTCTGAGAGGTGGCAAATAAGCAGTTGAGGTAAAAAAAAAAAACTCACAAGTTTTAACCCTGTTAATGTTTTGAATTTAATATTTTGAAGAGCTTTAAAACAGTCAATGTGAACAGCAATACAATTTGGTTATCTTGCCACGATGCAGATATCTGAACCATCAACTACAGTTAATGCATGTCAGATAAAACAAAATGCCCAATCACAGCAGCCACTTCTGCTTCTCCTTCATATCAGTCAGTGTTCCCACGATGTTCAGCACTTCCAGTCACTAAAAACAAGAAAGCATTGCAGTGTGAAATGTTTAATATTTAAAAAATGTTTACATAAATGGTTACAATTTTCACAAAAATCAACTACAATCAACATGATAACTGTTTTACCTCAACAGAGCCAAGGCTGAACTTTTAAAGATTTTTAAATGACACAGAGGACATAATGCATTACAGGATTCAGAGGGAAGCGCAGCGCTGAGTTTATTTACACGTGCAGCTCATGATATAGTCTCTGAACAGCTCAGCTCATTTACTGTGAATCCAGCTGAAAACACAGGATCGTAAGCTGCCCGCATGTCCAGCAACAGTACTCTAACCATCAGCACATATTTATTAGCTGACAATCAGATACAAATAAAAGATTGATATGTAACATTTAAATCAATTATTAAATTGTATTAGTAATATTTGTAGATTAACTTCTTTATTTCAGGAATAATCAGAATAGACTATTTTTTTAAAGATGCTTCAGCTCTATTTTTTCTACAGTATAATGTTATCCGATCACTGCACTCGAACTGGGTTTGACAATCATCTGAGATAATCACACTGCAGTGATCTGTGATCGTACAGACCAGGGCCTTCATTTATCAGCGCTGCGTACACACAGATCTGTGCGTAAGAGCGGCTTTCACGCAAAGTCTGGGATCTAACAACTTGTACAACTGAGCATGCTTACGCAGAAGAGAATCTAGTGGTAGAACAGCGACACTACACATTAAAAGCATTTAAGAGTGTCACAGTTTGCATTAACCAAATCACATATGTCCTGTATTTCCTTTAATAACAAAACACTCAATTTAACATTTTTGTAGTTTTAAACATGATGTGTAATTGGTGTCAAACCCTATAAAGACAGCTGCATTATTTTATAGTATTCTATACAGTGATAAAGTCTATGTCAATCAGAACTGCATACTTTATCATTATGAAAATACCGAAAGGCTTAAAAATCAAATACAATATATATTGATGCAGTCGTGTTTATTGTCTTCGTTTAAATCAGCCAAAGCGTTTCTATATCTTCTTTTTATTCAGCCTAGTGAGCCTACGGTGGTAGCTTCACATTAGGGATTTCCTGAAAGCAATGACTTCTCTGAGGCGTATGTGGCGTTTCCACTCGAGGCACCCTCTGGCTTCAAGGATGAATGAAACTTTTGGTTTACAGAAAAGAAAAATAAGGCTTCTTTTCTAATAAATTTATATGACAATCCACATGTTTTTCTTCAATGTACTGGGGTTTTCACACAGTGGGCGCATAAGGGCTCATATTTCATATTAAAGACATAGACTTTAAGAAATTGATACCACAGATAAAAAGCACATAATCTTATAATAATATATACAGTGGAGTGCGGAAAGTATTCAGAATTTCAATTTTCACTCTGTTATCGCAGCCAATTGCTAAAATCATTTAAGTTAATTTTTTTATCTCATTAATGTTCACACAGCACCCCATATTGACAGGAAAACACAGAATTGTTGACTTTTTTACAGATTTATCAAAAAAGAAAAACTGAAATATCACATGGGTCAGTTAATAGCGTGTGGTGTCAGGTTAGTAAATAAAGACTAAATGACAGCTTCTGATATATTTATATAGCGATTTATTTAATCGCTTGCTGGTGTACCTTTGTATTATGTGTCATAGTCCAGTGAAGGCGCGTTTAGGGTGGGTTTTACAGGAGTGATTGCATGATTTTGGCCTCTGTGCTTGCTCTGGCCAGTGGAAAGCGGCTAAAGAAGGCTTAAAGGCTCTGTCGTTTCAAAGAATAGCACAACGGCAAGCACGTTGAAGAATGTTTTAAGGTTTGTGTAAAGATGATGGCAGAAAAAGACTGTACATTCGCGAGAGATGGACGTATGCGCATTACTTAGAGTTTGTCAGAGATAAGGATGAGCGTAGGCTAATAGTCAAATGCAACCTTTGTCTAAAATCAAAAGAACCATCGATGTCGTGCAATAGCACTAGCAATAAAAACAATTAATAAAAAACATCTCTGGCACTTTGTGCATGACGTTTTTGTGTTGTGAACCTCTTGAATTCCAAGAGAATAAAATAATGACAACAATAAGAAAATATGTGCATCTTGTCTTAACATTAGAGTTTACATGCCTTTCTGCTGTGTCTATGAACAGACCCAAGCTATTCCCAGATATTGCCAGATAATCACTTTAGGTAACACTTTATTTTGATGGTCCCTTTTGAGCATTCTGTTGACTATAAGTAACGTTGCACCTACATGTCAACTAACTCTCATTAGAGTATTAATAGACTGTCTGCTTAATATCTGCTAACACTTTATTCCAATGGTCTTTCAACAGACATTCTACTGACTATAAGTAATGTTGCAACTACATGTCAACTTATTCTAACCCTAACCCTACCAGTCTACTTAAACTCTACTAACACTCTAATGATATTCAGTGGACATGTAGGTGCAACGCTACTTATAGTCAACAGAATATGTTAAAGGGACCATCAAAATAAAGTGAAACCTCACTTTACTCTACTATACTTAAGTTATAACCGAACTGGATCGTTAGTGATTCTGTCTGTCATCCTTTCTTGCATTGTCTTGAGCCTTCACTTTTGCCCATGATACGCTATATTGTTATCCTGGATAGCCCAGTCATTCTGCTCCATCATATCGCCTCTACTGGATGTGAAATGCTCTAGCACATTTGGTCATTTATAAAGTTAAGTTCTACTTCTGTAGTTATTTTGGTGAAAGTAACTCAAAAGTAATACAGGAGTAATGTAACGCATTACAATTGAGACAGTAATATTTTAATGTAAATAATTACTTTTAAATAGCAGTAACAAGTAATCTATAATGTGTTACAGTTTGGAAGTAACTAGCACAACATAGCCCCTTATCGTCCACTGTGTGAAAAAAAACCCAGTACATTGAAGAAAAACATGTGGATTGTCATATAAATTTATTAGAAAAGAAGCCTTATTTTTCTTTTCTGTAAACCAAAGTTTCATTCATCCTTGAAGCCAGAGGGTGCCCTCAGTGGAAACGCCACATACATACGCCTCAGAGAAGTCATTGCTTTCAGGAAATCCCTAATGTGAAGCTACCACCGTAGGCTCACTGGGCTGAATAAAAAGAAGATATAGAAAGCGCTTTGGCTGTGAAAGCGAAGACAATAAACACGACTGCATCAATATATATTGTATTTGATTTTTAAGCCTTTCGGGTATTTTCATAATGATAAAGTATGCAGTTCTGATTGACATAGACTTTATCACTGTATAGAATACTATAAAATAATGCATCGTTGGCCTCATTTGATGAGAAGAAGCCACATCAGCTCACAAACACTTGACTGGCGATATGAAGTGAGTTATAAAACATGTTATTAAAAGTTGTATTTTGTTGGGCAACAGGTTTAGGAATGCTTTGCATTACTAGTTTGTGAAGATGTTTGATGCGTGTTGCTTTTTTAAGCTTGCAGTTTACTCCTGATCACAGAGCCGCACTTCACGGACATACTAGAAATTAATGAGGATAAAACCTTTTTTAGACCTGACTAAATGAAATTTAAGACCTCGGATGAAAATCTGGCTGTTTTTAAATTTACAGTTCAGAATTTTAGACATTAAGACCCTCAGAACCCTGTGTAATGAATGAATATAATATACAAGTTTCACTTTTTGAATGGAATTACTGAAATAAATCAACTTTTGATGATATTCTAATTATATGATCAGCACCTGTATGGTTGATTGGAGGCGTTTCGAATGCTAATGACCATGAATGAGCATGGCGTGGGATTTATCAACATTGATTGCTTACTCATGTGCCTAAGAACTGTGTGCGTGTTTGATAAATACAGATTTTATTGTACTTAGGCCCATTCTAAATTAACAATATATAGAACCTTTTCTATGACCTGTTGATAAATAAGGGCCCAGGACCCATAGATCAGAACACATGTGATTTGAGGATTAATTGCATAGTTTGCAACCAAAAGTCCAGTGCTCATATACTGTAAAAAAAAAAAAACTGGCTTAAACACTAATGTATCTTAGAAAATAACACAATACCTGTTCTGACCTTGGTTCTGTACGGTGTAAATGTCTCAGTGGAGGCAACATCTGTGTTCATCTGTAAAGGAGAGAATGAAAAGAAACACTGCTGTAAGACACTCGCTGGAGCTGAATAAGCTGCTAAATAAAAGACTAAATCTAGACATGTAGTTTTGAAACAAACTGAATAAACATGGGTCACTCTGAAGTCATTCTGTTCCCTATATAAATAATACACTAGGGTTAGGCGATGTCCCTAAATTGGCAGATGTTTACAGTAAAATCATGGAGGGTCTGAAATTGTCATCGTGGGTGCATGTCCACTGTGAGAGACAAAATCTATTAAAAAAATTCAGAAATCACAATATATGATTTTTAACTATTTATTTGTATGATACAGCTGCAAATAAATATAAAGATTTTTTTTTTAGATTATGTCTCTCACAGTGGACATCACCTCAATGACAATTTCAGAGCCCTCCATGATTTCTAAGTGGGAGAACTTGCAAAATATTCAAATACTTATTTTCCTCACTGTATGTATATATATATATATATATATATATATATATATATATATATATATATATATATATATATATATATATATATATATATATATATATATATATATATATATATATATATAACAAGAACTAATACTACAACTAAGAGACAAATGTGTACAAAGTTGCTCAAGTCAGGATTAGTCTAAAGATGCGTGTTAAACTCACAGCACATGCAGTGATGCAGAACCGCTCTGAGGCGCCACTCGAGCTGCTCACGTGAACAGTGCGCTTTGCTTACCTATTTATTTTCGTTCGAATTGTTTCGTTTAAGCGTAGACATTTCAAGCTTTCTATACACATATGTCTCATGTCTGTGAGGCAAGTATCCTGCTGAGTTTTAGTTTATTTATGATACATGTTCAAGAGCAATTGTGATCGCTCCGCGCCTTCTTGTCACTAATATAGTCTGCTATAGTCTATTTGCTTCTTATTTATTAAATCCAGGCAATTGGCTGATGAAACATAAATTAAAATTAAGATACAATTTACTTTAAAGAAAGACTTTCTACAAATCAAAACTTATTATTAAACAAAATATAATAACCACCAAAATCATTCTGACCCACGTGCATCTTTGTACTTCTCATAATCAGATGATATTTAAAAATAACAATATAATATTTAAACATAAATATGAAACAAAATTCATTGTTTAATTTCTACACCCCAAAAAAAAAAAGAAAAAGTGGGCTCCCCCAAAGGCCATGGTATAGTTCGAACACTGTCAATAACTGTAAAGAAACTCTAAATATAAGTGTTATTGACATTATGCCAGAGCTGCCTTGGTCTGTGATATTTGTTCACTGTAATATAGGCATTATTGCTATTTTTATATTAATATCATTTTGGTTTATTGGTTGTAGGTTTAGTTTTAGACTGAACTATGTTTTCCTTTTAAAGTAATTTGAAATAGATTTTTATAATGTGGCAATTGAATGCTTTAAAATGGGTTATTTTCACAGTTATTAATGTATGCAATTTCAGCAGTATACTTTATTTTTCTAAAAAGAAAACAAATTAGATGTTAATTTTAAGATACCGGTCTCATTTTCTCTTATATATTTAGTATTGCTCTTTAATAAAGAAAAAAGTAATTATCCGATTACTCGATTAATCGATGGAATAATCGGTAGAATACTCGATTACTAAAAGAATCGATAGCTACAGCCCTAACTCATTCACTACAGTGTTCTGGTAAACCGTCCTGTCCTCTCAATGCTGTGTGTTTTCAGGTTCACACACACTCATGTCTTGTGTTTCCTCTATAACTCATACACTACAGTGTTCTGGTAAACCGTCCTGTCCTCTCAATGCTGTGTGTTTTCAGGTTCACACACACTCATGTCTTGTGTTTCCTCTATAACTCATACACTACAGTGTAGGGCTGGGATAGTTACCGCATTACATGATCTTCATATATTTTGCTAGAATAACTAGCATGTTCACTTTATCGTGATGGCGGCGATATCGTTGTTTTTAATTGTATAAAAGATATAATTTACTATACTCTGTATTTTATCTCTTTACATAAATACTATTTTCTACTTAAAATGATAATTCCGTTATTTTACTAAACCAAATAAGGACTCGTAGGTTGCGTGAGGGGAAAAAGTAGCTTGCTTCCACATAAGAGGAGTTGTGCTCTTTTTATTTTAATATCTCCTTACATAAATACTATTTTCTACTTAAAACTATAATTTCTTTATTGACCCAGTGTTTTATGCGTGAGCGCTGTTTTTCGTGATTATTACCACAGGAGTGAAGCACAAAGCTTTGTTTACAAGGGAAATACATTCGCAGATGTTACATCGTAGCCATGAAAACACAGGCTATTCACGCGAATGACAGAGGAGGCTGAGCCCAATTTAAGATCTGCCAGCTTTTTAATTCTGTTTTGCGATCTGGTCACCCAATATTCCCATTTCCGTGAATTTTAATAATAGGCCTAACGTTAGTCCATTTTATTCCACTGGACATCTCGTTTCTTTACCTAAATCTTCACTCGCGTCGCACTCATTTTTGCAGGAATTATAAGCGTTTCTTCCTTTCGTTTGCTTTAGTCTATTATACCCATTCAAATCTTTTACTGTGGTAAAGTAGAAAAACACTGTAGGACGAAATTTGATATAACACAGTTTGTGATTGTTATTAGGCAGCGTCAAGTTTATTTGACACCCAGCGATGTTGCTTTGGTTTTCTCTAGCAGTGCATAGCCTAATCAAACATATGTAGCCTAAATGTCTTGACCCTGTGGGCGATAACATTAGCTCTTCAGGCGTTAGACAACAAGTGTTGCTTTGCATCATCAGGAGAAACATGAGGGCGAAGATATTCGAGTCTATCCAGCTCGTGTCATCTCAAAGCGCAGGCGGCGTATAGCGCATCTCTGCGGGAAATAGGCTATGAAACAAATCTTTTTTAAACAAATATTTAATTTTCTTATATTCTTAAGATTACCATTATTTACTGATAATCATTTAAATGTTTTACAGGCTGTAGTGTGTTGTTTCACGGAAAATAAACATGCATGCTTATGAAATGCTCAAACATCCATTTCATATTTCAAATTGTAGGCTAGACTACAGTATTTAAAATAGCATATATGCATAGTTATACTTTCAATTTAATCTACAGAGCCAAGTTTTTAGTTTAACTATAGAAGAGGATTATTGTGTGTCGCACTCAATACAAGACTCACAACAGGGGGCGTGGCTTCACGATCGTGGCGCTCCATCCTGATGGATGGGGTCTGTTTGGGGTTTAAAGCGGTTTACTGCTGAACGCGGGAATTTCTTGCTTTTCAACCGCGGTAAGAAAAAATCCATACCGTCCCAGCCCTACTACAGTGTTCTAGTAAACCGTCCTGTCCTCTCAATGCTGTGTGTTTTCAGGTTCACACACACTCATGTCTTGTGTTTCCTCTATAACTCATACACTACAGTGTTCTAGTAAACCGTCCTGTCCTCTCAATGCTGTGTGTTTTCAGGTTCACACACACGCATGTCTTGTGTTTCATACACTACAGTGTTCTAGTAAACCGTCCTGTCCTCTCAATGCTGTGTGTTTTCTGGTTCACACACACTCATGTCTTGTGTTTCCTCTATAACTCTTACACTACAGTGTTCTAGTAAACCGTCCTGTCCTCTCAATGCTGTGTGTTTTGAGGTTCACACACACTCATGTCTTGTGTTTCCTCTATAACTCTTACACTACAGTGTTCTGGTCGTCCTGTCCTCTCAATGCTGTGTGTTTTCTGGTTCACACACACTCATGTCTTGTGTTTCCTCTATAACTCTTACACTACAGTGTTCTGGTAAACCGTCCTGTCCTCTCAATGCTGTGTGTTTTCTGGTTCACACACACTCATGTCTTGTGTTTCCTCTATAACTCATACACTACAGTGTTCTGGTAAACTCCTGTCCTCTCAATGCTGTGTGTTTTCTGGTTCACACACACTCATGTCTTGTGTTTCCTCTATAACTCTTACACTACAGTGTTCTAGTAAACCGTCCTGTCCTCTCAATGCTGTGTGTTTTGAGGTTCACACACACTCATGTCTTGTGTTTCCTCTATAACTCTTACACTACAGTGTTCTGGTAAACCGTCCTGTCCTCTCAATGCTGTGTGTTTTCTGGTTCACACACACTCATGTCTTGTGTTTCCTCTATAACTCATACACTACAGTGTTCTAGTAAACTGCGGTGACTTGGCAGTTGACAATGGCTGTCTCGATATAGAGCGGTCATCTGCTCATGTGGACACAGTGGTTAGTTGAGTATTAGTAGATGAACCAAATCATTTTAACAGGACGGTCCGGATGCTGTACTCCAGCGCCGAGTTGTGCCTTTTTGCTTTCCGTCAACATCACGGTATCAATGTTTAGAAAACACATTTTGTTTTATATTTGTGAATAGATTCAGAATCGTCCATGTCCGCATCGCGATGCATCTAAGAATCAATCGACACCCGTACTGCGGTGAAACAGTATGCTATTTTTATTTACCCGCCATAGTGGCGGTAGGGATGGAAATTAGCACCCGCCACCAGCCAAATGCGGGTGATTTTGCCATGGTGCCTTAAACTTTGCTGATCTGCGTCTCGAAGAGATGATGTCACACGGAGGGAGGCATGACCATGTCAGCTGAACACATCCCAGTTTCTTGACTCCACCCCCATGTCAAAACAGTGCCACAAAGACACGCACAGAAAAGTGAAGCGCACAGGAAAGCGGTATCGCAAGCACACTGTAGCAGCTGCGCAGAATAAAAGTTGTGTTGCAAGTGAAACAATTTTATTTTCCTTTTCCTTTTCTCTCTCTCTACTTTATTTTTATTTTGCAATACTTTATTTTTGTTTGCAACACTTTTTATTTTGCAATACTTTATTCTTTTGCAAAACTATGTGGCATGATATTAACTCCATACTTAAACAATGTGGCCACAGTCTAATTAAATTATTAAAATATGTTGAAGGGTGGGAGCGAATCGTTAATTCGTTATGCAATCATCACATCACTATCAGTATAACCAAAACCTATAGCCAACACAATATGAATTGAGCGTTTTTAATAGACAGCATTTCCCGCAGTTTTGGTGTACTTAAATTTAGAATGCTTGTTTCTTTTATTAACGCCAGTAAACAATCCGGTACTTTGATACGCTTTTGTTCAGTGCATTTCATCTGTGTGTGCTTTTCATGCATGATCATCCAGATGTTTTGTGAAGTTCTACATGCATTTCTTCTTGTGTGTGTTTGTTTAATGTGCCTGCATGTTTTGCAACAGCGAATGTTCACGTAAATATATAACACAAATCAAATATACTTTTTCAGTTATTTCACTTTATAGGCAAGTTTGCCAAAGGGCTGGCATATTTTTTAATTGATAAAGTTAATCTAATGCATTTAAATGAATAAAAAGCAGTGAGCGGTTCATGAGCAAAGCGTTTGCTTGGGCTGTGGCGATTGAGTGGGCGTGCTGGCATAGAGCGGAATATTGAGCGAGCGTCACACCGCTCACATACTCTGGTTCACACACACTCATGTCTTGTGTTTCCTCTATAACTCATACACTACAGTGTTCTGGTAAACCGTCCTGTCCTCTCAATGCTGTGTGTTTTCTGGTTCACACACACTCATGTCTTGTGTTTCCTCTATAACTCATACACTACAGTGTTCTAGTAAACCATCCTGTCCTCTCAATGCTGTGTGTTTTCAGGTTCACACACACTCATGTCTTGTGTTTCCTCTATAACTCATACACTACAGTGTTCTAGTAAACTGCGGTGACTTGGCAGTTGACAATGGCTGTCTCGATATAGAGCGGTCATCTGCTCATGTGGACACAGTGGCCGTCCTGAGGAGAGATCAAACGTGGGATGCTCATACATGTGTCAGCGAGCTATGGATGGGCGAGCACATTCCAGTGAAGGCGGTAAAGAGAGCAGTGTGTGTCTGTGAAGGCGAGCTGTGAGGCGCAGATGACTCTAATTCACGCATGTAGCCTAGTAGATATAATCTAATGTTAGTTTTAAAGCACTGAATCTTAGCATTTTTAAATCGATTATCGACCTAAATCAGCGGTTCACGATTCAAAAATACATGTTTCAAGATCGATGCATATGCATCGTCAGGATTGTAATCAATGCATCGAGAAAACGAGTG
This sequence comes from Gobiocypris rarus, assembly GCA_023029165.1. Classification (NCBI taxonomy): domain Eukaryota; kingdom Metazoa; phylum Chordata; class Actinopteri; order Cypriniformes; family Gobionidae; genus Gobiocypris; species Gobiocypris rarus. The sequence goes on from CM040935.1 coordinate 7,657,383, forward strand.
AATCGAGTGAATAAAACTTTTGGCTTGTACTGTCATATATTATACCTATTTTTAAGCAATTTTTGCTTCTGATGCCCATACAACTACCGATAAAATAAAAAACACTGTATATCAGACGTTATGCATGTTAATTTAATTGTTTCTACTGCGCGTGTACTAGGGATGGGCAACAGTGGTCGAGTACTCGAACGTGACAGCGACGATCGATCATGAAAACGATGATCGTCCTGACTTTAAAAAATATATTTAATAAAATATATCTATTTTTCTGATTGTGTATTGTGTCATTTTGGCGTAACTGAGGTCTGGTTGGTTAGCATTAGAAAACATGCCTTCCAGACCGGCGAAATAAAGTGAAACTGAAGCGCGCGCTGCAGTGATGCCTGAAGTCCCTGTGATCACGAAATACAGTGCAAGATGTGCAGCGCCAATCTGTCATATAGCATTATAATGACAACACGGTTGTAATAAAATGTTGTAAATACTCTGTGCTTTAGTTCCCCGTGTATCAGCTGATCAAGGAAATCCACAATGAAAAGGCTACATCTAGCAAAGCGCTGCCGTTATGAAAATGTGCCCGACATGGTCGACTCTGGGTTATTCAGGCGGTCATAATCTTTTAAATAGGCTATTTCTTTTTCAAAATCATTGATGATGTTAATAATGCAGCAGTGGTGTTTTGCTCTCGTGTTTTTTAACAGTAGACCTGCTTTAGTTGTTTCTCATTATGGATTCGCACAGTGAAGTCTGTATCACTTCATGAAAAATAAAATGATGTGCAGCGCAAATCTGTCATGTACATAGCATTATAAAGAGAACACGATTGTTGGCCTTATAGTGTTGTAAATGCTCTGTGCTTTCGTTGCCCCATGTATCGTTGTTGTTAAGAGAAAAGTGCTTTCAAAATGAGTTTCCCTTTCAAACCATAGCCTGTAGAATATGGCCAAGTTCATGTGCACATTTGCGTCAGATGTAAATTGTAATCGGCTTATATCTGATTAAACTAATACAGGATGCGTTTGGTTAAGTTTATTAAACCGCTATCAAAGCTCTGCAGGGTGTATTCACAGTTTCAGCTCAAACACAATGCCCGATGTTATTGACTGGGTTATTTGAGACAGTTATTTTGTTTTTAGATGTTTCTTTTTCAAAGACATTTATGCATCATAATCTAGCAGTTATTTATAGTTAGTTATCTAGCAGTTATTTTTTATAGTCATATGTTCATGTTTTCATAGACATGTCAACATTAATTTTTTCAGTCTTAAAATAGTTTCATATCTCCATGACGGAGACGCTCCGCCCCCCGCACAAGCCCCGCCCACAAGTACTCGTTTTTGAAACCTATCGATGATCGAAATGAGAAATTGACCAAAATTCCCATCCCTAGCTGTACCTGTACTGTTCACAGCAAAATATGTATGGACCATGATCTGTTGGCACTGGAATCTGATATTGGCTACATTTAAAACAACAATGTGAACAGCTGTACCAAAAAATCTGATCTGAGCAGCAGTGTTAATTTTGACAGCCATTTCCGATTTAGTCTTAGTCACATTTTAATCATTTTGTCTTTCATAGTTTTAGTCTAGTTTTAGTCGATGAAAAGTAACTGCATTTTTTGTCAAGTTTTAGTCATTATTTTTAGTCAAACTGCCGTTACCAACATTATTTTTGGTAGCTTTTTATATCTAGTCTTTAGACAAAAATGGTCATTATAATTTTTCTCTATTTTAGACCAATTCAATTAAGCTTATGCAAAATTTAAATCAGGTTGTATTGCCATTGCACTCTTAGTTAGTAGCACTTATGCAATGCTACATATCCCTTTACCACTTAAGGGTGAGTAAATGATAATAGATTTTTCATTTTGGGGTGAACTATACCTGTAAGACCTCATTAATAGACTACCAGGATCCCACTAATACTACACATGTTTTATTGTAAACTGTTCAGGTTTATTTAAAGACACAAATGACTTAGTGTATGAGGACACTCGCAAAGACAGAGATGTTGACACTAAGCGTATTTGAACGTTCAAGCACAAGGCACGAAATGAACTCATGCGCTGTATGAGGTGCGCAGCGCGTATCAGTCTTAATTTAACACGCGCATTTACCTAAATTAATTCTCCCTCGCTGCTTAATGTGTCTGAATGTTTTAAAAACAATGATTAAAAAGCGTTTAAATGATAAGCTTACATGATGATGGCGCAACACGATTGAAATATTTCAATCGGCGCCTTTAGCTTTATATTGGCTAGAGTTCATTCAAACATAAAAAGCAATATACATCCATCAGGTTTATAATCAAACTACCCTAAAATCGGTGGGGACGATGGCGCTGTGTTTTTACCTGCTTCATGTGCCCATCAACTTGCTGTTCCACAACCTCCACTCCATCAACAGCTTTAGTAAAATTACCTGTTGGCTGGGGATTTTACTGACTAACTCGATCTCTACTCTGTCTTTTAAGTTTTTCCTTTTTTGACATTTATTCCTATCGAAGATCGTTCTTTGCGTGACCATTTTCAAATGAGTCTACGAGAAGCAGCTGCGTTGCATATAGAGCTCGCTAGTTCGAGATTTGGTTGCCTAGACCACCCGTACTTGTGACGTCAGCTGCGGCTGTCAGATTCAGAGAGATCAGATTATGCAGACACCTTCCTTGACGGACGCACATTTTTGAAAGACAGCATTTGAAGAGATCATGTGTTTTGATGTCTGACATTCCTCAAATAACATTATAGTCCAGTCTCGTCTTGTTAACAAAGAAAGCGGCATGCGTTTGTCATAGTTTTATCATCAGATATTATTTTAGCTTGTCAAGCGTCTCGTTTTAGTCACAGAAAAAGTAGGCGTTGGCGTATATTCGTCATCGTCTTCGTTAATGAAATTAACACTGCTGAGCAGTAAATGGGAATTGAGGACTAAGGCTCGTGGTGTGAGCGTGGCCTTAAGTGTACATGCTCAGAAAAGTGTATGTTAGATCACTGTGTGAATATAAAGTTCAACTGGCAAGGCTTTAAAATGCATGCAAACATAAGCTTTCATGATGGCGAAGATTTGCAATGTCACGTGAGTGTAACTCTACCGCTGTGCTGCAAAACATGGTATGTGAACGTACATAATGTTGGGACGGGTGCCAGAAGTGCAACCTGTAGCCACAATCTCTCTACAAAGGCAGAACGTGGATATAATATAATAGTTCGCAATCTAAAATTGTGATATCGCACAGCCCTCCTTGTCCTTTGGCAGTTTATCACGTGACGCACTGAACGCTCTCATCACATCAGTGTGATCGTACATGTCTTCAAGTGTACTATAGTGTTGTACTCTGACATCACAAAACAGGACAGATGCTTGAGTATCCGGTGTACCTTTAAATCTGTGAACATAGAAATGGCTACTCACGGTGTGGCTCGTCAGTTCTTGAGTTAAGGTGGTCTTCTGCGTCTCGTGCAGGCTTAGGTCTGCGTCGTCCATTTCATCTAGCTGCAGAATTGAGGGTATAGAATTTAAAAAAAGAAAAACAGCATAAAAATATTTGCAAATACATAATTCTAATATATGATACACATCCATAAAGTGCATATCCACCTTATTTCCCAATGCAAAAGTAACCTATTTTCTTTGAATGTGCAAGATTTCTGATTCATCAGCACCATTATGAGTAACACATAAATGCTATTCTATGTGTTGCTGTATAATTAAGGTTGATCGATGATTTTAAATAAGTACATTAATTTCCTGTTTCACATGACAGCTTATTTTACATGAGCATGCTTAAAAGTGCCTCTAGATGTTTCCATATCAATTTGCAGATTTCACTTTTAATCCATATATTACTATTATGCTTACAAAACAAAAACAAATGTAGTAAAGATTAGATTCTTTTATTCCTTTTTATGTTTTTATTTATTTTATTCTGCTATTCCAGCCTTAAACGTTTCATTATTATATTAAGTTAATATGCTACATTTGGTTAAATTGTACTGTAACAGTGAATATATTAATAATTAGAATGACCAATTCCATATTTAACCCAGGTTCAAGTATAAAGTCAGACATTAAACGTTAAAGATATTACATAACAATTGTATTATTAAATATGTTTAAAAATGTAGACTAATGGAGTGTATAGTTACTGCCCAAAGATTATTTTAGGAAAGATTTACATTACAATAATTACACTATGACACAACTTCATCAAAAGATGTCGAATTAACATTTGCAGACATTCAGAACACGTTAACTTTACCTGATGACATTTAATTTTAGCTTTTAAACGCATTTGAGTATGTAACGTTAATGATAAAAAGCTCATTTAATCCTGTCACAACGCACATTCAAGGTAATCTGAGGCTTTATAAAACGCTGACTTCCTCAATGATGGGAAGATTGTTCATAATTGTTAATACTTATTCTTAATAATTATAATTTTCATTAATAAACAACGTTATATGTATTATTCAGTTTCGGGGTTTAGTTAACATTACCTTGACAAGACTCGCGCTCGACTGTGTAAACATATATTTTAACGTCTGCCAACAGAAAACAAAGTGCACACAAACACATAGATATGACTGATTTATATTAATTCATATATAAAACATTTAACTTAATGTACTTACCTACAAGGCTGCTGTTTAACAGGGCCGCAATGGCGATCTCACTCGCTCGGATCTCACTACTGCGCGTGCGCGTCATTAACCAATCAGACAACCGCGCGCCATTTTCAAACCGTCCCCGCCCATGAATGTGTAAATGTGTGTCCGCCAGCAGTGGCAGATCCTGGCGATAGGCGGCAGTGATGAGATACACACGAACACACCAGAAAACTGGTATACCTACTTAAAGGGACATTCAATAAAAAAGCAGGAGGATGTTCCTGAGGTTCATACAGATGATTTCACGCTGTTTGAATTACAAGGACATGTCCTTAGTCCTTATAATGTCAATTGTCCTTGTAATGCTAGTATGTAAACTGGTGAATTGTCCTTGTAATACACTAAAACCAACACACACACACACACACACACACACACACACATAAATATTAATTTCTCATTCTCAAAATTTGCTTTTGGTGTTAACTCTAAAAATTATTTAAACTCTGGTCTTACAAAATCTCTTAACCAATTTCAGATCATGTCTGTTCTTATAAAAGTCAGCTGGGTTGTTTGGGTTCTGTTATCATTTCTTTGTTTTGTTTCATCATTAGCAGGGCGATAACAAACTGTCACAGTACCATCCCTGTGTCCACAAGCACCTCTCTCTCTCTCTCTCTCTCTCTCTCTCTCTCTCTCTCTCTCTCTCTCTCTCTCTCTCTCTCTCTCTCTCTCTCTCATAATCTTAAAACTTCTAAGACTTTGACTATAATGTTAAATTCATTAACCTTTAATCTTTCACAAAGTTTAGAAATTTAAATATTTAACTTTCAAATTGGAACATCTCCAATAAGTTACACTATGAAATTGTTTCAAGTTATTTTAGTTTAAATACCTTTGTCATTCAGACCGTCGTCATCTTAAAGCCATCACCATTTCTCTGAATTATGCCACACAAGTTAATGACAATCACCTGCAGAATTTTTTGCCCATACAACAAATTTAAACTTTACCATCCAAATTGAGTCTGAGTTACTCTTCCAAATTTAGCCACACCACCAGAAATGACATGGTGGGCCAGATTCAGATAAGCAAATTGTTTATTACAGCTCAGCAGGAGCTTATCTTTTGAAACCAAAACAGCTTCTAAGGTTTTCAAAATTTTTAACACCAATTCAACTTACACAGTGTTTTAACCAACATTTAGTCAAATAAACAGAATTTTCAATAGACGAACAGGAACAACTTTCTCATTAGTTTGTCATATAAACCCTCCTACGTCATTTATTTTCTTGCCTCTCACTTGTTTTGCAGTCATTATCTGTAATTTATATCAACCTGTATTAAAATTATCATAGATGTTCCCTTCAAAAGGAATTAACTTAGATCTCAAATGTATTTGTAGACATGTACAAATTTTAAGTATTATAGTCTCACTCATTTAATGCAGTCAGTGTGCATTAACACCCTCTGTCCACTGCAGTGGACCTTATATTTGAGTGAATTTCTCTGTCACATGTCACAGTTTTCAATCAGGATGTCCTGTAAAGAGCACGTTTAGGGCTTTTTCACAGATACCATTTGAGGTTTCACCAGGACTTCTCCTTGGTCTTTAAAAATGACTGAATGATCTCATTTACCACTCTTATGGAAATATTATATTTTGTAATTAGCAATTAAATCTGACTCATTTTCAAACTGTTTGTTATAAATCAACATATCAGGAAAATGTTATGGGGTTTCTAATCAAAATATGTCTTTCTGTTACAAAACAGGGCATTGATTTCATATATATCCGGGTCTTAAATCATGTTTATCAGACATTATGGGAGACACAACAAGTGGAAAGAAATTATTTTTCTATGAAATATTAGATATTATTATAATAAGTACCTGTTAATCCCATTATTACACTTCTTCGTTCCTTACATGTTGCTCCAAGAACACATTAGATCCAGTGTATAGAGACATTGCATTGAATGGGAAAACATGAATGGTCGTTTTACCCACATACTGCATAAAGTAAAATTATATATCAAATCATTCTGTTATATCTTTCATAACAGTTCATAATCATCTTTAAACAAAGTTTGGTAAAAGAAAATCCTAAATCCTGAAAATTGATTGGTGAATGAATAAACCCCATTGTTTTTGCCTTTACAAGTCATCTCATGTCATTTTATTTAAGTCTCTGTGTCACTACAGAGGATGCAGCATAACAAATGAATAAAATATAATTTTCTAAAAATGTTTTTCATTGGTTTCTTATACGCTAAATGGCGTATGTCTAAGATAATTTTCATATCAGTTTATACCTTTATAAACCCACATTTTTCCACTTTAAACAGGATTTAGGGTTAAAATCTGATCATATGTGTAATTTATAAATGAGTGCAGAAACAATGGATCAACCCTGCTTCAGGACGCTCAGCCATGTTCAGTCATCTTTATTTTATGTTGTGCTGGCCTTTTACTCAGCATTACAGAACAATTACATTATGGTTTTTGCATGTGCATTGTATCCTGCATTAATTAGTTCATGCACTAAACACTTTTTGGTAACTCAATTCAATACTGTGATACAAAACATGTATCAAAACAATATACCGTGATAAAAGCTTCAGCAATAATCGTTAAATGAAAGCGTGATGCCTGTTTGTGCTGTGTTGGGATAGACTCGGGTCATGTTCATGAATAAGCCAGCAGTGGCTCCTTAGTGTTTATGTTGGAGGCCCTCTGTCCATCGGACGGCCCTCTCTTTCACCTCAGCTGGCCACAATATGTGTCTGTGTGTTTGAGCTCTGTTTGGTCAGAGACTTTTCACTGTCAGTGCTGAGATCTCCCAATAGACAAATTGCTGTTGTGCTTTTTGTCTTTATTCAATTGTGTAGTGATGCTTTTCCTCTGCAGAGAGTGATATCTGGGATTATTTCCGTATGATAGCCAGGCTGTTTACAAATGAACGCTTGCTGACGTGCAAGCAGTTGCTCTGAGGAATGTCGAACATACTTGTGCTTCGGTGCTAAAATGCAACAATACCAGTCTGTCTCCAGTATCAATAGAGCAGAGTATCGACTCAATGCCGTTCTGATGGACAGGTGCGCGAGTGCTCAGTGCATACATTACCTGTTTATCACACTGATGATATTCATCAAAGAACAATATTAATGGGAAAAGCATAAACCATTCACTACTCAATACATGGATAACTTTAGTAGCCCTCGAAATCCAAACATGAACACAATGCTGGGAAGAGTGTGGCAATGATTTATATGTTTTTAGTGGGATTTCTTTTTTATTGAATAGTGTTGAATGATTGTTGTTAGAGTCACTGTTTCTTTTTGATCAGTTTAACGTCCTTGGTAAAGTCATTTTAATGTAAATATTATTAAAAATGCAGTTCTTCTGAACTTTCTATTTATCAACTCGTGAATAAAATGTATCTCATTTGTGGGTGGGGATTTAGGAGTTTTCTCTCTTTTCCACCTTGCTTTTAAAGCGCACTATGTACATTTTTTCAGTGAAATTAAAAACCACCAGGCCAGTGTTATATTTAGTTCAGTTGAGTACTTACAATATCCACGTTTCCAACAATTTGTAAATCGTGAGAAAATTGCCTTTTTAACCAATGAACCTGGATGTGTGAGAGTCGCCTGTCAATGGCGTCATATCTGCGATACCCTCGGTTTCCGGGTTTGTTTTGCAGAAGCGCTTTACTCTTACTGCACTCAAGATTCTCCACTCAAATTTGGCGTCATCAAACTACGCCTTTGTTTTGAATAGGCAACCTCTAGCAGGCGTAAGCGTTACACAGTGCACCTTTAAATGGCTTATGAATGCCCTGAACATTTAGTTAGCGCCAATTGCTTGAATGGTGTGTTCATTATTATTCTTTATGGTTATGTTTGCAAGTTTCCTATTAGTATTGTGTTTAAATCCAAAATATTGCCAAAAAGGCACTTTTAAATTTCACTTTAAAACCAAATCTTCTGCCATCATCTTGTCAGTCAGCTCGCCTTACTCTTCTGCTGTGCTCACGGCATGTCATTTAAATAATAGAGATTGGGACCGAAATCTGGCGATTTTCTGCATGATTGGCGGACCAGTGACCAGTCTCACATCTTTCCGATTCCGAGCTTGAGTCTTTTTTGTTCCAGCGTCACAAGCAATAACGCCAGCTGTGCGTTCTTGCGCATAATTTTACTAATTTCCGCAGGCTTACGCTCACACAAAAAGCGCACACACCACTGGTCTATAAAAGTGGAGATCACATAACTTCCTCTAAAACAGCTTGCGAGTGAGCAAAATGAGTAGCTTAACTGCACTTTAATGGTCAATTACACTCAAAATGATCTCTTGGAAAGTATTAGGTTAAACACAGTCAGTTTTGGAAAATAAACATTTGAGAAAAATGATAACGTATTGTAACGGTGTATTGGATCCGTGCATACACTCTTAAAGTGACAGCAGCCTAATATTCCTGCTGCCGTCTATTGTGTTCATCAAACAACAAAAGACTTGAGTTGGGGACACTCAAATTATGATCCAAGTTACTCAACTAAATATACAAATAGAATGTATTAATTTGGTCATATATAATTCTATAAACTATCCAAATTAAACTAGCCAAATCAAATTTTGTTGCAATGTTGTCCTGTTTAACACTGTGAAGCTGCTTTGAAACAATCGTCATTGTAAAAGCGCTATATAAATAAAGTTGATTGATTGATTGATTGATTGATTGAAAAGACAAAGAAAATCACTCTCTGCTCTTGACAGAATCACTTTTATAATTTTAGGCATTAATCTGTATTTCATTTTTACAATGAAGACTATCCAGTGTTATTTTACATTTGATTACTGTTGTATGTATGATCTGAATAATAGTTAGGCCTGTTAGACCCACCTGAACAACCTGTTTATTTCATAGCTCTCTTTATTCTATTGCATTTATTTGTGCTGTTCGTTTTAATTTTTGTTATATATGCTGTCAATTAGCCTATAGTTCTTAGAAATAACATCAGACTCTTCACAAATCTGGATCGGCATGTCACGATTACAAAAAATGTTTTATTCAGCCATGAAAATCAAAATCTGTGCATCTCTAGTAAATACAGCTCTGTGTGCTTTTGAATCTCTCTCGCGGTACGATCTGCACAACGCCACTTCAAATCTGCAGTGGTCAGGTTGTAGTCTACAAGTATCTTACGCGTTTACGCTAGAGCCCGACCGATATGAGTTTTTGGGGGCCGATAGCGATATTAGGGAGTAAAAAATGTCTATCGATATATCGGTCAATATTCTTTGTGTATATTATAGTACGGCACCGGTCAAAAGTTTGGACACACTTTTCCATTGGTGTGTCCAAACTTTTAACTGATACTGGATTTATAACAGTATATACATAATATGCATACATTATACATAAAAACAACAGAACAAATACACAAATGAAAAACAGTTCTTTTCAGGTTTTTCATGTAGGTCTAGATTTGTTCAGAAATAGTAATTAAATAAGCAGTGCATATGTAAAATAACGCAATCTTCAACATTAAACATATAAATCAAAACTGCCTAATGTTACTGAATGAAATGACCCAGGACGAGCTCTAGGACTTTGAAGCTTTGGGGTGTTGATGGACTCCATCTGTGTTTTGATCATCACTCTGAATCCCATCTGTATGCAAGTTAGTCGTGATTTTCTCAGCTTTTTCTCAAAATGTTGCTTTTTTTCATGAAACTTACTCACATTCAAGTGTTGATAAAAAAAAAATAAAAAAAATCATGCATGAAGCTAGAATAAAACAATGGGTCTGTCCTTTTTTTTGATATATTGCATGTTCAGATATTCACACAAGATATTCTGTGGGCCATGAAACTTGTGAAAATGACAAATTTCATGTTTACATAACCGACATAACATAAGACATAACTGACTATGTTTAAGAAGATACTCAACAAGACAGGCATTTTGTCATAATTTTGTGTGAATATTCACGCTCTGTGAGGCAGCGTGGGTGGGCGTTCATACTAAAACAGGCCTAGTTATTGTTTTTGTTGTTTTTTAGCCTTAATAAATAAGGTTGACTCCAAAAGGCCTAACTTGTTGAAGACAGTCTGTAATGAAATAAGAACAAATAATAGAATTACGAACAGCACAAATACAACAGAAAACAGAAAAACTGTTAATTTCAGTTTTTCATATAGGTCTAAACTAGATTTTCAGGTACAGAAATAGTAATCAAATTTAAAATATCACTGCATAGTCTTCACTGTATAAATATAGATTAACCCTTTTTAAAGTTATTCAGTAAAGAGCAGTGAATGTTTTTCTTCTGTCTATTGTCATCTTGTCTTTATACTTTATACTGTATAAAAGAAAAAAAGCTTCCCTGCCATTGACAAATATTTTCCTGATTTCCCTGTTTTCATTGTTATGCGCTAGGGGCACTATTGCGTATCTCCTGAACGAGTACAGAATCTCCTGATCAAAACACAGGAAAAGAAGAAACAAAAACAAGCTTTCATATAATCAGTTGCATATGTAAAATAATGTGATCATCAGCAATAAACCGCATATAAATCAAAATGGCTGTGTTATTGAAAGGAATGTGGACACAGATTGAGCTATATGACCCGAAGCTTTGGGGTTTTAATGGACTCTAACAGTTACTCCATCTGTGTTTTGATCATTGTTCTGAATCCGATTTGGATGTAACAGTCTTTTACAAAAACATGATTTTTCTCAGCTTATTTAATTAAACTTACCCGCATGTTGGGATATTCTGTGGGCCATGAAACTTGTGAAAATTACCAAAATGCTGGTGGTGACTGGCGTATTTCATGTTTACGTTTATTTAAAAGACACTACCGACCATGTTTACGATGATACTCGACAAGACCGGCATTTTGACATAATTTAGTGTGAATATATTCGCTTGCTGTGAGGCAGCGTGGGCGCGAGAACCAAACAGAGGCGCTTTCTTGTGTATGTGCACTTGAATATTAAAATAGGCAAAGCTTACAAATGTGTAAATTCAACTTCAGTGAAGTTGCAGCACTGGCCCGAGTGGGCAAGTGACAGTTCCGTCAACTAGCCCAAAATGTCTTTAACGCTGGCCCCGGGCCATCAGGCAGTCCTTGTTGTCGAGCCCTGCCAGGAAATCGGTCAGGCTCTAGTTTACACATTGTAATTACTAGTTCTACAAGCCTGTGAAGGCTTTGTACAGTTCAGAATCGTTACATTTATCATGACATGGCGTGAACCTTTCTTGTCCATAAGCTCGCCTCACTCTCGTCATAAGATGAACTGAATCTGACTCCAGCTGGTCTGCGCTGTGACTCGTTGGCTCATGCTGAACTTAGCAGACTCAGTCAGTTTTTAGTGTCTGTTCTCTAACTGAACTAAATGTATTGTATTACTATAAAAACCAAAACCGACAGGTAATCGGTGTGCGGCTGAACACTGCGTAAAACTGACTATCGCAGCAAGCGTAGCTTGTAGACTTTTCACTGCATTTCTGAACTTTGCAACAACTTTGGATTCACTATTGCACAATGTATTCAATATATCATAGGTCCCCTCTCACCCAACTTGAGCAGTCACGTGACCAAGATGCACAACAGTTTCCATCCCGAGGTCTCAGTTACGTGTTTTTTGTCTTTCTCTCGCAGAGGACGGCTGTTTGTTTCTGTCCATGTATGAAATGTCATAAAAACATGTGATCTATCTTGCTGTTGGGCAAAAATAAAACCATTTGCTCTGCTGGAGACATCTGCTGCACAAATGTGTGAAGAATAAAGTGTCCCTGGTCACCCATCTTAATTTGATTCACATTTTGATGTCTTTTGACAGTAAACTCTATTGACGTTTCTAATAAGATGCATGTATTTCTCAGACATAATCTCTCATGTTGGTAAACGGTGGTGGCTGATTCAGTGTTTGGCTAACCGAATGTGGGCCGAAAGCATTGCTGAATCTGAACCGAATCTTGTTTCTCCGTGCAGGATCTGTTAACTGGAATGTAAAACCACAGCGTACTCCATTTTCATGGCTTGCATGATGCGTGTACAGATGGGATGATATCTCCGAGTTCATCGAGGTTCATTGGCAGTGCTACTGATTGTATTTTCTCTTCCGTATGCAGGTGTTGTGTGGCCGCAGTGAGTCACATGTTGCAGTAAGTGTGTGTTCTCTGTGCTGGAAGAGAGAGAAAGGGAATGGCACATTAAAGTGTTTTCCCCCCACCCCCCGTAGAGGCCTTTGTATTACATAAAGCCTTGAGAACAGTTCTGTCATTGTTGTGAACGGAAAGGGCCTTTTCTTCTGATGCTTGCAGTTTTTGAATATGATATGTGCACATGGAAAACATGGACAAAAAACTGTGTTGAATTACCCTGTCTGTACCAATCTGTCAAAAATGGATGCAGCTCAGTTTTCATATGACAGACGCACCAAGATCCAGCGACTCTGGACTTTCCCTGGAACTGGAGTTTCCACTTTTGTTTTAACCTAATTACGTGTCTCTGCGGCCGCGCTGCTTAATGACACTATTGTTTAGTGTTTGTGACGAGCAGTTTGAGAGAGGGAATGACACACAGCAAAGTTCAAGCATAATAGTGCAAATCTCAGATGATTATTTGAAAGCTTCTGACTGTGTTTGTGCCTCTGATTGTGACCAGTATCAAGGGATGGTGGGAAATGCTGCTGTTTTTTTGTTGTTGAAAATTTGTGCACTCTTGCTGTGGAAGAGGAAACGCATTCAGTTACAAAGTCTAGATCATTGCCATGCGTCTGAACATTTTACATCTTGCATTACAACTAATGTGCACACAACAAAATCTGTAAGATGATATGGAGCACACCTGTAAATCAAGACATTCACAAGCCTCAACTTTTCACCCGTCTTGCTTGAGGGACTGTAGGCGGCCCTGTTTTCTGTGTCATTGCTTAATGCTGTTTGCCTTTTATAGAAGCTTTTATAAACTTTGATTTTCCTTCATATTTACTGTTATATTTTAGTTTGTGCCAAAGAATGGCGTAAAATGAAAATGAATACTCAGAGGAATTGGAAAACTCTCAGTTTTGTGTGTGTGTGTGTGTGTGTGTGTGTGAGAGCTCTCAGTGAGTTGAGGAAGTTCAGCATCCCCACTGCAGGGCTCTTCCTGCGCCCGACCCCAGGGATCAGGACCTTGATAGTGCCAGATAACGCAGGGTTTGTGTTGGCGAATCCGCAGAGACTCTTTCTCCCTTCACATCACTTCTAAGAGATATTTTTAGCCTATCGCAGGAAGGTGGACAGTGAACTTTTGCAATAATATACTCTACAGTAAGACATCATGCTGGAGAAGTGATTGAATGGAGAAAGACAGTGGGTCAAGCGTACAAACTCATGGAAACAAACCTGGATATCAGAATAAATTCTTCTGTACATGTATTCAGCCATGTTAAACATATCCTCACATTATCAGTTTATGCGCTATAGTTTAGAAAATGGTAATAAAATGTGACGAGTTAAACTGTGAACTAATTCAACTTGATAATGTCAGATAGAAAGGTGTGTAATGGATCACAATCAACCAATCATCTGTTAGATTTAAGGACACAAATGATAATACCAATTTAGCTCAACCAATGACCAAGCAACGCTTCATTTTGTTCAGTCTGTGGTGTCAAAGGTCACATTAGCAATTATAGAACAAACACTTCAGCAAAACATGCTCAGGTCAAAGTGTCTGGATTATTTTGGGCCAACATTTTTGGGTATAATATGTCTCAGATTACTTTATTTTGCAATCCTCACTTAAATGAACTATATTGATACACTAGTAAAACATTATATCTGTGTCTGAATAATTTTTGGTTTGCGGAGCCCTACAAGATATGATCACGATTTTACTAAATTAAAACAAGTAAAGAAATGATCACAGCTTGGACACAATTTACCTAAAATGAAGGAACTAACTAACAAAACTTGGCCATGTATTTATAAGTCCGTTCAAGTTTAAATGACACGGTCTCTGCAGACACTTCAGGGTCATGTGTTGATCACATCTGGGTGCAGGTCCACCGTCTGATCTGGGTACAGCCTGGATCCGGCTGACTGCAGTAGACCTCGGGATAAAACAGAGACACTAACATTAGCGTAGATGCCATTCTTCTGATGATGTAACAAGTACATCAGGTTTTATGGGAAGTGTTCCTTGTTCCGGACCTAGATAATGCAGCCTAACAATCATTTACTGATTTGAATAATAGAAATTGATAATGTTCTATGTGTATGCCATAGTAAAGAGATGCATTTTTACCCTAGATTTAAACTGACAGAGTGTGTCTGCTTCCCGAACAATGCTAGGAAGACTGTTCCAGAGTTTAGGTGCTAAATAGGAAAAGGATTGACCACCTGCAGTTGATTTTGATATTCTAGGTATTATCAGCAGGTCAGAGTTTAGAGACTGCAGTAGACGTGATGGAGTATGGAGCTAAACCATTTAGTGCTTTGTAAGTAATAAGCAAGATTTTAAAATGTATGCAATGTTTAATAGGAGCCAGTGCAGTGTTGACATAACCGGGCTACTGTGTTCATACTTCCTGGTTCTATAAGTAATGGGCTCTACATTGGTAATATATTAAAAGACTATATACAAATAGTGATTTCTTCATTCATTGTCACTGTAACGTGTGTGTGTGTGTGTGTGTGTGTGTGTGTGTGTGTGTGTGTGTGTGTGTGTGTGTGTGTGTGTGTGTGTGTGTGTGTGTGTGTGTGTGTGTGTGTGTGTGTGTGTGTGTGTGTGTGTGTGTGTGTGTGTGTGTGTGTGTGTGTGTGTGTGTGTGTGTGTGTGTGTGTGTGTGTGTGTGTGTGTGTGCTTTAATGTATTTGACAACATTTTAAGGAACAGTGAATATGAATACAATTAATGTCCAAAAAAGGTCTAAAATTTTCAGGTTTAAAGCACTTCATTAATGACATTAACTAAAGTTAAAAAAATAAAAAAAATAATTTTAATAATGTATTAGTAAATGCTGAACTTAACAAAAACTAAAATTAATAAATGCTATAGAAGTCACTGTTTATATTAATTAAAGTAGATAACTAATGTTAAAGCTGCACTATGCAACACTTGTGTGCAAAATGTATATAATGAACGAGTATATCATGAATTTGTGTTTCTCATCTTACTATGAATCTCTTCAGTCAACCATATAGCAATTCCTTTACTACGAGCTAATTTAACATGAATAATTAATCATTACAGGGACAATGAACATTGCACTGTAAAACTTCATGGCACAGAGTAGACCCTGAAAAGCCTTGAAAACTAGACTAGAGCACGTTCCTGCAAATGGCTTCAGTTTTTTTGCAGCAGAGCCATGCTGCTCCGAGAGCAAGCATAAAATGCTTTATGTGTACAAAACAAATATTTGGTGTTGGGAACAGGCCCGGTGCTGTGGTGAAGTGGGGTGAGGGGGGTAATTGCTATATTAAGAGGAAGGAATTCAAAATAAAGTTAATCTTTCCACCCCTCCATAGGCGCAGAATGAGCATGCTGCATCTTGTTCAACACACAAAGCACTTTCAGAGACAGTGTAACTTAGACAAGGATGAAGGCTGCACTGTGCCAGGATCCAGTTCAACCCAGTTTAGGATCTGGCCAGGAGTGGATTTGACTTGGCACTGATTGTGACCAGAAGTACTCAAGATGTGTTCATGTGTGTAGGTTTCAATCAGTTCATCGGTATGTAGCTGTAGCTCGCTGTGTGAATTTAACTAGTACATTCCTCATCCTCCCCTTGCTGTAATGCTTCATTTTCACTCAATAGCCACCTTACCTTGCTGCCAATTTTTTAAAGCTCCTCCTCCTCTCTCATGGCAAAAGCTAAAACTAACATGGCAGTGACTTCTACGAATTCTTTGATATTTCCTATCATCTTAGTAATATACTATTATGTGCATTGCCATTTTGAGTCAGGTAATTGTAGTTATTCTAACATGACTTGCATGAAGTGAAGCGTTCAAAGACTCGTCTGAGCTTTGCAGTCTCACTCTGGGGTTCTCGAATCTGGCCCATCCATCCATTATAAAAGTGTATCCATCCATTATAAAAGTGCATCCATCCATTATAAAAGTGAATCCATCCATTATAAAAGTGCATCCATCCATTATAAAAGTGCATCCATCCATTATAAAAGTGAATCCATCCATTATAAAAGTGCATCCATCCATTATAAAAGTGCATCCATCCATTATAAAAGTGCATCCATCCATTATAAAAGTGAATCCATCCATTATAAAAGTGCATCCATCCATTATAAAAGTGAATCCATCCATTATAAAAGTGCATCTATATCGATTATAAAAGTGCATCTATCGATTATAAAAGTGAATCCATCCATTATAAAAGTGCATCCATCCATTATAAAAGTGCATCCATCCATTATAAAAGTGCATCTGTCCATTATAAAA
Source organism: Gobiocypris rarus (assembly GCA_023029165.1). Taxonomy (NCBI): domain Eukaryota; kingdom Metazoa; phylum Chordata; class Actinopteri; order Cypriniformes; family Gobionidae; genus Gobiocypris; species Gobiocypris rarus. The sequence goes on from CM040935.1 coordinate 7,674,456, forward strand.
GTGCACCCATCCATTATAAAAGTGCATCTATCGATTATAAAAGTGCATCTATCCATCATAAAAGTGCATCTATCCATCATAAAAGTGCATCTATCCATTATAAAAGTGCATCTATCCATTATAAAAGTGCATCTGTCCATTATAAAAGTGCATCCATCCATTATAAAAGTGCATCTATCCATTATAAAAGTGCATCTATCCATTATAAAAGTGCATCTATCCATTATAAAAGTGCATTTGACCATTATAAAAGTGCATCCATTCATTATAAAAGTGCATCTATCCATTAAAAAGTGCATCTATCCATCATAAAAGTGCATCTATCCATTAAAAGTGTATCTATCCATCATAAAAGTGCATCTATCCATTATAAAAGTGCATCCATCCATTATAAAAGTGCATCTACCCATTATAAAAGTGCATCTATCCATTATAAAAGTGCATTTATCCATTATAAAAGTGCATCTATCCATTATAAAAGTGCATCCATCCATTATAAAAGCGCATCTATCTATCATAAAAGTGCATCTATCCATTATAAAAGTGCATCCACCCATTATAAAAGCGCATCCATCCATTATAAAAGTGCATCTATTTTTATGATTTACGGAGAAAGAGTGACCCCTGACCTGACCCATGACATATTGACGAACGTGGAAGTGCAGAGGATAGAGCAAACAAAACACTGGTCATGAATTAGATTCTACAACTAGAGTTTTTAAAGAGAAATGCCAGAGGGTTTCGATATAAGAGAAGAGGGGCTTGAGTTTGTTGCCCAGCCCTATTTTTTTCTGAATCTAATCAAAGCTTGTGATATTCCTACATCCTTTGTCATACATCGCGTCAGGGGTTACTCTTCTGCTGTAAGCCGGCTTGCGGCTTTTGTTCCACCAAAAGCTAATTATCTTAGTTTATAATGTGTTAAATATGGATATTTTTCTTACACAAACACATCCATTTTTTTAATACACTTTTATGGACTTAGAAATAGAAACAGCCATTCACTCTCATTGGATTATCCAGAAAATGTTTAATATAACTCTTGATTGTGTTCGTCTGAAAGAAGAATGTCATATACACCTAGGATGACTTGAGGGGGAGTAAATCATGGGGTCATTTAAATTTTTGGGTGAATTATCCCGTTAAGAACTCCTGGTCTAGCTGTTAGTGCGGACTCTCTGACATATTAACCCTTAAAGGGTTACTTCAGCATTAAGCTTTGTATCAGTAGAAATCTGGTAATATTTTCGAATGATCGTGCTTCCCCCCATATCCCCCTGAGACAAGAGATTTGTGTATTTTAAGTCTGGAAAAAATCCTCAGATGATGCAAATATCGTTATTTTGCGTCATTTGAGGAATTTTTGTCAGAGGCTAGAGACTACAGCCAGTAGTAGGAGCTAGTTCCGCATGTTATCAACCCACCCATGGGGGTGGGATCTTACTCACAGCGCTTGGCTCGGGCAGCTGCGGGCATTCATGTAAATGGAGTGGTGCGGAGCAAAGTGAGTGTTTCAACTGTTCAAATGAATTCATATGAAAGTTAAGCTTCCATAGGCATGATCTGAAAATGCTCCAGACTGGACATGCGCTGTGAATGTATGCTGCGTCCGCGCTTACCTCAGCTCTTTGCTCTCGTGATGAATGAAATCTGACTCCTGCTGCGTTTGTGCTGTCACACTCGCTCGGCCCTCTCACATTATATTGAACGTTCAGTTTTAAATTGTTGTGTCTGTTCTCTAACTGAACTAAATGATTTTATTATTATGAAAATAAGTGGCCTCGTAGGTCAGCAAAGCAAGTGCATTCTGTGAGTTGTTGTCTTTCATCCACATGAGCCAAAAATGCATTTTCTGTCTTTTCTCAGTCTAGAAAGCACCAAATTCAAAAACTACATAAATGACACAATTTAAATACAGATTCATCTTCCCAGTGCTGAAGTACCCCTTTAAATTAATTTATGTTTCACCAATCATTATTACAGATTGGGGTCTATAGTGACCCGGATCTATATCTAACATGGATGGATCTCTACCTGTCACAATAATATAAAACTCTCCTGATATTAGAGTAACAACAACAGAAGAATAAAATAACACATATTTTATATTAGAAAGTCACTTTTGGAGCTTGGAAGGGTTTAGTATGAGCAGATATTTCATACCATCATCTCTGTCATTGTCAGAGCTCATTTCCCTGGACATTTAGCAAATGATAGTTTTGAGAATATGTTTGAGATTGTGAAAATGAGCCCATTCGCCATCTCGCACATATTCTCAAAACTATCATTTTCAACATATTCAGAATCAATGTTTGGATCGCTGACAGCTTCTTCACCAGATCCACCATCAGTGACAGTGACACTAATATTTGATTGCGTTCAGAACCATTTCCAGTTTTGCTGATGATCATATTCTTTTGTTTTCTGCCTGCGGTGACTATGAGTGGAATTTCACTTCATCACTGTGTATCAGACATAATCGCCACCTTGTGGAATAAATATGAACTGCATGCACTTTGTCATTAAAGATTATCAATCAATTATTGTTGTGCAGAAGAAAAAAAAAACATTCTTACACACATCGGGTCGGTAGCGACCCTATACAAAATAATTAATGGGAAAACAGGCATTCTTTTATAATGAATTGATAAGGGAATACTAAGAATGTTGATGTCTAACTTTAAAAAATGAATGACAAGGAGGGTAGTGAATGACGTCCCGGGTCACTAAAGACCCGAGGTGTGTGTCTAAGCCGGGTGCTTTAAGTGGGCGACACGAGTTTGACCCCAGCTCACATAATTTCCCAATCCTGTTCCTCTTCATCATCTTGTCTGTCTACTGTATCTGTCATTTAAAAGTGGTAAAAGAGGCATGAATCAAATAAGGTAAAAAGGCTATGTTTTTAGGCTATGTTCCTTGGGGAAAAATGGTTTTATAGAATGTGTTAATTGAAATATTTCTAAAGTTCATTGAATGTTGATTGAGATGTTTGGCCATTGCTCCATTTCTCCACAACAGATCTGACATTTACCCAACATAAACATTTGACTCTGTTTTTCACTCTGCCAGATTCGATTTCTAGAACAGTTAGTAATGTATCCCTTCTGTTTCTGCCCTTGCCACAGTGGGTCCACCTTGACTTCGCATCGTGCTTCCTGAAGAAAAGAAAAGCCCTGATGTGCTTGTCACCCGAGCTGACGGCCGGGGCTGCGTGATGGAGGCTGAATGTCTTCACTTGGTCCCTCTTCAGACACTCAATGGCCGCTCTGTTTCAGTCTGACGTCGAGTCGATTGGATATAATCTTGAGCGCCGGACTCAGGAGATCGGGAGGGATAGGGAAACCCTACAGTAGACTTAGCAGGGAAGGATCGTCTTTCTCCAGAAGTAGGAAACGAGCGTCGAAGGGTTCCTGCTGCCAGTCGGCTCTCTCCTCCTGTTACGACACGGGACCAAATTCAAACCATGTGTCCTCGCACCCGGTTAGCTGCTTTTGCCCACCTCTAGCATTAGCCATCTGAACGGATCCATTTCACTGCCCCTCTCCTGTGCAGCGCTCTCATACTCCCGGCCCCAAATGAGCCTCTCCGTGGGACTCCTGGCTTAATAGGCTGGAACTTTCCCATGTCCGGTCTCCGAAGGTGGCTGTTATCCTCTTGAGCGCCTCTGTGCGAGGTTCAAGCTGGAGCTCATGTTATGGGGTGAGTACAGTAGCCCACCTCCAGGGTCAAAGGTCACTTCCTCTTCAGATCTCTGCTTAAAGATGTGTTAAAAATGTGAGGTGACTGGATGTGTTTTGGGAATGTCTTTTTGTTTAAATATGCACCATATAGTGGGAATGGGGGGAAATATTTGCTGCCTGCTGCAATTCTGATCTGTCACCACTTGAAATGTGTGTGAATTTATTTATTTATTCTTTGAGAGAAAAGTTTGGAGGCCATAAGTTGGGGAATTCAATGCAATAAATGACTTGCACAGATGGCCTGTTTAATGGACAGCTTTCAATCTTGGTCGAATGTGACCCCGTCGGCTAAGGACCATGGACAGCGTATAACCAGGCCTTGATAGCAAAGGGAACGAGGAATAGAAAAGATATTTAACTAGAATTGGTAATGTAATATAAATTTAGATGAAACTAGTTTTATTTTTTTCTTATGAAAGAGCACTGCACATGATCTCAGGCCCTGTCATTCACCCGGTGCAATGCGACAGGCAAGTGTGTTCTGCCAGTCTCAGCCTGATGCAGTTCTCATGTTCACGTCCAGCTCCACGTTATTTAAATGTCAAATGCACTGGCGCATCTGTTCACCCATGGGCGTCTGGTCTAAAAAACCAGGTGTGTTCAGGAGCATTGTTGGAGCGTTGATATTTTGAGGAGCTGAAAACGACTACGCCATTGACCAGCACAAACCTGCTCTAAAGTCAATAGCACAGTATTTTTTGTGTTATTTAAAGGGTGTGTTAGTAATATGAGCCTATAGGCGGTGCACAACGCACGTTCACTCTGATTATTACACACACAGGGACGCGCAGCAGCACACGCACATTTTCAAATATTAAAAATAAAAGGATTTCTCTCTGGAGAAGCGTTCAGTCTTTCCTCCATGTAAACAGTGAATGCTCCATGGCGTGAGCGCAGAACGACTGTATAAGCATAAGTTGCAGAGCAACGCTCAGGAAGTCAGTGTAAACTTTATGTTCATGAGAGTGAAGTATGTTTTTGTTTCTGTTCAACAGAAGGTCATGTTAGTTACTTATGTAACTTATGTTTGCTTTGTGTGTCAGGGGGCGGGTGAAGGCCCGTTCTATTTTGACGCCTGTTGCAGGTGAAACGGTTGAAACATAGCAAATGCCTCGAATGCTTAAAGCTGAAACATGACCTGATGTTCTTTGTCTCCAAACACACACGTGCATACACTATCTTTCCTAAACCAGTACATACTTTTTTAAAGATTTATGACCCTGGACCACAAAACCAGTCATAAGGGTCAAGGGTTTTTTTTTTAATTCAGATGTATAGATCATCTAAAAGCTGAATAAATTATCTTTCCATTGATGTATGGTTTGTTAGGATAGGACAATATTTGGAAATATGGAATCTGAGAGTGCAAACAAATCTAAATATTGAGAAAATCTCCTTTAAAGTTGTCTAAATGAAGTCCTTAGCAATGCATATTACTACTACTACTAATTTTTTTAAATATATTTAAGGTAGGACATTGACAAAATATCTCCATGGAACATGATTTATATCCTAATGATTTTTAAAAGAAAAACGTATAATGTTGACCGAAACAATGTATTGTTGGCTATTGCCACAAATATACCCATGAGAGAAATGACTTATGTGCACCAGGGTCACATTTATCCCCAAGTAAAAAAAAAAATGCTTCTCTTATTTTAAACCGCATTTCATAGTACTGTGACAACTGAGGGATTAGCATTAGCAAACACCTCATGAGGTTAATTCAAATCACAGGAGACTAAAGAGAGATTACACGTGTGTGTGAGGTACACCGAGAGGTTACTGCCTACAGCTGCTCATTGATCTGGCCATTCATAGGACATTTTTTAAATCAAAATGGACAATTTCATATATTTTCATCTAATGATGCAATATTTATTATAAATGATTTATCAGTGCATATTGGAATAGCTCAGTCAATTATTCTTCTCTGAAATTAATCACATTTTCAAGGGCCTGAAAATGGTGAAAGTTGACATCTGATATGAGTTTCCGAATTAGGCGTGGCAAAATGGCTTGATAGCGCTACCTACAAAATTTCAATTAAACGCCATTCACGCTACATTTCACGTATGAGTAGTAAAATCAGTAGATGGATGTAACAGCCCAATACCTACGAAAACGACCCTGGGAGCAAAATCTGAAGTTTTTTTCAAGTTTTTGCAGTTTTGCCATTTCCAGACATTGTACTTTAATCAACTCCTCCTAATGATTTAACCAGAACAACATCATATTTGGTCAGTCTAATCTCAAGGCCTTGGTGATTTAAATGGTGAAGATCTTGAGTTTTCCCTGAAGGGTGTGTCCGTGGCCTGACAAATGTTGATGTTTTGCCATGACACAGGAAGTTGTTGTAACCCGGGCATACAATGTCCGATCTGCCACAAACTACAGATTTTTGATAAGAGTCCTGTCCTGAAGACATCTGAATGGCAATTTTCAGTTACAGTCATAGCGCCACCTGCTGTTAGCAGGAAGTGTGGAAAATACAAATGACCTAAAGCCACAGGTGCAAGGACCCTTTCATCGCTTCTTGCTGCTTTAATTTTTTATTATTTGTTAATTCATGTGCCCTCATAATCTTTATCAAAATATTTTTTTCTGGTGCAAAGGCAGGGCAACCTGTCACTCATGAGATCCACCAATAGCAAGCCACAACCGTCCAAGCAATCCAATCATTCAACATTTTTTCATGGTCGATACGCCATTTCACTTGGCTAAACGTCATAAAGACCATTGCAACTTTTGTTTCATGCTGACTTAAAGGATAGTTCACTCAAAAATGAAAATGACCCCATGATTTACTCCCCCTCAAGTCATCCTAGGTGTATATGACATTCTTCTTCCAGACGAACACAATCAAGAGTTATATTAGAAATATCCTGGCTCTTTCAAGCTTTATAATGGCAGCTTAAAATTGTAAGCCCAAAAAAGTACATCTATCCATTATAAAAGTGTGCATCTATCCATTATAAAAGTGCATCTATCCATTATAAAAGTGTGCATCTATCCATTATAAAAGTGCTAAAAGTGCATCTATCCATTATAAAAGTGCATCTATTCATTATACTGTAAAAGCTAGAAATTTTACTTTATAATGTTTTAAATATGTATATTTTTCTAACAGAAACCAATCAGTACGCTTCAGACTTTACTAACCCCTGGAGCCATGTGGAGCACATTTATAATGGAGGGATGCACATTTATAATGGATGAATGCACTTTTATAATGGATAGATGCACTTTTATAATGGATAGATGCACTTTTATAATGGATAAATGCACTTTATAATGGGTAGATGCACTTTTATAATGGATAGATGCACTTTTATAATGGATGGATGCACTTTTATAATAGATAGATGCACTTTTATGATGGATAGATGCACATTTATAATGGATGGATGTGCTTTTATAATGGATAGATGCACTTTTATGATGGATAGATGCACTTTTATAATGGATGGATGCACTTTTATAATGGATGGATGCACTTTTATAATGGATGGATGCACTTTTATAATGGATGGATTCACTTTTATAATAGATAGATGCACTTTTATGATGGATAGATGCACATTTATAATGGATGGATGTGCTTTTATAATGAATGGATGTGCTTTTTTTAATGGGTGGATGCACTTTTTGGGCTTTAATTTTTGGGATGCCATTATAAAGCTTGAAGAGCCAGGACTTTTGTAATATAACTCTGATTGTGTTCGTCTGGAAGAAGAATGTCATACACACCTAGGATGACTTGAGTGGGAGTAAATCATGGGGTCATTTTCATTTTTGGGTGAACAATCCCTTTAAAATGATGGTAATACTTTATTTATATGATAGCCAAGAATAAAGGTGACTTTCGGTTGCAGCCGCTGAGTGAGTGTGACAGGTCTGTGTGCGTCTTTGTGTAAATGCCAGTAATCTGTCCAGGCGCACTCTTTTCTCTTTAAGATGCGCTGCTACGGTGAAATGATTGAAACCAGTCTGACCCGTGGCCTCTCTCTCAGTTCCTTATTTCTTCAGCAGAACTTATACTAGTTGCAGTGATGGACGTGTGAGAGTAAAGCATGCTCACTATGACTGGATGTGGTTTATTTGTGTCCCTGTTAGGAGGCATTATGAGAAGCGATGATTCTGACTCGGACCAGAGTTTCTTGAGTATTTTGCTGATGGGATCCACATCCTTTTTGTCTTCTCAGCAGTGAACGTGACGAAGGACCAAACAACACCTCTGTCTCTCATCTGAAAAACTCTTGTTAGCGGATCAGGTGTCTTGTTCACACACAGATGTGTTTCATAGCTTTACACTGTGTTGATGGGAGGGAGGTGGAAAGCTTTTAATGGAGACACTTTGAGTGAATGTGCAGGGATTATCTGTGAAGACAAGGTTGCTTTTATCTTTACACAGCGGGCGGGAGAAGCGCTGGCGTACCTGTGCTCTCTGTTTGATCATGTCTTACCCCCCGCCACATCCCAGCGTTTCTCTGATTCTGCCACGGAGACAGCTCGGCATTCCTCTCATAACAGTCACCCGCTCCTACCGCAGTGACAAACCGTGGATTACTGTACTCATCACTGCCATACTGTATGGGAAAGACAGCCTGGCCATTGTACATTGAGAGTGCTTCTGCCCTTAAGGCTGTTTGCAGCCCTTCAAATTTTTCTCCTTACCCGTCACAAAAATCCCCGAGTGCTGGGTAGCTGTTTAAAAGCTGATATTAGCTCAGTTCCAGACGAAATGACTACCTAGGCAACATTTCAGGCCCACCGTCTGTTTCAAACAGTAGGCAGATAATTATTCTACTGTAGAAGTAACATAGTAATACTGCGCAATGTCTTGAAGTACTAAATTGTATTGTACCAATAAATTAGTGCACTGTTGGACCTTTTTTCTGAAGTCAAGTGACATTCTAGAATGCTTACCATGAAAAACGTTTTGCGAACTGTAATAATAATTAGGTGCATTTTATATAGTTCTTTTCTAGGTACTCAGAGCGCTTTTCATGGAAAGGGAGGGGGACAGTTTCACCACCAATATACAGAATCTGTCTGGAGGATGATGCGACGGCGGCCATATTGGGCCAGAATGCCCACCACACACCAGTTGATTGGTGGAGAGGAGACAGAGTGATGAAGCCAATCAGGATATGGGGATGATTAGGAGGCCATGATGGACAGAGGCCAATGGGCAAATTTGGCCAGGATGCTGGGGTTACACCCCTACTCTTTTTCAAAAGGACATCCTGGGATTTTTTATGAACACAGAGATTAAGGACCTCGGTTTAACGTCTCATCCGAAGGACAGTGCTCTTTGACAGTATAGTGTCCCCATCACTATACTGGGGTGTTAGGACCCACACAGACCACAGAGTGAGTACCCCTTCTGACCTCACTAACACCTCTACCAACAGCAACCTGGTTTTCCCAGGAGGTCTCCCATCCAGGTACTGACCAGGCTCAGCCCTGCTTAGCTCCAGTGGGAAACCAGTCTTGGGTTACAGGGTGATATGGTGCTGGCCATAATAATGCGCATTAATAAAGCACACTATGTACAGAAAAGCAGATGAGTCATGAATATGAAAGCAGTGTTTAATTACACATTCAGCTTTTCCTGAAAACCGTTAATGTGGCTTAATTAGTGTTATTAAAAGATCAAACTCAGTAAACACAGCACTAATAAAGCATACAGGTTTAGTGATTTGCTGAAGCCAAATCTGTACTCACACTTAAGGCCTATTCGGAAGATAATTGTTTCTCATGTGGACCTCAGTGATAAAACTCACGATGATGGAATTATACAATTAAATTAAAATGTAATAATAGGGGGGGAAATTATTATTACAAATTATTATTTAAATCTTTTTTTTTTTTAACATATAGCTGCATGATTTATATTTGAACATAAATATATGTTGTATTTAAAACATATTTTAAAATTGAATTGCATATATTGCTGCCACAATGGCCCATTTCAAATGTTTACATGCTTTTTTCCTCTTTCTCCTTTTTGTTCGCTGAGGTGGAGCAGGGATGAAATATTTATTTATATATTTTTACATTTTTTATATTTTTCCCCAAAAATATTTACGTACACACAGCTGGTGCAGTGGCTCCTCCCCTTCAGCAACCTGTCACTCACAACATTTACGCTGCATTCACACGGGGCTTCTGCGTTCAAGCTTGACGGAGCTGAAGCTTGGCGCTGATGCGACCGTCATAGTGACAACAGCCAATCACACGTCTGCTCTAGGGTTGCATGAACGCAATTGGCTAGCGTCTGCTGGGTATTTGCATAGGGCGATCTGATTGGATGAATCCTGGGTTGGCACTTGAAAAGTTGCAAAATAAATATGTTTGTGTGGGAACTCAGATTGAGGTCTGCGCTTAAAACAAGCCGACTGGTAACTGTTAAAGATTGCACTGGGAACTGTTCAAAACACGTGCACCGTACCGGAAGTCCTGTACAGAAACGATTCGGTACGAATACGTGTGCTGTTACACCTCTAGCATTGACAACATTTACAGCGCTCATTTCTCACTGCGTGTCTTTAGTAAATTCTGACAGTAGTTTATAACGCCAACAGAGGGTCTCTGCTTACGCAAACTGTTAGTAAAGCTGGCCCCAAGAAATCAAATCAAGTGTGAAAGCACATCTCTGCCACAAGCTATTGCACATTGTAGTTACTGTGAAACGGGGCCATGATGGCAGAAGAATCCCAGAATCCACGTGGGTGAAGTTCTGCCCCTCATAATCTGCATCACTACACCCATTGTGACACGAAAGTTCAAAACTGACCCAAGATCAGACTTGTTTCTAAGAGTATTTAGACACGTTCGCGTCTGTGTGTGTGGGTGGTTTTAAACATGGAGGTCAGGTGGGGCAAAGCTCCTATTGCAGTTTCTCTGGAGTTAGCACACATGGTTTGCAGGGCTGCATCAAAGGAGACTTGCTTGTTAAAGTGTGTTATGGTGCTGAACGCAGCAGGGTGGGACTGTGCATGAAGCTCGCTGTTTAAATGTTGCCTCTCAGCTGGAAAACGGCCCTGTGGAGCTCTGAGTATGTGGAGCCCGAGAGATGAAATCAACTCAGAATTATGTATTCACCCTTGTGTTGTTCCAAATATCGACGACTATCTCAGAGAGTTTGTATTATGAAGAATCTTTACATGGCTCCATACAACAGTTGTGTACTTTATTTTAGGGTGTCCATGTTAGAGTAAAATTATGCATTTAAGTACTGAGTAATAATAATTGACTACATGTGCTTACTATAGGGTTAGGGTTTAGTTGTGAGTTAGTTGCATGCAATTATGCATAATTTATAGTCATTACTACAGTAACTACATGTAATGTGTAACAAGGACACTGTAAAATAAACAAGTCCAACCTCCTGCGGTCTCTGTTGAATCCAACACTGAAGTGACTTAAACTGCAATTCATTGACTGGCCACTAAAGACAGGCTCCAAAAGATAGTCAATCCCATAGACCCCCATGTTAAAACTTTACAACAGAAAAACAATATGTTTACAGCCTGGTACAAAAAGTGATTTTGGTCTATAGATAATTGACTGTTAGTGGGTGAATGTTTTTATATCTCATCCGTTTAAATTATATTAAGCCTTAAAGTTCTGCATAATTAAGGGAGTGACCACTTTGAGTGACAGATGGATTGTCGTTTGTCTGTTAGCCATCAACTCAGCTCCACCCACGTCCCGCCTCTTTGCCCATTTTCGATGGCCACTCTCCACCTACTTGAGGCGTCAAAAATTCTCTTCAGAAACCTACAGGTGACGTCACAGACACTAAGTCCATATATATTTTTTTAATCTATGAAATTAAAGTGTTACTGGACAATTTATAATGACATTGTGTTTTTTCCCCCTCATTTTGGAGGTTGAAAGCCAAAGTTATTGTTATGGATTCGCCGTAAGTTGACTTGCGTACCGCTGACCGCCGGAAGCTAGTTATTTTAGTCTTAAATGTGGCTATTTTTCTTACACAAACGCACCACTTTGCTTCAGAAGGCCTTAATTACCCCTCCCCTGAGCCGTGGGGAGCACCTTTATGATGAATAGATGAACTTTTATGATGGACAGATGCATTTTTATGATGGACGGTTGCACTTTTATGATGGATGAATGCACTTGAATGGACTTCAAAACAGAATCCGCCATTCACTGCCATTATAAAGCTTTGATAAGCCAGAACTTCTTTAATATAACTCTGATTGTATTCTTCTGAGAGAAGAATGTCATACACATCTAGGATGACTTGAGGGAGAGTAAATCATAGGCAAATCTTTATTTGTGGGTGAACTATCCCTTTAATTTCTATTCAAATCACAGTAAATCTGCTTTGAAACGTTCTGTATTGTAAAAAGCGCTATATTAATGAAGGTGACTTTATTTGACATACCGACGGTTTTGTGCACAGGGGCATCGTCATGCTGGAAATGAATGCAGCTGAAAGCATAGAGCTTGACATCACATGGCATAGTGTTAAGGTTTGTCATTAGAAATGACTAGAAAAGCCATCAATTAGAAGGGGCATAAGCTTTAGTCCCGTTGCTGTGTGTGAAGCGCCGTTCTGAAAACAAGGAAACACTCACACATTCCAAGCCTTGCTCTTGAACGAATTGTTGAAGGCTAGACAAACTTGGATTGATGTTCAGCTACGCTGTGTGTAGTCATGAGACACCCACAATGAGCTTGTTTGTCTTCAGATGAAAAGCTGTAAATCTGTCAACTGTAGTGAATAATACAGGAAGATTCTGATTGTGTTCTGAAGTCTTTAGGCGTTAAATGTTTACACAAGGCAGTGTCAATTCTCTCTCTCTCTCTCTCTCTCTCTCTCTCTCTCTCTCTCTCTCTCTCTCTCTCTCTCTCTCTCTCTCTCTCTCTCTCTCTTTCTCTTTAGCCCACGGGAGCAGCACCTGTGGTAGCTGGCACCGAAAGCCCTCGAACCGTGGCACTGCACAGACATGAAGCACAATAACAATGAAAAGAAATTGAAAAGCAGAAAAACATTTGTGGTTTGCCAGGAGAGAGGGCTTGAATAACAGCCTGTGAATGGGTTGCCATGTTTGTGTGCGGCCGGGCTGGGAACAGGATGTTTGGGCCTCCAGGTGTGTGTCGGTCTCTGTCGGGGCTTGTGGGATTGGTGCGGAGATGGCAGCGTGACGGCTGTAATGATAGGCTCCTGCGGGTGAGGACATGACTGCGCAGTGGTCCGCGGGCATGTGTTGGCCCGGCCCCCTCCGCAGACGCACACATAACAATGAGCGATAAATCAGGAATCTGCCCCACAACACAAGCAGAAAGAGTCGAGTCTTTTAAATGCACACTAATGCTTACAGCTGAGAAATCAGTCTTCTCCTTTTGCCCACTGCTCCTAACCGAACGATATGATACACACACACACACATACACATACACACAGAAGGCAGTTCTGGTGTCTGTAGGCTGTTCGTAAACAGCACAATGACTGTGATTGTCTGTCTCAGAGAAGGAAAACTGGGGTTGTGGTGAACCGACACACACAATAAAGGTGAAAGACGGGTTCTGAATCCCATTGTGGGTTCACCACACCGGCCGCGTGCACACTCGTTTCCCTGTTCTGCAGGAGCGTTTCTACACCGTGTGGTTGTCTCTCAGAGCGTTCACACATGGCCCATTGTCTCTCCTGACCCCTCGGTCCACACAGGTATCAACAAAACACATTCAAAAAGAAGTAACACACAGTCATGCCACTGCGGAGTGCGTCTTCTCTCCTGTTGAGTCTGATGAAGTGCTCTGACTGCTAACCAGTGGTTAATGAGTGTCTTGTTCTCAGATCTGTTTCAGACGCCTTTTCATTTCAGATTCCCATGTTAACGGTTTCGATCTGGTTCAGCACAAACACCACGTCGCTGTGCATTAAGATGAAAACTATAACCAAAGAGGCTTTCTAAACTGGATGTTTACATAGTAGATTACCTAGATTGCATACTTGGGTGTTGAATTTTATAAACCAAACACTTATATTGCACTCATGTTAGCAGCAGATCCTTTCAGTCCTGTAAGTTGCGAGGTGGGTCCTCCATGGATCAGACTTGTTTGTGTGTTGTGATGTAAAAGAAAATGTGATTCATCAAGGCCGCCTTCTTCCATTGCTCCGTGGTCCAGTTCTGGTGCTCATATGTCCACTGTTGGTGCTTTTGGCGGTGGACAGGGGTCAGCATAGGCACCCTGACTGGTCTGCGGCTATGCAGCCCCATACGCAACAAACTGCGATGCACTGTGTATTCTGACACCTTTCTATCAGAACCAACATTAACTTCATTAACCAGCGTTCGCTCCTCACGTGTATCACTGAGCCTTGGCCGCCCATGACACTTTCGCCAGTAAACCACTGTTCCTTCCTTGGAGCACTTTTGATAGATACTGACCACTGCAGACCGGGAACACCCTACAAGAGCTGCAGTTTTGGAGATGCTCTGACCCAGTCGTATAGCCATCACAATTTGGCCCTTGTCAAACTCACTCAAATCCTTACGCTTGCCCATTTTTCCTGCTTCTAACAGAATGTTATGCCTGATCGGTGTATTATCAGCCTTTGTGAAAACGAAGTGCACTTAGTTGTATTGAATGTGCACTTTTAGTGTACAGTGTTTTAATGTCAATAAAATAAAGGCCTCTTAAGAAACTTAAGTAAACTTTGTAACAATGTCAGATTAAAAGTTTTGCTTTGAAAGTTACTTTAAAGGGTTAGTTCACCAAAAAAATGAAAATTATGTAATTAATGTTCTTCCACACCCGTAAGAACTCCGTTCATCTCCAGAACACAGTTTAAGATATTTTAGATTTAGTCGAGAGCTTTCTGTCCCTTCATTGAAAATGTATCTACGGTATACTGTCCTTGTCCAGAAAGGTAATAAAAACATCATCAAAGTACTCCATGTGACATCAGTGGGTTAGTTTGAATTTTTTTTAAAGCATCGACAATACATTTTGGTCCAAAAATGGGTCTGTTGTCAATCTGCGTTCATGACGTGTTATCTGGTGCGCCGAGATTGGTTTATAGTCTGAGGAGACGCACGCTGTAAACAAAACAACCGTAAACATGTCTAAGGATTTCAACACAGAGCAAGACTTGCATTTTTGCTCTGCCATATTTTCTCTCTCTCTCTCTCTCTCTCTCTCTCTCTCTCTCTCTCTCTCGACTCTTTCTCTTTAGCCCACGAGACGCACCTGTGTTTAGCTGGCGCCAGCCCTCGAACCGTGGCACTTTTGCACCAAAATGTATTTTCGATGCTTCAAGAGAGTCTAACTAACCCACTGATGTCACATGGACTACTTTGATGATGTTTTTATTACCTTTCCAGACATGGACAGTATACCGTACTTACAATTTCAATGGAGGGACAGAAAGCTCTCTGACTAAATCTAAAATATCTTAAACTGTGTTCCGGAGATGAACGGAGGTCTTACGGGTGTGGAACGACATTAGGGTGAGTCATTAATGACAGAATTAAAAATTTTGGGTGAACTAACCCTTTAAAGCATGTTTATTAACATACTAAAGCACATTCAAAGTTCTTGATTTATTATTTGGACTGTAGTTCATTATTAAATTTCAAGTACTTTTTAGATGTGTAGTTCTCAGTTACATAATGGGTACGCACATCCTTCCACATCATGACAAACACGTTTATAACAGCGCTGACCTGATAAGCATTTTATAATTAAACGACTTAAACAAAGGGAAATCTCAGTGTAACCCACAAATCACTGTTTTCTGTAAAGTTGCACTGCCCCATTGGAGACAGACAGACTTGGGCTATAAACGCCACTGTCCCACTGTTTGGGCTTAATATCTATTGTCCTTACACATGGGCAGTATCAATATCAGGCAGAGTGAGCTGTCACCTTGCGTTTTCCTCAGAGAGATGTAGTGCATTGTGGGTGTGTGGGGTTCAGGGTTTTTCCCGGCTGACGCCACGCTAGTGTTCAGTAAGCGGCTCAGGCCACAGTTTCCTCCGCAGGTGTCTCAGATCTACAGTAGGTGTGCAGTAATGCTCCCTAAATGAGAATGTGTCTGAGTTTGTCTCGTTCACATACTCTGGATTCTTGCTCTGTGAAGTCATCTTTTGTTCCTGTTCTGACACAGTTCCCAGACCAACAGCCTGGTGCTTTCCACAATCAACTCTTCTGCTTAGGAAAGCTTTAGAAAACCGTTTTTGTAGTTGCAGAGGAATTATAGCGTGGGATAGTTCAGGTCAGGGATGCTGATTGTCCAAACATTGGTGTCCTTATTACGCTGCAAAAGTGTTGCGTTTCCAGTCCAAATATCTTAATATTCTTGCATTAATAAGCATTTACTAGACAAGCAAAAGTTATTGTCTTGTTTTGGGAAAAAATACTTCAAAATGAAGTGAGTTTCTGCTTAATCTAAATAACCTGCCAATGGGATAAGCAAAATAATCCACTTTTCTGTTTGAATTAAAATTACTTTGCTTATCTTAAGCAGAAACTCACTTAATTTTGAGCTTTTTTCCCCAAAACAAGACAATAATTGTTACTTGTCTAGTAAATGCTTCATGTTTTAAGAATTGTTAGATGTTTGGACTGAAACAAGACACAAATTTAGTGTAAGCAATAAGACACTTGATGGTATGTTTTGAGTATAGTCTCTTTAACCATCCCTATATTTAAAATATACGTAACATGAGCCTGTGTATTACTTAACCAAATGTGTGTTGTTAAAAATGAACTACGGTTCAAAACAAAAACACCAGAATGTCTCCATGGGAACAGTCCATCAGAGAGATGAGTGACAGGACATGAACCGGTTTGACAGAGAGCATACGTGATCTTATAACGCTTCTAATACATATTTTCTCATCTCCACTTTTTTGGGGGGATCATCAAAATATAAGACTATGAGAAGTGTCACCAAGCCAACTTGAACTATGAACAGAGAGCAGCTCTTGATAGACCGGTTCAGATAAAACTCTCGCAAAACTTGTGAAAAACACAGGTCTGGTCTGTGTGTTTCATGACAATCAAGCAAATCGTGGGATCATTAAAGTTGTTCACCAAACCTACAGCGGTTTGTTTTAACTCGTTATCCATGTTCACTTTGAACAGGAAGTCTTCCAGATTGATTGACTGTCATAATTATTGTGTGTGATAACTTTCCAGAAGTCGGTGGTATTGTGTTGGTGCGGAAGGTGATATGTGAGCTGTGATGGAAGGAATGGATGGCCTCATTAATTCGATTACTCAGATAATATCAGCAAACAGACACGCCTTGATGCTGTTTTTGCGGTTGTGAGCTGTGTGACGTAATCCAGGAGTTATGTCTCTAAATCAACACAATAATCGCTCCTCGTCTGACACTGCTACCGTCGCCCACGCATCCGATATTAAAACTTATGGTCTAAAATGTTTTTTAGGTATGATTTTGCTTTGCACAGGAATTAATGGAAATGAATACATTTAGAACGTCCCGTATCAGCTGACGTTTGTAGGGTAAATTATGGGCGAAGTGAGTATGAATGTGACTCATTCTGAAGGCTAAACACTTGAAGTGAATTCACTGGGCATCATGTCTCATCTGCGAATACATTGTCTGATTTTCATTGCAAAAATATTAAACCAAAGAGTATCGGCAAGCATCAAACAGCAGCGTTTCTCAGAACTAACTTTACTACTCTGAGCCACTCTTGAAATTATTAGCCAATTGTTTTCAACATCACTTTTTATGGATTTGAGTCGGTTGTACCAGAATAACCTGCGGTTATAAATAAACATGTTCAAGGGCATTTTGTTCATTTCAGTGTAAGTGATAATTTATGAAAAAAACAGCAATAAAAAAATTGAATTATAAATGAACATGTTCTATAAAGTTTGACAACCACTAAGTGTATTCATTTTGAAAAACATATCTATTGCTTCACATTTTGAAAGCTTGCAAGCTTTATTTTGGTAAAAAGTTTATATTTTAATCTATACTGCAAGTCATTGTTTTTGGGCCCAGTGTGTATTGTAAATCCATACTTCACGGCTGGATCTTGAGTCTTAGGACCCTATTTTAAAGGGTTAGTTCACCCAAAAATGAAAATTAGCCCATGATTTACTCTCCCTCAAGTCATCCTAGGTGTAAATGACATTCTCCTTTCATAAAAGTTGAGTTA
The DNA here is from genome assembly GCA_023029165.1 of Gobiocypris rarus. Taxonomy (NCBI): domain Eukaryota; kingdom Metazoa; phylum Chordata; class Actinopteri; order Cypriniformes; family Gobionidae; genus Gobiocypris; species Gobiocypris rarus. The sequence continues at coordinate 7,692,379 of CM040935.1, forward strand.
TACTAAAAAAGTCCTGGCTCTTCCAAGCTTTACAATGGCAGTAACCCTTGTTCTGTTTGTGAAGTCCATAAAAAATGCATCTGTCTATCAAATAATTTGCTCAATTGCCAATGCCAAAGTTCAATCTTGACATCTACCGTATGATAATTGATTAATGTATTAAATTGAAGCTAAGCTAAGATTTTTATTTGCTGAAATTACTTCATTAGTGAAGTTACTAATGGCGTTGTAGAAGGGCTCTTCCTAAAAGGAATTGAGTTTTCTTTTAGTAGTTGCCTCTTCCTGTAGTGCATTCAGGGGCCCGATGTCTCATTTGAGATTTTATGGATTAATGGTTAAATTTGGTTTGCAATAGTAACACATTGAGTTTTAATGCTTGACTGCTTCATTAAAGCTTGACAAACCTGTGCTGCTGTTACTGTGTAAAGTTGAGTTAGTTCACCAAAATGTTCAACATGTACACTCAAAAAATGCTGGGTTGTTTTAAATTCAAATTCGGGTCAAATATGGACAAAAAAACAACCCAGCATTTTTTTAAAGTAGTGTAAATTCAAGCCAGCAAACATAGACCTTTAGCCTGGTATTACCCATATCGCTTACTCTTCCATTAAAAACGGTCATGTTATACGGGCCACAAAATCTGTCTACGCCCATCTATCTGTCTGTTCCCTACAACCTAGAAACTAGCAAAAGTCTAGCAAAAAATCCCCAAATAACTAGCAACCACAATTCTCTCTTCAAACTGCTGAACAAAGTCTAAATCACTTCATGGCTTTGCCAGGTAAAGATTTAAGGATAGTCAGTTAATTAATGCATTATTTATTGTGTGTGTGTTGGATTTTGTGGTTTCCTGGCTGTATTGACAGCGCGATCGATCGATCGGTTGTTTGCGTGTGTGTCATGTGCACGGCGTCTCTGGAGTTTGTTCTTGGCGTGTGATGGTCCAGTCCTGCCTGAAAGCGAGAGTGGCAAGGCATCTGGGAACGGAAGGTGCGGTCGAGTGTGTCTGTTCCAGACGCAGCCTCTGGTTCCTCCTTGCCAACAATGGGTCATGATCGTGGTGCACGAGGGCCTCCTGCTCCCCGACCACTGTCCACGTCTGTCTCCACGGCTCCCACAGACGCCTTAGCGAAAGTCGCACTTTCTTCAGGTGGAACTGTGACTGTAACTCAGAACCGGATAGTTCTGTGGTTTGGCTTCATCCTTGTTGACACGGGCTGGTTTCTCACAGACGTTTTGCCATCGGTGATGGGCATGTGTTTCAGTTTTAATGGCTGGTTGCATCATCTCATCCCCTGATGGTTCATGTCAATATATGGACACACATAATGTGTTACTTATGTAATGTAATGTGCACTCAAATCTAGTTACTATAGTTATAACTCTAAACCTGGTTACCATTTATTTTACAGTGTCCTTGTTACACGTTACATGTATTTACCATAGTAATAACAGTAAATGATGCATAATTACATGCTAACTAACCCTCAACCAAACCCTAACCCTATAGAACTTAAATGTAAAGTAATTAATATTACTTATTATTATTAAAAGTATAATTACACTGTAACACAGAAACTGTGGTTACACTTTATTTGAAGGTATCCATGAGAGATTTGAGAAGAAATACGCATAAAGACCAAACAGGACCAAACACTGTCAGTCCAAATCCGATTATTTGTGTATCCGATGGGAATAAATCTAAAACCATTAATTGTCCATGCTGTGGATAACAACTGTTCAGATTAGGACAGCCAATCGATACAGTTCACGATTCATACGTTTTCGATTTGAGACAATTCACATTAAAATTCAATGCAATTCGATTAATTTGATTCTGCATTTTTTTTTTATTGGCTATGCATTCATAGGATTATTAAAATGCTTCCCCCATTCTGTCTTAGTCCAGTGTGAATTACCCAGTGACCTTTAGGGGAGTAAACATTTGTCCATTAATGTTAGCTCATGCTAGTTTGTAATGAGGGTTTGAAAATCACTTTTTCACTCATTTGGCTACAACATTTTGAAGTTACCGGCCATTCAGAACTTCTACTAGCCAAAAATAACAATTACCAGATTTCTTATTCATTTCGCCACATTATTATGATTTTTAATCTCTGCTATTGCTTCAATACAAATTATAAGCGCGCCACTTGTTGCATAGTGACGTGTGTTCGAGGTGTTTAATAGCTATATCATGATGACTGACTTATTTGCTCTAAATCTGCACAGATTTGGCTTACACAAACTTCCCCAACAAGGTGAATACACTAATAACTAACCCGCCAAACTGGCTAGTGATTTGACAGTGCTACCCGCCACAGTTGATTTATACCCGCATTAGGCGAGTGTTCATTTCATACCCTGGATGCTATTACTATTCACTTTATTTTAATAGCCTGTACAGATTGGTACAGATTAAAATAAACCAAAAGGCTTTAAAAGTGTTGTTAGTTCATGCCAACACTATTGTGTATGACAGTGTTAATGGCTACACAAGCTTCTTAAAGCTTTATTTGTGTATTCATGCCGCTGTTTCATTTTATGGAATATGGAATATGCATTGGTAGGCATATGCCAACAACAGCCGCAACATGGAGGGCTTTGCAATACAGATGTTGTCTTATTTACAACATGACAATGTGTAGCCGCTGCGCTGGGCGACAGCATCTTCTGAGGCAGCGGCTTTATTCTGTTATATGTGACCCTGGACCACAGAAACAGTCAGTCTTTTTCATTGAGATGTATAAATCAGCTGAAAGCTGAATAAATTATCTTTCCATTGATGTATGGTTTATTAGGACAATATTTGGCTGAGACAAATCTGGAATCTGAGTATAAATATTGAGAAAATCTCCTTTAAAGTTGCCCAAATGAAGTCCTTAGCAATGCTTATTGCTACTAATAATACATTTCTGATATATTTACAGTAGGAAATTTACAAAATATCTTCATGGAACATGATCTTAATATCCTAATGATTTTTGGCATAAAAGAAAAATTGATAATTTTGACCCATTCAATGTATTGTTGGCTATTGCCACAAATATACCCGTGAGACGCATGATTAGTGTTGAGCTCCAGGGTCAAAAAAATATCAAATGCAATATATTCTGCAGCATCTTTCAGCATTTTTTCTATAACAACTTCTGACGAGTTATGTTTGATGTGGTGTGAGAAAGTCACATAAGCCACACAAAATCCGATCAGCGGTCACACTGAAGTAGATTTCAATGCAATTCGAATAGGATGCAAACCACATATGAATGTAGCACGAAACAGATTTTTTTGATTTTCACACTTGCTAAATTTGATCTGATTGCATTCAGATATGTATAAAACCAAATACAGTCCCATGGTCTTAAACATTTAGGGCTCGAGACATCATATTTTCTTTGGAGAGCATAATGTTAAATTGTTTGATAACTGTTCTATAATTTATTTATTTATTAAGACGGCCAGTATGACTATTTTGTGTTCAGTAGTGTAAAGCAGTGATTATATGTGTCATTGTGTCAGTAAGTATTAGACGTCGTATAGCAGAGCAAAACCCCTGTGTGAATTAGTACCATCCTTCAATGGGGCGCGACTGGCGGCAGGCTTCTTTGCAGGTGTGGTCTAGCGTTTGCAATGCTCTATAGAGATGTTTTACTTTATTCTTGTACTAGAGTAAACACACATCTGCCATGTCCTGTTTTTACCGCCGTACCACAATTCAATCTCTCTGAAGACACAAGTACAGAAGTGCAGATGAGTATCCTCTTCTTTAACAAGTCATGTGTACATACACACAGAACGCAAATGATATGGTGCAGATTATATTCAGGCAAGTTCAATTATGTACACATCAGCACAGACGTTTGAAATTACAGACAGTGAACACATTCAACATTCTCATCCATATCAAATATCAGGTATGTTGTATTAACTCGCCACACCTGAATGTTCAGCCAGTTTTTAAACACTATTTGGCAGCTCGGTTCACTCCAGTCAATTTCCCAGAAAACATTTTCATGTCACTCAGCAGTGATTGTGTCCATGGGCAGTCGTGGCGCCTCCATAAAAGCACCTGATGTACAGCAAGAGATGAGTTTTGATAACAGATCGCTCTCTCATCACACAGGCATGACTCCATAGTTATGATTTATTTAAGCAACTTTGTCTCAGATTCATCATCATCTTAAAAAAAAAAAAAAAAAATTCACAGGCACAAAGTGAACCAGATGGAAATGAGGGTATTGCTGACAGACAGTGAGTAGCGCTATAAAATGAATGCTCTGATCATCTCTTCTGGTCTGGTGGAAGAATTTGATGAGATGAATTTGATCCAGATCTCTGAGATGCAGTGGCTAATTTCTGTATGCAATTTGCCAAAATCATGACTGTTTCCAAACAGGTATCCCATGTATTGTTAATTTAGTCATAGTCCTGTGCCAAATGTACGTTTTTTTTTTTTTTTTATCATATTCAGTCAACCTTGTTCTGTTTTTCTTTAGTGTAGTTTTAGTCAATGAAAACTGAGGGCCCTATTTAAACTATCTGTGCGCATGGCGTGTCTGAATCCACTTTTGCTAGTTTAACGACGGGAATAACGTTCGGCATACCGGCGTATGGTCCAAAAGGCTTTTCCCTATCTTAATGAGTCATGGGAGTGTTTTGGGTGTAACGTGCAATAAACCAATCAGAGTCTCATCTCCCATTCCCTTTAAAAGCCAGTTGTGCTCGCGCCATGGAGGATTCACTGTTTACATGGAGGAAAGACTGAACACTTCTCCAGAGAGAAATCCTTTTATTTAAATATTTAAACGTGTTTTGCCGCTGCACGTTCCTGTGTGTGTAATAATCAGACTGTGTGTGTTGTGCACACCTATAGGCTCATATTACTAACACACCCTTTAAATAACACAAAAAATACTGTGCTATTGACTTTAGAGCAGGTTTGTGTTGGTGAATGGCGCAGTCGTTTTCAGCTTCTCAAAATATCAACGCTCCAACAATGCTCCTGAACACACCTGGTTTTCAAACCAGACACCCATGGGTGAACAGATGCGCCAGTGCATTTGATATTTAAACAATGTTGAGCTTGACATGAGAACTGTCGGGCTGAGACTAGCAAACAACACTTGTCACATTGCGCCGGGTGTATAATAGGTAGGGATGCACAATATTTATCGGACTGATAATTTGTTGGACGATGTGGGTGAAAATAACGTTATTTTTATTGCTCCGATAAATAAAAGAAATCTGATAACTAGATCCGATAAAGTACTCTTGCTGTCTGCCAGTCAGTCTGATTTATCCGAGATTCGTCTGCTTTCCGAGTGCAAGTGACTGTCGCGCTCGTTACGTCATCATCTGTGAACATGTTTTCGTCGGTCTGGAAGTTTTTCTCTGTGGTAGCGGAGGACAATGCTATTGCTATTTGCAAAGCATGTTCAGCAAGGATTTCGAGAGAAGGAAAAAGTCGTCAAGTTTTAACACACATAATCTTATCTCACTTGAAAGGGCATCATTGCAGCGAAGCTGTACAGCTACTAACGCTAAATTGACCTGATTAACATGACAAATAACAAATTTCACCATGAAATCATGTAGTGAAGTGTTCTGTGTGTTTCACAATCACCATATGACATCCAGCGCTGTGAAAAAATAAAATACACAAAACAAATTTTGCCTAAATTTCAAAGGCCTGTTTCAATGATTAAAACTAGAGGCTTATCTTGACTTTAAGGTTACTTTTATCACGTAAACTACCTTTATACAGCATGTTATATGCATGTGTGTTTGGGACAGAGGGGAACAGTCACATTTGCAGCAGACAGGGGTCGGAGGAGAACACCGGAAAAGTGACAGAATGGATGATATTTGCCTGTATTTGCAATACACGAGCCACGGTTCAGCTGCGCGAGACAAACGCTGGCAAAGTGAATGTACATTGGGCGCGCACGGCTCTCCGCTCTCCTCTGCTTGCGCGTGCGGTGTGAAGCCGCCGTAACATGGAGCGGCGATGTCCCCATTCAGCAGGCATTTGAAATTCCTAATCGAGTATTGTGGTGCCTTACACAAAAAATAAAAACATTTAAAGAGTCAGGACTGATGTTTGGCAAGTTAGGCCAGAGCTACTAAAATATCAGTTTCATCAGTGCCTCTTAGATTTTATATTCTCCTGGGTGCTACAGATTATACGTAAACTATAATATAAAAATATGAACGTATTGGTTATCGGTATCGGCCATGAGAAGGACTTAATTATCGGCTATCGGTATCGGTTAAAATTTTTCATATCGTGCAACCCTAATAATAGGGCCCTTTGTCACATTTTTTTTCATGCTGTATAATGGTCACATTGGTTTGTTTAAAGTAGACATCAAGCTTTCTTTAAGATATATTTCTCATATATCCTACATGTCTCTTATATTTTTACGTAAACTGTTGTCTCCATGAGAAAGAATGGAAGGAGCTAAAAATGAAATTCAACAAGCCCATTTAATTGCATGTGAAAAAAATAAAACATTTATTCTTTTGTGACACAAAAATTATTTGGCGCCTAACTTTGTCCCTTATAGGAGCCCATTTGTCCCTTATGGCTGCTTAATTGATGTATTTATTTTCAGAATGCTAATTTACGTTTGTTTTTTGTTTTCTCTCACTCTAAAGTACAAGATGACGTGTTATTTTCACTTCCAAAAGCTGAATTTTACTGTTAAATTACACAATCAATTAAGTTTTTCTCTGTATAGAGTAAGGAGCTTTCTTAACATTTTACATCACAAGTCTGCAAATGTTTTGTGATGTTGAATTAAAAAGCACAGATGAAGCACAGATGATGGGTGCATTGCAGAAAGTTGGCACGGTTTTAGTAAAGGGTTTGAGCTCAGATGACGACTGACTTAATGAGACGTGAGGAACGACATCAGCTCACTTCGCACTCAACTTCCTGTTTTTGTCTGTGTTTGCTTTAGTCCACATCTCAGACATTTTCAAGTAACCAAAAATGTTTTAAGGTGACATAGTTGCATGTTACTACATGTACTTACTATAGAAATAACAGTAAATTGTGCGTAATTACAAGGAACTATCCCTAAACCAATTAACTCTATAGTACACACATGTAGTTAATTAATATTACTTTATTTGAGTAAGTACAATGTAACTACGTCAAGTGTAACTTTTTTTACTTGTTCAAAGTCTAAACTGTTCAAAAAGGAAACCAATATCATTTGCAGACACGACACTTGCACACATTCTTGTCATTGATATTAGACACCACTTCTCTCAGTGTGAGTGTGTGGAGTAGGGTGTAACGGTACACAATACTGACAGTTCGGTATGTACCTCAGTTTTTGAGTCACGGTTCGGTACAAGTTCAGTACAGCAGGGGAGAGAAAACTAAATATACAATAGCTTTTATTTATTTTTATTAAACAGTGGTTTACTGAACAAATTGTGTCCATCCTGAAATGAATTCAATTATAACTAAAAGTTTCTTAAAGATGGGCGTAAAACAAGCTGACTGGAGATAACCCTAACCTAAACATAAACAGAGAACATTTCACGGTTTCTTTAGACATATGTTCTCATGTTTGTGTGACAAGTATTCACTAAGTTAGAGTATCAGAATAGACTTCATTGACAGGGAGGCTGCAGATTGTGCATCATGTTTGCTTTCTTTATTTAGCAAAAAGCACAACATTAGGTTTTTATTGTGACTACACAAATACAAGTAGAAACTCAACAGATTATAATGATGTATAACACTTACCTGAATGACCAAAATCGTTAAATTAAATTTGTGTCTGTTCCTCACACAGAGATATTATTTGACTTGTTTGAAAACCAGCATGGACATTCAATTAATTTTGTATTCCACGCACCACGGACATAAAAAATGCAACATAGGGATGAGTAAATGATTTTTTGTTGAACTCCCTAAAGTGCTGAAAAGCTCTTGTCCTGGTAGATCTGCTGTATTGTGTTAGTGTGGGATCAGGTTTGCTGATTAAATGACTCAGTTCTGGCCTGTGTTAAAGACCGAGGTAGTTTCAGCGGTTCTCGCTGGAGGTCTGTTGACTTTCTTTACGAGATCAGTGTTTCGTCAGCAGTGACGTGATGGCACCGCTGAGTTCATGCTCTTGGCTGCAGAAGGAAGTTTTGCTCTCTTCTGTCAGATTTGGAGCTCAGGACTTTATTTTAGGAAATCTTCTAGAAATAGACTTTGGCTTGAGCTGCGAGTTACTCCCCAAATCCCTGAATGACATGCGCTGAACGCAAGACACCGACTTCTGTCCAGAGTACAGTTCTCATTTCTCCCAATCTCAGCTTGCCTGGTGTTTGTTGTATAAATTAAGTCAAACCAAAATATAATCAGACACAGACCAGACACAGATATAATGTTTCACTAGTGTGTGCAAAACACTATAGTTCATTTATGAAAGCAAGGATAGCAAAGTTAAATGACATATTATACCCCAAAACCCAGTAAATTTGATAAAAATGTTGGCCCAAAATTATTCAGACACTTTGACTGGTTTTGACTGAACAAAATGAAGCGTTGCTTGGTCATTGGTTGAGCTAAATTCGTATTATCTAATTGTGTCCTTAAAGGATTAGTTGACTTTTAAATAAACTTTTGCTGATAATTTACTCACCCCAATGTCATCCAATATGTCCATGTCTTTCTTTCTTCAGTCGAAAAGAAATTAAGGTTTTTGATGGAAACATTCCAGGTTTTTCTCCTTATAATAGATTTAATAGAGCCCAAACGGTTCAAGGTCCAAATGACAGTTTCAGTGCAGCTTCAGAGGGCTTTAAACCATACCAGACGATGAATAAGGGTCTTATCTAACGAAACAATCGGTCATTTAAAAAAAAAAAGTTTAAGTTTTATAAGCACAAATGTTCACCTTGCTCCGTTCTGTGATATGTATGCGTGGCGTCACGTGTCACAGTTAAGTTGAAAAGGTCACGCTTATCATGGCGAAAGTACCAAGTCAATGTTTTCAAAGAGCGGAAGGAGGATTCAAAATCGTCCGACATCGCTGTTTTACCTTTTAACTCCCTTTTTTCTATTGTGCACGTTCAACACTGACTCTGTATTTCCGCCTACGGCAAGCGTGACCTTTTCAACGTAACTGCTTATTACATGACGTCACGTAGACATATCACAGAACGGAGCAAGGCGAACATTTGTGCTTATACAATTTAAAATTTTGATTTTTTTTTTTTAAATGACCGATCGTTTCGTTTGATAAGACCCTTATTCATCGTCTGGTATGGTTTAAAGCCCTTTGAAGCGGCACTGAAACTGTCATTCGGACCTTTAACCGTTTGGGGTCCATTGCCTCCATTATAAGGAAAAATGTTTGCATCAAAAACCTTAATTTATTTTCGACTGCAGAAAGAAAGACATGGACATCTTGGATGACATGGGGGTGAGTAAATTATCAGCAGAAGTTTATGTAAAAGTGAACTAATCCTTTAAATTTAACAGCTAACTCTGAGTTCTTGACATTTTTTTATTACCATTTTCTACACTATATTTTTTATAAATTATAACTCTGATTATGTGAGAAAAATGTTGAAGCTGTCTAAATAAATGTTGGTTTGACTGAATGTATAATAAAAGAATAAGAGCCTAAATTAAATATGCTCTTTTTATAAAGTGTCTCTTCAGAGAACTTGGACTTTATTCATATGAATTACTTTTACTATGTCTTTATTAATTTTTCTGAAGCATCAACGTTTTGGTTGAATGGACTCTCAATACATTTATAAGGATTCATTGACAGAAATGCAATATAATGGACATATTGTTTTCAGTGGTGTATAAAGACCTTACATTATGAACCGTTATGTTTTTATTACCTTAGTATGAGCTATTTATATCTCCATACAACGCGGATCCCCTTAGAGTGAAGCTGCCATTTTGTGCCGTCATGTTTCTACAGTGGTCCTAAATGGACAAACTTCTCTACAGAGCGCTAGTCACTCTCTGCTCTTTCAGACAAACACAGCTTTGTCCTGTGTCGGCCACCGTAGCTTTCTATGTGCTTTGAAAGGGAGGGGTGAGCGGTGGGCGGTTGCAATTCACAACCTCACCACTAGATGCCGCTAAAGTTAACACGATAAAAAGGACCACCTGAAAGATGATTTTGGTCCTTTGCGGACTCCATATGTTGACTGGCCTTGAGAGAGAGGGGATCAGGAATTAGCCGCTGAAACGTGAAACATGTCTAGTGACCAAACACACAAAATACATGTGTGAAATAAGAAACTTCATCATTGACATTGTATAATTTCAAGGGTTTACCTCTTTCTAATCAACAGCTCTGTGACTCAACCCTCGTCGTCACGGCTCAGCCACAAAAATATCACCTCGCTTATCCTTGTGTGTGTGTGTGTGTCTGTCTATGTTCACTAGTATTTGGTGGACTTGTCTATGCGTTTATCTTTCACACAGGAGATGTACCGATTTTGGGAATTTTTATGCGTGTAGAGCAGATGTGTTTGTGTCTTGGAGTTTGCCGTATGGCTATTGCGTACCACATGTTGGGTGGTCCTCCTGGCTGGTGTGACTGTAATCCACCAGGCCCATGCATCATTGTCCAGTTGTGTTTAACCACCCTCACGTCACATCTGAACCTTCCCGCTATCCACACAACCAGTCTGACTCTCATTACACATGCATGCTTCATTATGGTTGAGGTTTAACATCAGGTAACACATTTGTGTTTTTCTTTTTTGCCAAAAATCATTAGGATATTTAGTAAAAATCATGTTCCATGAAGAGATTTTAACGTAAATATAACAGAAATGTATTATTAGTAGTAATATGCATTGCTAAGAACTTCATTTGGACAACTTTAAAGGACATTTTCTCACCATACAATAACAGAAAGATTATTTATTCAGCTTTCAGATAATCTATACATCTCAATTTCTCAAAATGGACCCTTATGATTGGTTTTGTGGTCCAGGGTCACATTTTACACCGTACCCAACTCAACATTCATCTAACATTGGTCTGTGTTCACCATGAACGGACCCCTCACTGATATGTGTCTTCCAGGAGCGTTGGCCATTGTTTATATGAGGCTGTAGATTAAAGCTAGCAGTGATCAGAACTTCAGCCATGCAATTAAGATCATGATGATGAAGATGATGAAGCACTATGCTCTCTGACTCTATCCGTCCCTTTAATCTCGGCTACAGAAGGACAGCAGATGCTCTCGTCCACCCGCCGGCCTCTGCCACTCAACAATAAATAAAAGATAAGACTGTTTGGAATAATAACATTCAATTTTGAGAGAAGTGCCTCTGCAAATGCGCGGCAGAAGAATAGAAAAGCAGGAGATGAAAGGAGATATGCTTAAAACATGCTCGCCAAACAAATACACTTCCTGAGAGGACCAATCATAGGCTCTCACCCTGATTCCTGACCCGCGGAGGACTGGCCCGAGGCATAATTTGTTCCTTTGTACGGCAGGATCATAAGAGCGACCGCGACTTACTTACTTTCACCGTTGCCGAGTGCAATTGAGTTCTCTGAGCAGGTGGTCCAGGCCTGCTGCGACCTCGTCAACTTTCCCTTTTTTTTGTTCCCTACGAGGTTTGCTGAGGTTTTGGCAGTCAGCTCTGGCGTGTGGGGCTTTCAAGAAGTTGAGGATTAAGAAGGGCAGATAGGACGAGGAGGAGGTACAGACAGTCAGCTTGCATTAAAACAACTCCTCATGGCTGATGGCTCCAGTCTCTCGGCCTCACCACACGTGGCCTTTGTCTGCACCTAGACTTCCACAGGACTGAGTTGCGTTCAAAGCTCAGCTGGTCGGGTATTGTGCGCCCTCAAAGACGGCCGTGAGGGGAAACCAGAGGGAAAAGTGTCCGCCTCAGCTTTTACACACCCTAGGAAAACTTATGAGAAGAGAAAGGATGGATTAGCTTTAGCTTGCCCACTCACACACATCCAGACCCCCTCAGCTGTTCGAGACATCACTTAAGCCTGTTGTCAGTTCAAGCATTTTTGCTCGACATGCAAAGTCTCAGAAGAATGTTGCTGTGCTGGTCTTTCCATACAAAAGTCTTTTGATCTGCACCCTTTTAATTACTTGATCATTGGGACGCTTCATCGTTCTGTGATCAACCCCATGGCGAAGAGGCCCAAACAGTCACTTGCACCTGCTAATAGCATGGTTTGTTTGCATTATTTTAATGCTTGATTTACCAAATGTGCCCACAAATCAAAAGCACGTTAGGAACAATACAGCGAGTTGTGTCTGGATGTGCTGTTATAATTAGTGATGGGTATCGCTAAGGTTTTAAAGGTGCAATGTGTAGTATCTATGAGGATCAATTGACAGAAATGCAATATAATACACATAACTATGTTTTCAGTGTTGTATAAAGACCTTACATAATGAACCGTTATGTTTTTATTACCTTAGACAGAATGAGCCGTTTCTATCTACAAACACCAGTAAACTGACGAGCACAAACCTTAGTAAATCAGCTTCCGTGATTAATTTAAACACTCCTCCCATAAATACTGCGTCTTAAAGAAAAACTCCTACAAATGCATATGCAATAAAGTCAGTCGCAAAAATAACCCTATCCACGCCTTTACAGCGCTAAAAAAACACCTCGCTGTGGGCGCTTGAGAGCTTTTTGGCAGCACAGTGTTTTTTCAGTTGAGACTCTTGAAATGAATAATCACGGAAGTGTTACTGGTATTTCATTTCAACGATAGTTGGTTTCTGTATTGTTTCTATATAAAATGCAGATACAATGTAAAGTATTTCCTGGCTCTTGTTTCATGATTTATGATTCTTGTTTTTTTCATCTGTTGACATTGTAGAATGTGGCGGTTTTTGGTTTTGTATTTGTCCTGCCCCTCCTCAACTGTGATTGAACGGCTGGGTGAAAAGTGACAGTGATGAGTGCTGCGTTTTACTCAAAGTTGAACATTCAACTCTCAGCGACCAGCACTTGAGCATGGAGTACTCACTCAGTGCCTCGTTAAGCCTTGTTTATACTCGACGTGTCCGCATGAGCACAAGTGTGCGCGCGGCAAAAATACGCGGAGTGGCCGGTGGTCCACATTGAGAGCGCAAGACCCCATTTCGCCTGGCGGTGTGCAAGTCAAATTTTGTAACTGCAACTGAAGATGCATGAGTTCGAGGCATCACACCGGCACCCAGTTTGCGCGTCTAAATCAGTTGCTTATATTTACAAAATGAGCAAACAATAGCAGAAATAAGCCCTTTAAATGAAAATAAAGATCTAATTTTAATAAAAATGTTCACGAAACTAATTGAAAATGTTTCGAGAAATTAGAAAATGTTTAAGAGATCGTTAATTTTTATTTGTATAGGACTGCATATGTACATACATTCTGATTTAATGTCCGAATAAATCATATCAAGGTTTACTGAGTTTTACACAATCATTTTGTAGTGTGGTTTTGGTGAAGTGTACTGAAATAAATATCGTCACCTGTAGCTACATCTTCTCACCATTGT